>JADLZK010008507.1:0-76535 GCA_015847255.1 Hyparrhenia diplandra | reverse complement strand
CACAAATTGTTCATACCTTAGTTTTTTTAATAACGAGGAGAAAGGATCTAGGTGATCCCAACAAATACCTCCTTTTGGGCTGGGTTCCGGTTAGGCATTGGTATTAGTTGTTAAGCCCATGCCCAGACCAATCTGGTCCATTAATTGGCCTAGCAGGCCTAGAATCGGTTTGGACGGATTGAGCCCTACGTTCCTCTCAGGGAGAAAAAAAAGTCTAATCCATAATTGCTGCGTGGCCAGATAGGATTAGGTCGGCGTACGATATGTTTGCCCAGTTTTTTTTTTCTCTTTTACCAGGAATTTTTTTCATTTAGCTCCTATATTTCTTCATTTAACTCGTATAGTTTTTTTTTTTTCTATGATATGAGTTTTCAAGCAACGATTTTTCTTTGAACTCGAATATGGTAACGGTTGCCGACGACGGAAAGGCAGCAACGAGCCGTGTTTTTTTTTCCTCGAATCACGCAAAAGACTTGCGCATCTTTGTATTTAAGGAGAAAAGTTTTGGTTTTACACCCAGCGGGGAGCCGGCGATGGGAGGTTATGATTTTGGAATAGAGCATAGAGCATACTCCCTAGAAACGATTTAAGCTAAGTCGATTACTCATGAAATAAACAACTAAGGTCGTGCACTCCGGACAGTAGTAACGAGCAGTGCGCGTTTGCCGTTCAATGAAACCACTATCAAATCTCTCACAAATTATTCATACCTTATAAAATTTTAAGATTTTTATTTTTTGGGGGCTAACGGGGAGAGAGAAACGCCACCAGATTTTTCTACACATATTCATTTTTGAATTTTGCATTCTGTTCCGAAAGCCGTCCTGGGTGATCCTAAATTTTGCATTCTCGTTCTCGGCCCAAGTGTGTAGGACGACGGGGCGAGGTGCGAATTTATAAGCCGTACCGTTTGTTATTAGCGCCAGATTGCCTGCAAAACTGTACGCTCTGCAGCTAATAAACAGTGACCGTACGTGCTAGTAAAATCACCGCTTGGGAAACGCGGAGAGCACCTTCTCAACTATAGATCAAAAGTCGATTCATATCAAAACTGGCCATTTAGGCTGGCGTACGACATGCACGCCTTGCTTTTTTTTTTCTCTTTTTTCTAGATTTTTCAAGCATAGCGATTTTTCATTTAACTCAAACATATATTAAAATAGGAAAATACATGCTCTTAGAAGTAGATTTTTTTTTTTTACAAAAATTTTCCAAGCATAGTGATTTTTTTTGGGAGATTTTTCAAGCATAGTGATTTTTCATTTAACTCATATATATCTACACAAATATACCTAATATTAAAGAGGCAAAATTTCTATCGCGAAATCTTTGGTGTAGCCGACCACTTGGTTACCGCTTTCGGGAGTCTCTTTGTAGGATACTTGGCCAAAGTATGACCTGTTTTGGCCATAAGTGAGTACCTAAGTTTGGCAAAAGCCCTCTATTTCTTATCTAATAATCTATCTAAATATCTAAACTACCGGACGGTGGAGCAGCCGGTGGGGTAGGGATGGGAGTAGGACGTGCAGAAATTATTGTGTGCAAGGGTGTGTTTAGAGGTTTAAAATTTTGGCCCAAAATTACTAATTCTCCGTCCCAGAATGGAATCAAAAGACATGCAGAAGACGTTTAGTTTGTTTGTGGTAAATATTATCTTACCATGGGGTAACTAGGCTCAAAAGAACCGTCTCGCAACGTATATCTAAACTGTGTAATTAGTTTATTTTTTTTACCTACATTTCATACATACTCGGACATGTATCTTTTTAGTGTATTTATTGTTTTAGATGTGATGGGATGTACAGAAAATTTGGATAGAAACTTTGGCTCTAAACACACCCCAAGAATGATTCCCTGCCAGAACGATTGTGTTGTGGCCGGGCCATTGGTGGATGAGCGAGCGAGCGAGTGCAACCAGAGGCGGAGGCCAACGACGTGTACCCGGCCAGTCAGCAACATATATTCTCTCACTCGTCACACGTCCCACGGGCCTAGCTGTCCCTGCTGTACACATCCATGACTGAACGAGTGGTCGCTATTGAAGATGGACGGAGTATCTCAGCTACAGTGACCGGCTTTGCTTCGCATTGGTTGGTCTTGGTCCTCTCCAGCAGTCTCCATCCGTCCACGCCGCGGAGCCGGTGGTGGCGCCATAGCCTGAAATTCTTACTAGCCCAAGCGATTCGAGCCTTGTTCGGCTTGGTGGTTCAGCCACCAGCCAATCTCGTTGCATATACAAACACTTTTAAAAATTTGATGTTTCTGTTTGATATATGTAAAAGAAAGTACTTCGCCGCCGAACACGCATCGACGCCACCGATGGGCGGCATGGCTGGCCGCAGCCAGAAGACTAGAATTAAGATGATTGTGGTTAGTGTAGTAGCAAGAGTATTACTGTACTCGCTCTGCACTTGATTATTTCAAGTGTTAGCTGCCTAGCGAGGCTGCTGCTAACCGAATATATTACTGTACTGGCAAGATTATTACTGTACTCGCTCTGCACTTTCAAGTGTTAGTCTAGTTAAGATGATTGTGGTTAGTGTAGTGGCAAGATTATTACTGTACTCGCTCTGCACTTTAGTGTTAGCTGCCTAGCGAACACTTGGTTATGGATCAGCACGTCATCTAGTTAATTTTAAAATCTGTTCCTGTAATCCGGCCGATTCATCGATCCTAAAACTCTCTAATATATATAAACTAGCTAGCCGGTCGATTAATTAGTTCTTGGATCACAACTCCTCATAAGATCGAGTGAGAATACAAGCATGCATGCAAACTCATCATCATCAGTACATCAGCTATTTCGATCGGACCCAACGACAACCAATAGAGCAATGGCTACGAACTAGCTAGTAACGTCACTCCCTATGCACAGCACGCGACGCCACGCACATTACACAAACCGATCGATCGATGGATGATCGGTCGAGCAAGTAGATAGACGCAACAAATTAGTCCGGGTACAAACAAAGGCTAGCTATAGGTAGGTAGACGATGAACTGCAGTGGTGCAGCAAGCAGGAATTAATACCGAAGAAGGCGACGATGGATGGAGCCATAGATCGAGAGAGAGGAGAGGTACGTGTAGCAGCCGGCAGTACGACTAGGCGTCGATGACGCGGAAGGCGTCTCGGTTCTTGATGACGATGTCGTACATATGGACGGAGCCGAAGTGTGCGAAGTCCTTGGGCAGCGAGATGAGGTCCACGGAGGTGCGCTTGTGGTACTGGAGCATGCCGGCACCGCCGCCGCCGCCGCAGCCGTTGTTGTCGGCGTAGTAGCGCTCCCAGCCGAGCGCCGCCAGCTTTCGCTCCAGCGAGGCGTAGGACGTGACCACCTCCCCGGACGGCGTGTGCAGCAGCGCCTTGCGCTTGCCTGACGCCGCCGCCGCGTTCCCGACGTCGGGTTCTCCACCAGCCTCACCACGCCGTTCCGGAACACCCACACGCCCGACATGGCTGGATTCTTCTTGCTTGCTGCTGCTACGGTTGGTGTTGTTGTTTTGGCCTTTGCTTTTCCCTTGCTCCCTCGATCTCTGATCCGATCGATCCCTGCGGAGCGGATGGAGTCGATGGATCGGAGTCTTCTGTAGCTACCTAGCTTGCTAGGTTGGGAACGATCGATGTCGCCCGGCCCGGATGTGCCGGAGAGTGGTGGGCGAGAAGGCTATAAATAGGCGTCCGGCGCGGGGCGGGGCGCGCGCTGGTGCACGCCGCGCGGATGGAATGTGACGATACCGACCGACGGATGGAATGTGTTGTGAGCGTGGCAGCCGTATTTGCACGCTAGCTCTACCTGCAGCATCGTCGTCCAGCCGTGTCAGCAGGGCCCGGCGATCGAGAATGGACGGCCTGCGACGAGGGTCTCGGCGGGCGTGTTGCCATCCGAGATCCGAATTGGATGGTACTACAAGCAAGGAAGCAACCACAGAATAATCCGTGCATGTCAATGCATAGCTGCGGCTACTACTATGGCCATGGCTATGGATCGGAGAATGTCCCGGCCGTCCGATCGACCCGCCCCTACAAATCAAAGACATGATCGACATGGCGCATCGTAGCGGCCGGGCAACGAGTAGGAGTACGACGTTACTGGCTCAGCTGGGGGTGGTCGTACGCTCACTAGCTCGCGGTAGGCCGAACAATTAATTAAGCGAGATACCAAGAATGACGAATGAGAACGGCATCGAGTCGAAGGATGGATGGATGATGCATGTCCATGGAATCCAATCCTCGATCCACGAATACGTACCCAGAGCACCCATCCCCCCTAGCTAGAGAACGAAGATAGGCTAAGCTAGCTAGCTGGCAGCAATGCACATGGTAGCATCGATTCGCCGCCGGTGCATTGCATTGGGTGCGGATACCAAACCAAATGGAGTGGCGATACGAGTTGTCTTGAGGGTCGGAGTTGCCCGCCTTCCTTCTCATCTCGTCTCCGTCTACTCCAATTATACATTCATGCATGCATCCATCATATACGTAACACGAATGCTTGTTTGTTTGCTAGCTTTACAGTGAGTGATATTGCTTTACACACACATAGTACTCCTAAACCATCAGGCATATGCTCTTCAGTCCTAATAAAACGGGTTTGCAGTGAGAAGGAATATCATATCGCGGATGATCACCAAACCCTATAGGAGGAGGCTCTAGCTAGTTGAGGTTGAGTGAGAATATGGGTGATCCCCGATTCCCCATTGTGTGGCCGTGGCCTCCGCCTGCCTGCATCCGTCGTCCCTGCGTACGTGCGCTACAGAATATGGGGCAGCCTTTTCCGCCGTGACCGGGCCTAGGTCTCGCCGCCTGCCACTGCCACTGCCCGCACCTCATCACGGGCCTGCCCTGCCCTAGCAACAAGTTGTTGCCCAGCGTTAATAACGCCTTTCTCCCCACTGGACCAGCTAGGGTACAATCGAGTACGAGAGCGTCGTCGGCCAGCAGCAGGGCAGCCCGCGTGCAAGCACAGTGCAAGTATACGCAAACACAGTTGCCACAGTGCTTAATTGTCCGCTCCGCGCGCGCCCTAAACAAAGAACTTGGTGTACAAACACGGACATGATATATAGGTATGTCGTGTTGGACAGCTCGTATCCATGGAAAAAACACACACAAAAAAAACTCAGCAGCTATATATGATCTCTCTAAATAATATTGTGATTTCAGTTTATTCTCTCTTACAAAATACTATTGAGTCAAACAAAATGAGCCGTCACCGCAACAAGAGTGTTGCCTCGTGATACTCTCTTTCTGTCCAAAATAAGTGCCGCTATGATATTCCTGTTGGTCAAATTCTCATAAATTTGTATACATTAAGTAGAAAATATTAGCAACATTATATCTTTAAATAAATTAAATATAGAAATAGGTTTTAACAGACTACCTAATTATGCTAATTACATATTATAAATATTAATATTTTCTTATACATTTGGTTAAAGTTAAAGAGCATTTTAGCATTGCAGAACTCAGAACAATATAATAGTTATTTTTGAGAAAATCTATCTGTCACCCGGGTGATTTTCCTCCTCTCGTCACCCGAATTTTTTTCACCCGCCGACATGTGGGCCCTCCTCCCTCCCTCCCCTTCGATTCGTTGTTGCCTTTCACCGCCACGGCCTTCATCGACCGCCGCCATCCCATCCCGGTCGGACACCGCCCCGCCCCCCAAGGCAGCCCTTCTTCACCACCCCCCCCCCCGAGCAAGTCTCCGACGCCCCCCCCCTAACACCCCACGTCCTTCTGCGCGCCCTACCCCAAGGCGACCCTCCGCTGCCCCGCCCAGCAAAGACATGCCGACATTTTAGCGCGGCCTGCCATGCCCCAGGCCCCCCATCAGGCCACTACCGCCCCCCTCCTCCTCTCTATGAGATTTGTATTTTTCTAAAATTTGAAGAATCTAGGAAGAATTTGATATATATATATTTCTTCGATATTTGCCTTCCATAGAAATAATTTGTAATTTTTAATCTGATATATTTGCTAGATTTGTTTTCAATCCATAGAAATACCTAAATTACATTGGTATGTTCAACAAATTACAATGAAAAAATCATTGTAAATGTAGTAATAAGATGGTGTAAATTTACCTATATGACAATGTAATTTTTTTTTTTTGGGTGATTTATTTGCCCAAATCAACCGGATGATTGGTGGCCAAAAATCAAGCGGGCCTCTAGTAGACAGATCCTTATTTTTGGATTAATAACGGAGTAATAAAGATAAAAAACTTACTTCTTTTATTTTTTCTCCCACGGTCACCCCTCCCATCCGACCCTCAATCATCTCCGTCACTTGCTTATACCCCTCACTGTCACTCATTGGGCATGTTTGGTAACGATTCTCACCTATCTTCTAAAGTTGTTTCTCGGCAATGCCATAGCCACCGGGCGCCGCAGGCGTGAAGTCACCTCTGTTTGGAAGCTTTGGGCGCAATGGTTGTCGAGGCGGCACGAAGCCCCTTTTATCTCTCCTCTCCAATAAATACATGTGAAACCTTTTTTTTTTTTTTTTTTTTTTTTTTTTTTTTGCTTAACCCACATAAGCTTCTCTGGCTACTATAGCAATAAACCAAAGCCAGAAGAAGATCCACCAAAGAGACCCTAGGGTGTTCTAGATTGCACAGCTTTAGCCATAATTGACTATCTTTTAAATTAAACTTGTCCCGCAAAATGACCCTAAGGTTGTTCTAGATTGCACAACGACCTTAGCCATAGTGGACTGTCTTTTTAACTTAAAAACTTGTCCTGCCAAAATGAGCCATGCAGTTGTAACCCAAATTGATGATATACATGCATGTCTTTTAAAACTATGTTTTACTAGAAAAAAAAGTTAAGCTAAGTTAACGAACGAGCGGACTAATTAGGCCTGTCTCAATGGGGTTTCACGGAGATTTCATGCACATTAAATAGGATGCAACATCATCACAAACTAATTTTTTACATGAAACTCTGAAGAGAGAGAAGGAAAACGTTTCACCATGGTGAAACCTTTGATCGTTGTTTCCAATGACATGAAAACCGTGTGAAATCCCCATTGATAAAGTCATCAGGTTTAATCCCTCATTAACTAATAACAGGAGGAGAGATGATAGGACATGTGAGACTCGTAAAATAGTAAAATAATCTATGAAACCTGTGATGAAACTTTGCATTATGAGAGAGGTCTATCACTACCAGACTCTAGATAATTCCTGATGGTTATAGTTATTCCTGACGGTTTTTCACAAACCTACAGGATTAGATGTAGTTCCTGACGGCTGAGTTAAAACCGACAGGAAACATCGTATTTTCTCCCGTCGGTTGTATAGTTGCCGTCAGGAAGTTAAAAACCGTCAGGAGCTGGGCCCGCTGGCAAACAAATATCGGCATCCACAAAGTTCTAACCCTATCTGATCTTCTCGCTTCCACTCCCTACGCGCCGCCGCCCCTCAGCGCAGCCACGGGCTCGTCCCCTTCCGCGCCGCCACCCTCGCTTCCTCCCCATCCCCGCCACCGCCCTCTCTCCCCATCCACTCCGTGGGCTCCAACGCAGGGCGCACCTCCGCCAGCGGCAGCTCCACCGGCCGTCGTCATCTCCACCAACCAGCGCCCAGATCCAGATGAGAGGACTTTGCCGTCGTGCGTTCGTAGGCGAGGCACGAACGTAGGGGAGGTAGTGGTTCGGTTCCCGTCCCATCCCATCCCAGCTCCACTACAGCTCGGGTGTGTCTCATCTCACCATCGCCCCCACCCCCACATCAGAGGTGAGTTTTGCTGGCCTATGACCGTGCTGCAACCCAGGGCTGAAGGTCAGGCGCTGTTGTTTCTCAGATCTGCTTGGCTTTTTTTTCTCTCAAATACATAGATCTGTTAGGGATGAATCGGTATATGCATTGAACTTCTGTTGAATAGTTGGAGCACTGCCATATGCAAGTTGAAACTCTATACACAGACATTTCAACGAAATTGAAATTGTGTGTGTTGTTGAATTTGGTTGCAATTGATTTTTGCCATGGACGAGATTCTTGCTTGATTTATTAAGTGTATTTTTGCAATGGCAGACAACTAAAATACAATTCCCATGATCTGTAAGAACTAAAATACGACTGAAATTTGGTGCTAGTATATCCTTAATGTCTTCTCTCAATCTAGTGCTAGCTGTTGATTGGGAGCAGAGCATCTTGGATTTTTCAGAAGCAGATCCAGTTCTAGTTTGTGACTAGGACGGTAGACCAGAGTGCAGTAGCATGGATTTTCATATCTTTTTAGTACCCAGGGATACAAGTTTAGTATTATAGAAACAAGTCACGACCTTGTACTCTAATTTTATGAACTTGAAAGTTCCATGTTCATATAACACAAAACAGATTATAAAAATTCAAAGAGCTGATTTGGATTCTAAAGATTCTAGAGGAAATGTGTCTGAAGAAAATACATTGGCTACTTTTATTTATTTGCAACCATAGCAAACTACTTTTTACTGTATTTGTAGAACCAATATTTCATGAATTCAGTCTGAAGAAAATACATTGGCTAATACAGGTACATTGTGCTTGCAATTGAGTGACCAAACAACTCTGGTGCATTGGTCCTGTGCAGAACAGGAATGGTGGTATCTGCTTGTCTAGTATTTTTTGATTCGGTAAGCTTGGTTTTCGCATTGTAATTCTACTGAATCATGTGTTGAGTATCCACCATGCAGTGTTCTTAGTAATCATGTGTTGAGTATCTTTTGTTTAAACAATGAACTCTGTGCGCCAATGACATACAACATGAAAGCTATGAACACAGTATATATATATATATATATATATATATATATATATATATATATATGCATTAATGAAGATCTACATGATGAAGTTAGTTTTGTGTTCAAGTAATTAAAAACCCATAAAAATTGTGATGCCTTGGTATGTTTTGTGTAACTTATCTATAGATCTGTGTAATTATGTAAACAAAGGTCCTCTGCTATACTTGTGCTGTTAGGCTTCTAGGTTTCTAGTAATGACTACCATCTGATACAATAAACCTTTGTCATGTTGCAGGTACCAAACAGATCGCAATAGACTTGATAGAAAGAATAAGGTTACTTTTCAATTTAGATCCAATTATTTAGCTGAGTCATTTATATTGAAAAGATGTAAATATTAGGTAGCCATCCATTTATTCAGTGCAATAGCCCAATATGTATGTATATGATGTATGTGAACTGTCATGAGGACTGAATTTGATGAATACAAGCGTACATGTACAATAATATTTTTTTACTCCTACAAACTGGTTTCCTGACGGCTTTAATAAGAATTTTCTGACGGCCAACCATTGGAAATGAGCCTGGATGCGGACGCACATCAGCCGTCAGGAATTGCAGTGGACTGCCGTCAGGAAAACATACCTGTCGGCCAACCGTCAGGAGTAATCCTCTTTCCTGTCGACGTGTTCCTGTCGGCATTTTTTTTCTGACGGTTGCCCGACAGGGATCACATTCCTGACGGTTTTCTAGTATTTCCTGTCGGTTTGTGGCCTTCAGGAAAAATGTCCAGTCTGGTAGTGATTTCATATCAAAATTTCACATCTTGAAAATTAGGAGGTGAAACTCTCCATTGAAACTGACATTAGTGAGGAGCAAGTCAAGCTATTTTGCTAGACTTCTAATTTGGTTCAAGTTTTTTTGGATACATTTTATATTATTAGAACAGAATGAGTGGAGTGAACCATAAATAGTTTGTGCGCTGTTTCCATTAAAAGGAGGGTGGCATTTCTCTTTCTTGAGAGCAACTTCCCTGCTTCCACGTCCCAGAGTGGTAGTACATGCATCATGCATGTGTGGCCCTAATTGGTACGTTCCTACCCATGCAAATCGCGATCGATCGAATTGTGGCACGCACACGTACGCGCGCTGTGACGTTATATGCCTGCGTAGGCCACGTCGAAATCGGTCGTCGAGAGGGCAACGGAACCGTAGCTGCCCGCGGCCCTGCATTGCCAGGCCTCATCGATCCATCACACGGCCGGCGCCGCGCGCGGCGTGTGCCCGTGGCCCTGCACTGCCAGGCATCATCGATCAATTGCACGGCCGGCGCGCGGCGGCATGCATGCCGCGCACGTACAGCACACTACGGCTACGTGTGGCAGTGGCAGTAGTGTCAGTGTGCACCCGACCATGGCGGCCCCGATCGACGACCGGGACGAAGACCGCGCGCCCGCCGGCGTCGGCGTCAATGGCGGAGCTGGCTGGACTGAGAGAGCTAGCGCGTGTCAGCAGCCAGCCCGGTAGATTGCGATCGATCGACGACGACCACCAAGACATACCGCGCATGCATGTGCAAACTAGGGCATTGATGGCACGCGCGCGGATGATGATGCCGATCGGCAGGGCAGCGCGGGGCCACGCTGGTACGTGGCGCCGGCGGCGGATCGGAGGTCGTCCTTGCTATATCGATCCCGATTCCCGGCCCCGGGTCCGTCCGGGTGACCGCGCCCTCGCTGACGTGACAGCTGTACCTACCGGCCGGCCGGATCCTGATCATGGCGCGCTGGACGATTACTGGAGCCTGCGCTGTGACGCTGTGGCCGCGGAAGCGCAGCGCAGGCAGGACGGCCCGCCCCTCGACCAGTCGCCGTCGCTGAATTTAATCGCGGCGCAGTGGCCGGACCGGACAGGGACGTGGTCACCACTCACTATCTATAGGTATAGGTAGGCCTGGCCGGGGGCGGGAAGGAGCAGATCAAGCGAGCGCGGTGCTGGTCCTCCTCCCGTCGGCTCGTCCTTGCGTCTCATGCGCGCGACGTCTAGGGCCACGACCGATCGCCGCGAGCTCTCCCACTGGCTCGACGGAGGAGGGAGGACATGCATGATCTCACTGGAACTGGAATTATTAGCGCGTCACAGCTCAGACGTACAGTGCGTGCTCTACCATATGCTACTGACAGGCCGAGATGAGAGGTACCACTACGACACAGGAAGCTAGGACAGCCCAATATGGCGTGCTACAGTCATTGTCCTCTTCCCTTGATCAGGCTTATCGACCATGGTTACAGTCGACTAGTAGTGGATCTAGAGGATGTATTTTTTTCAATTCGGAACTGGTCCATGAACCATGGTTACATGAACGAGGTATAGTAGAGGAAGAGGGATAGGGAGAATGGAGATATATAGGCAGAGGTAGTTGATTGACCATCGGGTTTGGAAGTCAACAAAAAAAAAAAGACCATCGGGTTAGGCGCACAAACTCTAGGAGTCCATGGAATCGCGGGTGTGGTGTACATGAGGCTGGGTGTCCTAGCGGCAATTAGGGATGCAAGTGGGCTAGCAGCCCATATAGGCAAATTTGGTTATTTTTAGAAATTCCAACCCAATCTTAAAAGGAACATAAGCGAACCCACATATAAATCTAAATTTTTAGGTTATTCGACAACCCACTTAATTAAGCCTATATGTTTCGTGCTACTTTTAGGGCTGGGTTTTTAATGAACTTACCGTTCGCATCCCTAGCGGCAATGAGGAGGTGGCTTCTCCCAGCGTTGTTAGCATCCCCTCTCGATCCGACTAGGATTAGAAGGTGAGGGTGTGGCGGCGGCATTGAACATCGTGTCTTGTGCCACGACACCCCACCTCCTTTTATTGGCATTGTGCGATGGGGGCCACCAACCTTGTTGGGTTAGGTGCCCACGATCATAGATCATGGTCCGAGTCAACCATTGCATCTGACTCGGAGGAGATCAACCAAATATATTTTTCTCTCACATAAATCAACATCATATATATCAACATTCTTATCAGCCACAGAAACGATCAGCCAAACATGCTAATATCTCTACACTATCTAGCATGTTGTCTAGGCCCTTAAACTTGCCATATAATATGGTCTAACTCCAAACGATCGAGCACCAACCCATCCCATGCTCTGATGTCATATGCCTTTGTGGCTCTCAAATAGAGAGTCACACGGGAGAGCGGCGCCTACATATCACCCTAACTAGTCTCTATGAGTTCGTCAACAACAAAACCTTTTGCTTGCTACAATAGACTACCTAGTGTGTGTGTGCTTTTTCAAACTTCTACATCTTGTGGGGTGCTCATCGACAAAGCAGCCATCACCTACGGAGCACCAACTTCGTCCTCACCGTCTCCACTCCTGAGGATACCGTGTGGCCCTCGAGGTCTATTTTGAACTCCATCTACCATTTTTCCTACAAATGTCTAAAGTTATTAAACTTTATGAGTTTGAATGAATTTATAGAAAGAGAGCCAAGATTTATAACACCAAATTGGTGTCATAGATACTACATGATAAACTATAGTCACATATACTTTTCCTACAAATCTAGCCAAAACATGAAAAATAACTTAGGGACGGCTCTAAGAATTGGTTCGTTTTAGGAACGAACGGAGTAGACTTAGCTTCACATCATGTGACGAGTTTAGCGACCTGAAATGATATTGATTTTAAGAGTTTAGGGACCATCATAAATAATGATGCCCCCACAAGTTCTTGGATAGTGATAATTGATGAAAACGACATATGCGTGAATAAGCTTTTTGGAGGATTTTTTATGTGCTTGGGAGGAACCACCAGTTCCTCCAGTTAGTCTATTTTTAGCTGGTTCCTCCCTCTAATTATAATTAAAGGGTAGTTTTGTCTTTTGGTAACCACTTAATCAAATTCCAATTTCGATCTTTTTTTTGCCTCCCTATATTTAGTTCGATCTTCTTGTTGGTCGCTGCCCATCGATGACGCTGTACACAAATCCGTCAATGGGATCGACTCCTTCGATCATGGCCGCCTCCGGCGAGATGTTGAGGAGCCTCTTGAGTTTCCGAGCAGGTCGAAGAAGCGGGGCAAACCCGGCCCGTGAAGATGGGAGTCCGTCGAGCGCATCGGCGCATCCAGCGGCATCCGCCCTCCCCCGGCTCCGGCAGCCATGGCCATGGTCCCCGCCCGCCTCCGGCAGCCATGGCCATGGTCCCCGGTTGTCTAATTGATTAATTCCTCATAGCGATCCACTTTCACGGTGATCGTGTAGCTAGCGAGGAACACGCAAATAGCTAGCTAGATAGTAAAAATAATAAAAAACTCCATAACACCCATTGGCTATCGAGAATTGATTAATTCCTCATAGCGATCCATAAATGTTTGTCTCTCCTATGTTTAGTGTTTATTTTTTCTTATTGATATGTCCATTGGATTTGTAAATTGTCGCCCTCAGATTCCTCTAGCTAACCCATCGCCATCGCTAATTAATTCCTCGTAGCGATCAGGAGCCGGCTCCATTATTCCATCATGAAACTCGCGCACGGGCACGCTGACAAAGCTGCAGTTCGTCGGAACACCCGTCGGCCCGTCACCGTGCCAAATTAAAAAGACCTTTGTACCCTTCAATATTTATTATAATTCATTCGCGTGCCATGGTTCCTATCTGCGCTCTTTGGTTCCTCCTTTTGGTTCCTCTAGCTTTTTGATCATTAGATCGGACCAAATGGAGGGCCTATATTAATTCCAAGCGTGGTAAAAACTCTCTTTATATTATATACACCCTGCTAAAGTGTGATAAATGTGCATGAATGAATTAAAGATAGGAAGAAAAGGATAAATCCTCCATTTTTTTTTCCTTGTTGCATATAAAGACCGACATGACAGATTCCGTATATTGTTTACAGCATGCATGCAAAAAGACCAGTCCAGCGCCAGTCCGAGAAGGCTCGGCCGTTGGCAACATGCCAAATTGCCAAATTGTCAAATCACGAATTCACAATCACAATATATAGTATGTTGCCTCTAGGCGCAGTGCAGTGTGATGATTAATGAAAAGGACCGATATGTTTTTTTGAGACCACGCCCACCTAATTAAGCTCCTGTTTGGTTCCTAGGGACTAAACTTTTTTTTAGTCTTAGGGACTAATAAAAAAAGTCCCTTCAAGAGAGTCTTTTAGAGACTACTAGAGAAAAAGTCTCAAAAAAGTTCCTCCTGTTTGGTTTAGTAGGAACTAAAAGAGACTTTTTTTTAGTCTAAAAGACTAAAAAGTCCATAAACCAAACAGGACCTAAACAGGCGCGTTTTTCATAAGGATCTATATATACGTGTGTCATATGTGAATGAAAGATCAGAAAGAATATGCACCTATTTATCTATCTATACATCTACGTACCTATCATCACATATATACCTAACTAGTGAGGATATATAAAAACAAATGAGTGCTGAATATATCTTGAGTTTCTGGCCGATCAAAATGTACCATACACTACCACCACTAGCAGTGTGGTGGATTCAGAACCGATGCGCGGAAAAACAACATGTTGGGCTGGGATACGGCAGCCTTTTTTCCGCAATGGGAAAAGGGTGAATATATATGGACGAATTTCCATGCATGCGATGCGAATAATAACGTGATGGATCGATCCGCCGGCCGAGATGATGAGGTTACATTTTCTAAGACGAGCGAGGGATCGGGCGAGAGATAAAAAATCACCGAATCCTTATCGCTTATCATCATCTCTCTAGCTCGCAGACCCGGCCGGCGTGCAGCATTAAGCACCGCCATATGCATGTGACGAGATGCTCCATGTACCTGGATATGTAGCATAGCATAGCAACTAGCAAGGCTTCGGCTACAATAGTGTCTGTGTGTCTCCCCATGCTCGTGGAGCGAAGATGCATCGATGCGAATGAATATTCTGCGCAGCAAACATAGTAACGTACACGTGAATGAAAGCATACATTCATGCGTGCACGCACCAATTATATATCTGTTTGTACTTCATCTATCAGGACTGATTAATTAGCAAAAAAGATAAAACATCACGTTGCCTCTTCTTATTCAACTTTTGAACCTTTTTTTTAGGGTAATTCAACTTTTGAATCTTAATAGCTCCCTAGTTACCATGAGAAGCCTAATCAGGTAGTGTTGTTTAGAGTATCCAATAGCAGCGCATGAGAGAGAGGTTGTGTTAAATGCAACACAGACAAAAAGAACGATTAATGTGGATCGGTGGACCGTTGACCTCAAAAATAATAATTTTTTTAGAGACAAACTTTTAGCCTATAAATTAATTTTTTAGGGACAAAAGGAGTATATGTTTAGGCCTCCTCAATTATCATCTTGATGATCTGATTTTCGTCTCAAAACACAAATCAAGACATGGTGCACGCACCCTAAACTACCCTTAAATATCGGACAAACCATGCACTAGTGGCAACATTTGACGGCACTGGCGGATGCACGTTGGGGCAAGCTGGGGCAGCTGCCCCAGCTAAATTCCCGTCGCCACACAAAAAAAAAAGTCCACAGAGCCAAGCCGCCAAGGCCCAATGGCCCTAAAAAAACAAGCCACGCACGGGATGCACGCATGGGAAAAAAGAAAATTCTCGTCGACGCTCGCAAGTCGCGACTATCGCGTTCTGCGCCTGACTCCCGCCGCCGCCCTCTCGAGGTCTCGCCGTCTAGGTCGCGTCGCCCCTGCCGCTGCAGCTAATTTCGCCGTCTAGGTCGCACAGCACGCACGGGAAAAGCAGGCAGCAGCTGCACGCACCGGAAAGGCGGGCAGCAGTCGACCCACGCAACCCTAGGCGACGCTACCGGTTTATCTATTTTTTTATTTTTGCATTTTACCATGTATTGGTGCAACAATTATCAATTTATTCTTCAAATTTGAGGTAATCGCATTAAAATTGTGTGATTGCAATGTATCGATGCATTAATGCGATCTGAATTGCAATGTTCCTTATTTTGGTTTAGTCGGTCATTAGAAGTTCGCCCCAGCTGTTTTTTTCCTTGCTACGCGACTGATTTGACGGTAGTTTTCGTATGACGTGGCGATGTGCTTGTCTCGTGTTACCATCCCCCAACACCACCCCCACCTCTTCCAGTCTTCCCTACCGCGTCCGTGTGGACGCACAACACCTACATCATGTAGGACACACTTGAGCAGCACCGATCCTTTCATATTGCATCTCTCGAAGTGGCACGACGCAATTGGTGCTCTCGGCATATCTCATATACCTCCTGTTTGTTGGTAGCAAAAATATGATCAGCGAGTCCAAGATGCAACTAAAAAATCATGTGCAAACAAAGGTAATGAAAAAGGACCAAATTTGGACAAAATTGGGGGAAACCCTGCAAGGGGAAAAGGCCTATTCGGTGTTCAAAACTGGCCCAAACCAGGTTTTTTGTAGCCGTTTGTGACATTATCTATCTATACCTACTAATAAAGAGAAAATTTCAGTCCCACCTCCTTTTCACGGGCTTTTCACCGGGCTTTTCACCTCCTTTTTCTCGTCGGGCCTTTTCTCGCTTTTGCCCATCAGCGCACCTTTTTTTTCTTTTTTTTTACCTTTTCGCCCAACTATTTCGTTTTCCTGCCAAGCCGGGATACGTGTTTGTATAGCATACGGAATATGCGTATTAATCGTTAGGTATAGTACATTTAAAAAGAGCTCTAAATCCGGGCAAAAAAAACTCTCCACATATATACATATATATGATTTCTTGTCCAAAACCAAATAGGTGTGACGGGGGCAAATAAAACTCTCCACGATTTTTTTTTTTTATTATATACGATTCATCAATCACGGAAGTCTATATCCAAATCCAAATAGGTCCGACGGAGGGCAAAGAAAAACTCTCGACATACATATATACCATTCATCAATCTGGTGGTTGTCGACGTCAATCGAGTCAGACGGGCGAGGGCAAGGACACATGCGTGCGAGGCTCAACTGCAATGCCGAGACCTTGAACAAGAAGTGAACGCCACTGTCAAAAGCGCTCAAGCGGCGGCACGCCGACCTCAAGCTCGCCCTCTTCGACATCTACACGCCGCTGCTCATAAGCTGCGCCCCAAGACTGGCAGCTTATTGTACATGCGTGCGTGTTCAATAATGCCGCGATCGAACATGCCAATATGAGCGAGCTAGCATATATATGCATATGAGGGTCATCGATATCGTGGGCCGTTATCGCTTTATGTAGGCTTCGCGAGCGCGACGTGCTGCCGGGCCGGCACGACCAAGATGATGTGGTGTACCTCTGCCCGGCGACGGCCGGAGCGTGTGGGAACGCCAGCGAGCCTACGTCGCGGGCCACCGTTTCTGGTGCAACGTATACGTCTTGGTGACGGAGGTAACAAGAAATTGCTAAGCAGCTAAGCCCCATGATTGTGTTTGTATACGTGGTATATATATTCTTTAGATTTGCAATTTAGGATTCCCTTGAGGTGCAAAGACGCATGTTTAGTATGACATTGAATTCTCTAAAATTCTGAAATCGAATTGAGTATTGGTAATTTTTCTTAAATCGTCGGGCCCGCGCTCGCAATGACGAGGTGGAGCTCGAGTGCACCGACGACCGCGGATCTCGGTGCCGGCCGAGGGCCATAGAGCGTTCTTTGGGATGGCGGCAAGGGGAGCTCGGCTATGAGAGCTAGCTAACGGCGTGGTCACCGAGACGTGAATCTAGGAGAAGGGGAGCACGGGCGCGGGCTGCAACGACGACGCGGAGTTCAACCACGGCGAGCTTGATATATACATTTTTTTTTTTGGGCGGCCTTACGGCGCACTTTTCCTAGTAAAGACTAAATCGTGATTTTCCTCCCATAAACTCCTCTGATCTCATGGGCCTAGTGATGTTGCATATGTTTGCAATAAATTTCAAGTGTTTTGGATATATATTTCAAGTGTTTGATCTGTATTTCTTTTTATATGTCGTAACTGTTTATATATACTAAGCCTTTTTATCTGGATGTTGCATAACTATCACGTGGGAAGCGCGAGCGGTCCCGCGCGGGAGCCCTCGCGTCGCGTGAGCGTGCGATCGAGACGCAGGCGCGAGTGAGCAACGTCCCACCGAACGCGGGCCCTATGGACGTGGGAAAACGAACTGCAGCCGCCGGCGTGCGCTGTCGACAGCCCAGTTTGGAGTGGTGCGGCTGATTGCCAATGCTTGTTGTGGGCTCGCATCTCGCAGCTGGCGGGCCTACCTGGACGGCTCCTGGAGTAGTCGGACCGTGGACATAACGACTTATGGGCTTGATCGCCATACCGCCACTGACTCTACAGCCCAACAGTTTTTTTTTTTAAAATACAGCCCAACAGTTGAGTCCTCGCAACAGGCCCGGCGATGTGGCCCAATCACATAGGCCGACTCAATTCACTTTTCGTTTTCACCCGATGCAAAGCTTGAAAAAAGAGCCGAGACAGCAGCAACGGAAGAGGGAATTACGACAAGAAAAAAAAAAAAGAGAGGGAATTACAACAGGCTCAGCGATGTGGCCCAATCATCATATGTCCATGTTTGTTGTCAAAACAAAAAAAAGGAATTACGACAAAAAACGAGTTCATCAATCCAAACTTGAAAAATAAATACATTCCCATACAAAATTACCGAGAAAGTAACAACGGAAGCACTAAAAGAAGGCAATTCTAACACAATGTGTCCATCCACATAGTCCACACGACCAAAACGCTCTTACACACAACCGATCCGAGAGAGCAGCACTGCAGTGAATGAACACACATGAAAACTACATACAGTATTTATTCGATTTGATTCACACATCACATGGCGCGGCAGCAATGCAAGATGCAGCCTTTTTTTTATTCGATTCGCCTCGGTCTCCAACGCGCGTCCAGTCAAAAGGTGATCTCAAGCGGAGGCCGACGACGGCGGCGAGGGGAACGGGATGGCAGCGACGGTCTTCTGGAACGCGGGTCGCTTAGCAATCTCCTCCCACCACGCCTTAACATGTGGGCGGTCATTGACGAGCCCAGCCTTGGGTGTCTTGGTGAGAAAGAGTAGGTACGACGCGTGGTTAGCGTCGGCGAGCGTGAACTCGTCGCCGGCGAGGTACTTGCTCTCCGCCAGACGCGCCTCGTAGACGTCGAGCACCTTGGCGAGCTGGTGCGCGTGCTTGTCCACCAGCACCGGGTCCGGGGCGCTGCCCATCATCAGCGGCCTGAATAGGAGCTGGAACACTAGCTGTGATACGTTCGGGTAGAAGTGCTGTGACTCCACCTCCAGCCACACCTCCAGCTTCGCCGACGCCGTCGCCGGGAGCAGCGCCGTGCCGGACGACGCGAACTTGGTCGCGATGTACCGGTTGATCGCTCGGGACTCTGCAACGCAGATAGACGAAATCCAGTGGTCAACTTACTGGAATAAGATCATTAAAATAACAAAAAAAAAAAAAAAAACAGGGATACTGTTGCTAGATCTGGATCTCGTAATTCGGTTCATGGTCATATATAATGAACTGGTAAGAGGAATTATATGTGTCGGTAAAAAAAACAGAGGGGTGAAGGGGAGTTTACCGTAGAGGACTTCGTCACCGTCGACGAGAGCCGGGATCTGGCCGAAGGGCTGTTTGGAGCAACAAGCAAGCAGGATGATGATGAGCGAGAGGCCCAGCAAGCAAGCAAGCAAAACTAAGAAGGGGGGAGAGAGAGAGACGAACGTACGTTGAGGGCGAGGAAGTCGGGCTGCTTGTGGGCGCCGGTGGTGAGGTCGACGGGGATGATCTCGAAGTCGAGGCCCTTCTCGTTGAGCACGTAGGCAACGCGCACCACGTTGGGGGACAGCGGCATCCCGTACAGCTTCAGCGGCGCCATCTCCTCTCCTCCTCCTGCTGCTTGCCTTGCTTCTTTCTACTCACACAAGTCAGTCTCCCTCACGCGTCCACACTGCAACTGTAGTGGATAGGAGTGAGGAGCTCCCTGCCCTCCGTTCTTTATAGAAAGCAGCTGATGAAGAAGAAGACGGGGCCAGCGGCTAGCGTGGCCACAGACATCACAGACAGGGGCAGCCGCGATATTTTAATTGGACCACCGCCTTTCCTCCTAATAAAATGGCGCAAATTGATGTTGCAGTGCAAACGCGGGAGGCCGAACGAAGAAAGGAAGGAAGCTGCCTCGACTCCATCCATACGAACCGGATTGGATCGGGGTTGTTGGGAAGGCGGAATGCGGGTGCTTCTGTTGAATTCTCAATCACATGGGTTCACACGGTACACAGTGTTGAATTCGCACATGGGATTCACACGGAAGGATTGGCTGGGGCCTGATTCAGGGTCGTTGAAACGTCGTCTCTCTCCGGTCCAGGTACAAATGGATCCTTGTCTCGTCAGTTTATTCTTTTTAGCTACGCCTACGTATTTACAAAATATATTTTTTAACTGTATAAATTGTGTTTTGGTTCTTATTCAACTTTTTTAATAAATATTACATTTTGTTATGACTTATTACATCACTAAAGATATTGTAATGACGTTTTGTTTGTTTTATAATTTATATAAAAAATTTGAATAAGATGAAGCGATCAACACATTTATATTCATATTGAACGGAGGGAGATATATACGAGCTGGTTCATATTCATGAGCTGATTACTTGTTGCGCTAATTTCATATGATTATTTTCGATGCTAACTGCGCATGCCGTGACCACTCATTAGCAGAACAGCTCATAGCTGGCGGGCGGACGACTTATTAATCAACTGCAGGGACGACCAACTGGGCAACAAGTACCCACCTCACTGATGATCAAATGAGACTGGAGATTATTTTATCCTAAAATGGATTATACAGCAGGCAGCACAAAAACATAAGGGCCCCTCAAAGGATCATATAGCAAGCACACAACGCAATCAATCAACCAAACACAGGGGCATAATAATTGTTACCGTACGAGCACAATTTTTTTTTTTTAAAAAAAAAACAGGCATAACGTACAGCGCTACTAATAATCTATTCATTCACCGAACAAGAGTCGAACATTGCTAGACTATTTTATTTATTTTATTCATAAATAACAACGATGCATTCTATTACGTTCATCTGCAAATGGGTGTTTTAGCCCTTCCGCAGAACATACATCAGAGATATATTTACAAATAAAAATATTATTATCTCTTGCTTAGCCCTCGGGTCAACGAGGGCACACAAAGATTATACTGTACAATCTTGGTACAGGGGGCAGCGATGAATAGATAGATGATGATTATGTTGCTAAGGTTGATCTGACGGTTTTAGGAAATTGTAGCACTCCAGCTGCAGCATTTCTCCTCCGTTAACTGGGTCAAATTGGCATCTGTAGAAGCTGCAAAACCATTGGGAGAAAATCAATTATTTAGATTCAGATTCAGATATAGCTTCAACAACTGCTTACTACTGCATTTCGATTCCATGTTCTCACCTTCCATCCATACCAACAACTGCCACAGTATTCTTCTCATGTCCAAATGCAACAATATACTGCTCACCCTCATGGAGCCTGAATTGAGCTACTGACCACTCAGAGTGGAAATATTTCGGCAACACACCTGCCATTGATGGAAAATAAAAGGGTAAGCACACGGCCTGATTTTTTTTTAAAAAGCAATCAGACAGCAATGAGCTGCTATCATCTACTGATGGTCTCATCCCGTGTAACTACTCACTACTCAGAGTCAGAGTGTTCTACTCAAGCTTCCAGCAAAACAATACTCCCTCTATGTTTTTATATGTCGCATTAGATTTGTCATAAGTCAAATATTTTTAATCGTTAACCATCAGTTTTTTATAAAAAATGTATAGGTTAACAACAAAGGATTTGTTTTTAGGTTCCCTAGGAGAAATAGCTTCATACTATATAATTTACATGTCAAACTACATGGATTTTTCAAAATTGATGGTCAAAGTTACAAATGATTGACTTAGGACAAACCTAATATGACGAAAAGAGAAAAAAATCAGAGTATATATCAATGACACTAAAATATAAAGGACACGATCAAATCAAAATAAGAGATCAAGGAAAACACTTTGTAGTCTTGTAACAATTTGAAAATTATTAAAATGGCAAATGCATCATATACTGAACCTTTTAAGGTTTATTGTCCAACAAACTAACTCCCAAAGTACATTGCGTGAATTTAGGGAAATAACATTTAAAACAAATCATAACTAATAATAATAAGCATGTATATTTTGAAACAGAACTTTTCAAGCCCTATAAATACCATTCACTGTAAACCAAAAATGGGACTTCTCCCAGACCTTGGATATCGTGACTCAAGTCATTCGAATGGATAGATAGGGAACTTACCCTTAATGAATGAAAGAGAGGGGCTTATATGAGGAACTTCAGGATCTGGAGCAGGCATAGGCTTATCATTTGCAGTCGATCCCACATTTATCTTTAAGTTGAACACATGTATTGTTCCTTTATCACTGGAGACAGACAAATACTGCAAATTATTCGAGAAAGCCAAGCTATATATTTCTGCTCTATCAGCACCTCTCCTTACCTACAACAGAAAAAAGCAGACACAATTATTAGTAACCATATCCTTAGATAAAAAGTACTTGCTCACATAATACATTTGTCAAAATCTTGGAGTGAAGCGCAAACTCAATAGAACGATTATATCAATGAGCAAAAAGGTTGGTAACAGACGCACAGATATCCACAGCAGGAAACTTGATCACCATCAGTTAGAATGAGAACTCAGAAGCACCTCACAGTAAAAGTTTATAATTTTTGTTCAAATCTAGATATATTGCAAAAATATGTAGAAGTCAGGTCACTTCTCTATTATAAGTATCACTAAGGGCGCCCCTCATTTGCAGAGAATGGGACAGTTCTGCAGTAGTCATCCAAAAGCTTGCATGCATCGTTTTTTTTTTTTTCTAAAATAGTTGAACCCATTTGCATATGCCACAATACAGTTCTCTTCAACAACAACAACAAAAAAACCCCTCATCCTCACCAAGATAAAGACACAGCATTGTGCACACTAAGAAATTGTCACATTGCCAGGATCGTCAACACCAAATCCTGCCCTACCTGCCACTTTGGGCATTTTTTTTTTTTTAGTGCAGAGCTGCCCCAGAAGAACGCGGCACGAGTGAAATCATGGAGGGTCTGTGCAGCACAACCTGAGAAACTCACGCAGGCGGGAAACCGAAGGAGCAGATGTGCACACATGGGAAACAGACACAGGAAGTTGAGGAGAGTTGTGCGGCGCAAGCAGGCAGCAAACAAAGGAGCAGATATAAATTCAGTATAAATACTCAAAATGGAGAAGACAGTGCGCTATAACGCCGAGCTGTTTATCGACTTGAGATAAGCATAAACTGATACATTTTCACAGGCTCTTGTTGAGTTTCGTTGCAAAAGTTAACAGTATTCAATCTGTTACACACTCCTAAATAGCTTCAATTTAAAATGAACCAAGGCACACGCGACATCAATGAAACTGTGATTGCTTCATTTTTGGTTAAGATCAGAAAAGGCTATGGCCTGTTTCTATTAATACCCCACAGATCTCTGAGCTAAACAAAAAGCTTACAGTCAAAATCTAAAACCACTTATACTAGAAAATAGAAAGTTGCTATTTAATCATACTACTTCAAAAGGAAACCATGTGCACTGGTATTATAAGATGCTAGCAAAGCAGCATATGTGGCCGCATAGAACTGTTATAGTTTCCCATCCAGCAGCTGCTCAGAGGTTTTCAAACTAGCGTAGACAACTGCGGTTACTACTCAATGATCAGAAAGAAAGCAATCCTGTGAGCTGGCACTCTGCCACTATACGATCCTTATAAAAAATAACACATTTGATTGCGGCATACAGCTATCCTAAGCTCCCATTCAGCAGCTTCTTAAAGACGTTACATGTTTTCCCCAAGTTACTCGACAAAATCAGTTTTTATCAGCTATAACGGCGCCCAACAGATCCTCCTAAGGTCCCATTCAGCAGCTGCTTAAAGACGTTACATGTTTTCCCCAAGTTACTTTCGACAAAATCAGTTTTAATCGGCTATAACGGCGCCCAACAGATCCACGTCGAGAAGTAACACGTTTAATTGCGGCATACGGCTATTCTAAGCTCCCATTCAGCAGCTGCTTAACGACATGGTTTCCCCCAATTTACTCGACAAAATCAGTTTTTGTCAGCTGTAATGTCACCAAACAGAACATGCAACTATACAATACAACTAGGAGCGCGTGAAAGAAAGCTTACTTCCTGGAGGAGATTGCCTTCAGCTGCATTGTAGATTCTAACAAGCGTTCCCTTGGTGCTAGCAGTTGCAATGAGCCTCCCATCCTGCGACAGCGCGAAGCACGCGACACGGGAAGTGTGGGCATTGATAAACTTGGTCTTCCTCGCCCCATAGTGTTCCACCCTAATCTGCCCCTTCTGGGCACCAGGGCAAACAAGGACGATAGACCCGGGCTGCTGCGACACGGCGCAGAGGCCCTTGGGGTTGGGCGCCGTCTCGATCTGGTGCACGAGCTTAAGGTCCGCAAAGTTGTAGACGAAGATTTTGTTCTCGAGCACGACGATGATGCGGTCGCGCCGGAGCCGGACGCCACGGACCGGGGAGCGGAAGGAGAGCTCCCCGATGCAGCGGCTCTGGTGGTCGTCCCAGATCATGACCTTGTTGGGCGGGTAGTGCGGGTTATCGCCGCCGCCGACGAGCGCGAGTATGTTGCAGCGGAACAGCATCTCGACGACGCCGATACCACCTCCCCGGCGCCGGTAGTGCCGTCGCCCACGGCGGCGAGGTCCCGGCGGAAGATCTCGCGGAAGGGGTCGCAGTTGTAGATGCGGAAACCCGACTTGGTGCCCGCCGCGAAACAGCCGTAGTCCTGGTTGAAGGAGATGTGGAGGAGGTCCTTGGCGGCGGGGGAGGGCGCGGCGGAGGGGTGGTGGCGGGGGCGGAGGAGGGCGCCGACGAGACGGACGAGGAGTCATCGCTCTCGCTCTCCTCGCCGCCGGATGGGGTGGGGTCGATCGAGGTGGTGAGGACGTCGGCGCTGTCTCCGTCTCCGTCTCCGGCTCCGGCGCCTCTTCCTCCTCCTCCTCCTCCCCCGCTGCAGCTGCGGTGGGTCGTCGGGGACGGGGCTAGGGTTTGGTGGGGCCGGCGCGGCGGCTGGCGTCGCCATGGACGGACGACGGACGAGGCGAGGGGCAGAACGGGGAGGTAGCAGGTAGGTTGCGTGTGAGTCGCCGGGCTGCTGCTGGGGCGGTGCGGAGGGTTAGCGATAGAGGTCAGGGGATTAGTGTAGGATGAGTGGGGCTGGAGGTCGGGTTTATTCACGGTGTTGCCATTGCTCGAGGTGGGCTGGTCGTGTCCGCTCCGCGGCTTGGGTAGGCGTGGCGGGGAAGGCAACGCATGCCTACCTTTCGTGGCGTACGGGTTGCCGTGAGCCGTATATACGGCCCAGAATGGATCAATGGGTTGGGGTTGGCGAAAACCAGAGTGTTTTTGATTCAGGGAGAGATGTTGTACGCGCTCGCTTCTGAATTCTGATTCTTCTGCCTACTCATACTAATCTTCAAAAAAAAAAAAAAAACGCATAGTACGTACTAAATCCATTTCAAATGTTTTGACTTGACCACTTGTCTTTAAACAAAACTGCAAAATATCATATATTTTTGTTGTGGCTTGCTTTAGTGATAAAGTTTTTTAAAAATAATTTAAATTTGACTATGTTTGCACAAAGTTTTTAAATAAGACACGGGATCAAACTTAGGATAAAAAAAGAAGTCAAACCGACTATATTTGAAACGGAGGGAATAGTCATTTTCTAAGAGAAAAGTATTCTATTGATAAGTACTAGCATAATTACATCATGTTTAAATGTGAAACTCAAGCATATTGCTACAAGAGAAAACCACAGTTCAGTTCTTTTTTTTATGGCTGCTTACCAAAAACAAGGTTTTGACTAGAGATAATTTGAACATCAGAATTACTCCCTCAGTCCCAAAATGTATGTCGCTTTTTTTGGTTTTTCGTGCCACAACTTTGACTAGATTTGTACAAAATACATGCAATATTTATATCTTCAAATAAATTTGTTAAAAAAATTAGGTTCAAAGGTCTTTCCAACGATACTAATTATATATGATAAATATTAATATTTTTTAATCTATAATTTATTAAAATTGTTTTCTCGGGAAAGCAAGCGACAAACATTTTGGGACGGAGGGAGTAAGTTAGATAATGTCTCTTGCCTATTCTGTACTGAGAATGAATCGGTAAATCACTTGTTTTTTTCAATGTGTAGTTGCCAAGCAAATGTGGGTTTGCTTGTCTGAAGTTTGTGATAGAGATATTGGTACAGATTTTTGTGTCAATAGGACAAATGTGGCTGAGTAAGAAAAAATTTCTAGTAGACATAGACAATAGGGAATTTGGTGATTCTACCCTCCTTTTGAAGGCTAAAGGTGTTTTTTACCCCTCGCTTTTCTAACTGTGCATTTTACCCTCGGTTTATCGAAACGAAACGTCCGTCTACCCTTATTTTCGACGGCGTCGGCGCTAGACGGATTAAATGGCGAAAAAAAAGAAAAGAGAAAAAGTGGCCGCCTAAAAGACCAACATACCCTCTGTCCATACCCCCTTCAATTCCACGCGGACGGGAGCCGGGCTCGTCCATCGCGCGGACTCGCGCGGAAGAAAAAGGGGCGCCGTCGTGCGGAAGAGAGAAGGGGCGCCGTCGTCTCTGAAGCGCCGCCGCCGCACCTCACCTCCCGGGTTCCCCCTCCCACCGCGCTCCCTCCCCACGCTTCCTCCCCCGCCGCCCCCCCTTCCTCCCGACGGCCACCATGGATGGTGCCCCAGCCCGGCTAGGGACTGTGCTAGGGTTTGAGTGGGGTTCCGAAGGCAGGCGTCGCCCGGCGCCCTTTGGCGGCCCGGGGAGCTCCCAGCGCGGCCATGGGGGAGGATCTGTCCATCTCCCTCTCTTCCTCACCCCACCATGGAGGAGCCAAGGTATTCCCCAATTCCCGAGCATGTTGATTTTTTATTTTCTGCTCCCAGATGTAGATCGCTTGACTTGTTTATCTCCTGCTGTGTTCAATCACCTTGAGTCGGGTCATTTAGGTGGTTTGGGTATTGATGTTGCCTGGACAGAGCCATTTGATCCAGAGGACCCCATTCTGAAATTCTCGAATGTTGCTGGACACCACATGTTGCTGGAGTCACTGAATACTCCTACAGAACTGAATGGTTCTTATGTATACCACATATAAATAACAATACTGCTCAACTGGATTTGTTAATATTATGTATTTATTAGATGATATGTTACTGACTCCATGGGGCTTGTTACAAATACAATGTTCTCTGTTCCTGTGGCCATTTCCATCTGGTAGTCAGTTTTCTCTTTCTTGTGGTGCAGGTTGTTGGTGATGTTGCTCTCCAGCTTCATTCAGGGGAGACATTCACCGGAATAGAATTTGTGATCAGATGGTGGCATGCGTTAGTGTTTGTTCCTTGTTGAGTGAGTTCAGACGAGTAACAATAATTGTTTGTGTGATGAGCGAGCATTTCGCCATGTCCAAAGGAATTGTTGGTCGATCTCCCCAGATTGAATTTGTATCAAGCAAGAGTACTGCATATTACAGCTGGTGTTTTGATGGCAAAATATATGGATCTATATGTTTGGATCATTTTTTGTGTGATATTGAATTTTAATTATATGGATTATAAGCTGAAATGTTGTCAAAATAAACCAAAAACTGTACACCAAATGTTGAAGAGTTGATACAAAAACAGGGGTAAAAACACACATCTAAGGAAAAAATAGGGTAAAAACGAATGGGCAAAGTTGTCCCTTTTAACAATCAGTTATCTGGACTTAATAGAGTAAGGGTAAACACTTCCTTCGTTTGAAAAAGTGAGGGTAAAAATACCCAGTTCAAAAAAACGAGGGTAAAATCACCCTTAGGTTCGAAACCGAGGGTAAAAACGCCAATGCCCCTAGACAATATCCTATGTGCAGCAGCCCTGTGGGGCCGTGGAAACTAAGATGTTCCATATGCATGTAGGGAGTTCCTTGGTTAAGTGTCAAGAATCTAGTTATGAAGATTACTGTAATGGCTCAATCCTGGGAGATCTTGTGCCCAACAGACAGGAGAACAGAATTTTGGGTAAGATAAACAAACTCAAGCATATTGCTACAAGACCTCCAAAAATCAGTGGCTGAGCCAAGTAAAGAACAAGTGGGACCTGCTCTTGTATCGGATCACTCTTGAAGGCCTGGTGTTAGTATTTATTAAGTGCAAAAAGAATATAAAGGGTTCATAAAGCGCCTGAGAATATATATACCATTGTAGCTTTTACCCGGAGTATTCCGTAGTATCGTTATTTATATTTTCCACGGGAAGCAAGGGTAAAGACTATGATAAATCAAAATCATGTATCTACTAACTTATTATATTAACTAAACTAAAGTGAGGGGGTAAATAATGTATATGATATGAATGATAATTAATAGCACTTAACCAGAGAATATTATAATATAGAATAGATAACTAGGTCGAGAGGACAACGGGAGAGATCTAGGTTCCTGAATACTTCTCTAGTACTTTGGTTCTTGAATAACTAAGGCATGAAAAGGTATAGCAATCATAAAAGAACACTTCGGGACATCAGAACACTAGCCGCGGAAAGGGATGAGAAGGGGGCTAGGAAGCTCCGACTACGGTCCTACAACACCAATCCGAACGTGGTGGAATACGCCGGTCGTTAGGGTTTGTCACCACCTAGGGCTACCACAACTATCCGTGGGATTGGGTGCAATCTAAGGTAACCTCTAGTCTAGACACCATGTCCACACTATTAATTACTACTCTAATCATCATGAATAACTAGAGCACTCAATACGAGCGAAGATCCCATGCAATTATATAACAACTATATTCTAATCAATAACATGAAAGGCATAAAAGTAACTAGAGAAGATAAATATAATTATGGCATAAAGTCTAATAGAGTTGAGATACAAAGATATACCGAGCGAAAGACTTCTCCGAACCAGGGCCGCGACTCCGCTCTCCCTAACTCTCTACTAGATCTATTCTATTACATTGTAGCTGTCTAATCTAATTCTCCGGGCGTTGTGCCTCCATCGATGTATGAGATGATCCGAGATGTGGGGTCTAGGGGTCTATATATATGGGTCTTCCTCTGTCCCTTCAACCCGTGACGACGCGGTACTAATCCGGTGTTTGATCTTAATCCATCTCGTACTTCTACCGACGCCCTCGGATCAAACCGACGTTAAACAACCGGTTTTGATTGCGTCTTAGAGTCGGTTGAGGAAGCTTCCGGAAGCGGGGCCGACGTGGCGGAGGTGGCAGGCCGATCGGCCCCATTATTGGGCCGATCGGCCCAAGATGGGCCCCACCTGGGCTGAGCTTTTGTGGGTGCGTCGCGTGTCGTCGTGCGTTTCGAATTGTATTTGTTCGCGTCAAACGGAGTCCGGATGAGGGAGTTATGCCCATTTTACCGAACCCCGCTCTGCGGCGATATCTTCTCCCGACGGACTCGAATATGGTAAATGATATATCCGTTTCGATCATCTCGACGAGCTCTTCGCAATGTTGTACTTTGATTCTTCATTTGAAGTACTTCTATGTTGCTCTTTTTGTAGGAGTTGGATCGAGTACGATTGGGACACGCCTTGAAGTCGTATGTCACTCCAATTACAACTTGTTTTCTGTTTAGTCCCCGCAAAATCATAACTTCACCAAAACTCGTGGAAATATGTTAGTGACACCCTATTCTAAGTTGGTATTATTATTTATACCCCTTTCTCATGTTTATTTGATTAATAAATTTATACGATAACAGGTGTCAACAAACTCCCCAAAGCTTACCCTTTGCTAGTCCCTAGCAAAGCTATACGCTATAGTAGGATCGGGAGTTGCTACTACGCTTTCATACCTCGGAAGTACTATGTTTTCAAAAATAAATTCTCCTCTCAACAAGATTGCTCTCTCTTACCTTTACCATGGGGCGTAGCCTTTTACGAGTCATAAGCAAGATAAAACAATCAAGTTAAGTACCATGTCTCAAGTTCTTTGATCAACTATCATCCCGGGGTTTTGCAATATTTTTCAAAAAGAAACTCGAGAGATCCTATGTATGACCCTCTTAAGTAGATGGTGGTAGTGGAGTTACACATGTGGTAGGACATACATAGTGGGATGATAGTGGTGAAGTGGATGAAGATGAAAGGTAGTAAATAGCCTTTAGCCTTTTCTAGTATTTTTCTTCTCAAACATCTTGGACTATATCTCTCTTTCTAAAAATTGCTAAGGTCTGGGCTATTCATTCTTGGAGAGGTGGGCTTTGCCCCGGACTTGTGTCCATTTTTCTCTCTCCTTAGAGATGTGGGCCCTACTCACCCTCGAACACGTGTCCATTATTCATCTCTAAATATTATTAGGGAGGTAGGCCCTTCTCGCCTAGTATGACACTTGTCCTTTACTCTCCCTCTCTCGTCTCACTTTTCTCTTTAAATATTTATTTTTTCTTTTTTTTTTCTTTTTTCTTTTTTTTTTTTTTTTTTGAATGTAGCCCAGCCTCTATCATAAAAACACTGAGAGAGATATATCCAAAGATTGCAAGAGTTTATTTTTATAATTATGGCTAGTAGATGATTAAATGCGGGGATGCGTACTTCCGGGTTAGAAGCAAACATATTTGGTGGAGTGGGATGATAAACTCTTAAGGGTCATAAATACAGGAACTCATCATGTAGTATTTTATAATTTTCAAAGATAAAAACCAGGAATCAAGTATCTCTAGGAATATGATAAACAATGACTCAACTTTTCATGAATCATTATCCTTTAACGGGCTAGACTCGGATTAAGCATGTGCTTCCCACAGTGTAGGAATTTAGAGCAAATTAAGCATTTAAAGCTTCAGGAGAATCTAAGTCCAAAGTATAAGTACTTTTAAGAGGAATTAAGGCGAGCAACTATTCATCATTTCCTTAGCATAGGGATCATCTTCAGCGTTAATTTTATTCTAGCAAAGATAAGCACACTTATCTATTTATTTATTTATAGCAAACATAAAGATCAAACTATATATAACTTAAACTTTTTATTTAGTTTTCTATAGTTATGCATCTTTTTATATCTTTTAACAAAACAAACATACCAAACTAGTAGTAAATAAGGTAAAGGATAAGAGCACTTACGGATAATGGCGTTGCACTCCCCAAGCCGGATCTTGACAGTCTTTTAGAGATGTAGACGTGAGGTAGACTGTGGTGGTGTGGTAGGTTCATGCTAAACCGTGCACACCAATGATTCTTTTCTCAAGATATTAGTGGACGTATACCCGAAGGATTGCAACTAATTGAAGAACGGGTTGTTGTCCAAAGGTTGATATAAACTCATCTATGCTAACAAAAAAGATGGTTCTTTGATTACTTTAGCACATATATTATGTTTTTTTTTTTTTTTATAAATTATGTTCTTAGCTGCACTCTAGCATGGATCAAGGCAAATGTAACTTTTAGCAAAAGACAAAATAAATGATGTGATACTTACAGATCTTTCTTCTATGAGGAACGATCTGGGTCTTCCTTCTACGCAGAGTTGTTGGAGTTCATCATACGCCTTGCCTCACCTTTATTGTGAGTTCATCTCTTGACTTACCCGCATTGAATATGATAGTTTTTACGCAAGGGTTAGTCAAAATAACTACTATCTACTAGAGCATACTCTTGGTTCAAAAATCAACCTAGACACCACGCTAATTTGATTTAGGAAGGAGTTCTAACCTAAGCACCACGCTTAATTTAAAAAGCCTTTAGAAGAAAGATCACTACACCTTATGGTTTCAGGAATCAAACTAAACACCATGTTTAACTCGAGCCATGAAAACAATTTAAACTAGGCACCATGCTTAATCTAAAAAGGTGTATGAAAATACTTCAAAACCTAAGCATACTATAGCAAACAACGGTAGCATGGAAACATCATAGAGATTTACTTAAATAGAGATGAAAGAGCATGATCATGGTGAGGATAATATTTTTATTTATTTATTATTTTTATATGCAAACGACATGATGGGTGATTGCAAGGAATTAAACATGCAATGGATCTACGATGAAAAAAAAACATAAACTAAGTGGAGTAAATGCATGGATTATTCAAAGTAAACATGTAATGCAATGCAACAATTGAAAAGATAACTACTCATAAATTAAAGTCCATGAGCAAGACTTTCTCACCTTTGATCATACTTACCATGACTCACTAATAGAGTTTGTGAGTTGTGCAGCTTCTACTTTCGTCACTTGAGATGTGCTTTGAATTCTTGTGACGGCGACCTTTTCTTCAATCTACACATAGTTAGAATAATATATATATATATAAATGTACCTAAGAGATGGCAGGGCTCCAGTGTTGATGGATCTTGATGTTCAAACACCCTGGTTTCTCCTTGTGGAAGCTTGCCTGGGAAGGTCGCGACGGCATCAAATGTCCCGTCTATTCCATACTCAATGAACAAGGGTAATCCTACTAAAGCTAATTGATACACTAAATTAGCGGATATCGAGATCATTATCGAAATCTTTACGCCAATTGCTTCCCAACGGCGCCAAAAGCTTGTTAGTATTTATTAAGTGCAAAAGAATATAAAGGGTTCATAGCGCCACGTAATATATATACCATTGTAGCTTTTACCCGGGAGTATTCCGTAGTATCGTTATTTATATTTTCCACGGGAAGCAAGGGTAAAGACTATGATAAATCAAAATCATGTATCTACTAACTTATTATATTAACTAAACTAAAGTGAGGGGGTAAATAATGTATATGATATGAATGATAATTAATAGCACTTAACCAGGAGAGAATATTATAATATAGAATAGATAACTAGGTCGAGAGGACAACGGAGAGAGATCTAGGTTCCTGAATACTTCTCTAGTACTTTGGTTCTTGAATAACTAAGGCATGAAAAGGTATAGCAATCATAAAAAGAACACTTCGGGACATCGTAACACTAGCCGCGGAAAGGGATGAGAAGGGGGCTAGGAAGCTCCGACTACGGTCCTACAACACCAATCCGAACGTGGTGGAATACGTCGGCCGTTAGGGTCGTCACCACCTAGGGCTACCACAACTATCCGTGGGATTGGGTGCAATCTAAGGTAACCTCTAGTCTAGACACCATGTCCACACTATTAATTACTACTCTAATCATCATGAATAACTAGAGCACTCAATACGAGCGAAGATCCCATGCAATTATATAACAACTATATTCTAATCAATAACATGAAAGGCATAAAAGTAACTAGAGAAGATAAATATAATTATGGCATAAAGTCTAATAGAGTTGAGATACAAAGATATACCGTAGAAACGCCGAAGACTTCTCCCGGAATCGGAGCGCAGCTCCGCTCTCCCTAACTCTCTACTAGATCTATTCTATTACATTGTAGCTGTCTAATCTAATTCTCCAGGCGTTGTGCCTCCATCTGATGTATGAGATGATCTGAGATGTGGGGTCTAGGGGTCTATATATATGGGTCTTCCTCTGTCCCTTCAGCTTCAGCAGGCGATGCGGTACTAATCCGGTGTTTGATCTTAATCCATCTCGTACTTCTACCGACGCCCTCGGATCAAACCGACGTTAAACAACCGGTTTTGATTGCGTCTTAGAGTCGGTTGAGGAAGCTTCCCGGGGCGGGGCCGACGTGGCGGAGGTGGCGGGCCGATCGGCCCCATTATTGGGCCGATCGGCCCAAGATGGCCCCACCTGGGCTGAGCTTTTGTGGGTGCGTGCGTGTCGTCGTGCCGTTTCCGAATTGTATTTGTTCGCGTCAAACGGAGTCCTGGATGAGGGAGTTATGCCCATTTTACCAACCCCGCTCTGCGACCGATATCTTCGATTCCGGACTCCGAATATGGTAAATGATATATCCGTTTCGATCATCTCGACGAGCTCTTCGCAATGTTGTACTTTGATTCTTCATTTGAAGTACTTCTATGTTGCTCTTTTGTAGGAGTTGGATCGAGTACGATTGGGACACGCCTTGAAGTCGTATGTCACTCCAATTACTGCTTTTTCTGTTTAGTCCCTCGCAAATCATAACTTCACCAAAACTCGTGGAAATATGTTAGTGACACCCTATTCTAAGTTGGTATTATTATTTATACCCCTTTCTCATGTTTATTTGATTAATAAATTTATACGATAACAAAAATCAACACCGGGAATGAGCTGGGTGAAACTGGAGAACGCCAAGCTAATCTGAGATGTTCAAACCTTTTTAGTTTGGAAATAACTGTTGTTTGCTTCACTTACTGACATGTGTGTCAGCTTCGTTTTGCTTATTTTGATGGGTGCAACCCACCACTGAACATGGTTTTGTCTCCGGTTAATCCAAAAGGCAAATGTGTAGGCCCTAAAACTCTAAATGTGAAACTCTGGATGGTAAAAAATGTATAACAATAATAATCTTCAAATTAATTATGTTCATGAGTATCTAATTTCAACCCATTGGAACTTAACGACATCATCACAGCCAAAGGAGCATAACTCTCTCGATCGTCTCATCGTCGAAGATGATAAAGAGACAATCGCCTCTCCCCAACCATCAAAGACCGTTGGAAGTCCAAATCATCGCGACACGAGAATCCACCCAATCATAGATGGAAAATGTGATTATTTTGCCCACCATCCGCCAAACATCCTGCGCAGACAATTTGCCCGGTCGCCATTGGCCATTATTAGCCCATCGGCATCCATGGTTTCCGGCGATGAATCGTGCTCCCGTGGACTTTGCGCACAAGGCTCTCGACGCCTTTCCTCGTGCGCATGTGCATTGTGTATTCGTTCGCCGCCGTCCCTTGACATGAAAAGGCTCGCAATCGCCATCCTCGTCGCGTCATGGTTTACAAAGTTGCATCAAAAGGACTTACGACGCCGAGGAGGAAAAGAGGGGCGGCGCATCGGTATTGTTGGTTCACCTGACCTCCATCCAAGTACTAATCCTACAACGCAGACCAGCTTAAAAAAGAGAACCAAAAAGATGTTGTGCACAAGAAAAGTAAGAAGAAACATTCGGACAAATGCGGCTTTATTATCTCATAAGGGCTTCCCCAACGCACCACCGTGACGTGCTGCCCCAACTACCACCTATGTACTTGTTTATCCATGTCACCGCAAGTTGTGGCTTCGCGGTGCGTCGAGGGCTCCTGCAGGGGCGACGGTGGCTTGCTCGACAAAAGTTGCAAGCAAAGACGCGAGCGTGTTGTGAGACGAGAGATGAGGAGATGCATGGCTGCTGCAGGGGGCAGGCACCTCGACAAAAAAAAAGCTGCTGCTACATGGAGGCACTTCGACAAAAAAAAAAGCAACGCGATGGGAGATGTATGGCTCTCGTGTGTGCTTGCAACCGTGGCCCATAAATTCAGCCGGGCAGTACGCTGCTTGTAGCTAGGGTTGGGGAAGCCCTAATCTCTCTTAGTCTCTCTCTCGGCAATAGCACCTTCTGCAAGAACTACCGTCCTGTTGCAAACCACTACTCTCTTCCCTCCACGAGAACATCTATCTGACGTCATCATCATGCGTCATTATAATTTTGTTTTGAAATGTGTTTTCACACACGATTTTGTTTTCGCTCAGAAACTCAGATCAAACCATAATAAGATGACGCCAAGTTTCTCCCTCTCTTGAGAAAAAAAGAACCGTTGATATTGGACGACATATTTTTAACAATATGCAACTACAATGAAGCACCTTGTTTGAAAGATGCATAAGACACATCTGAGCCGCCAATGCTAACAGAGAGAAACCAAGGGTGTGAGGGTGGTCCAAGAGCATGCGCTCCTAGGTGCAACATCTCGTGTTTGCCACAACTAGCCTAATCTTAGAGCTTGGCCCACACAGGATCATAAGTAGCTTGGGCTAAGCTTCATAAAAAGTTAAAAGAAAATGATTTTTAGATAGCGAGAATGACATCCACACTGCGGTATATATATACTTTAGACTTGTTGCGTATTCCTTTGGTTGTAAAAATATGATTATAGATAATGTTAGTCAAAATCAAAACAACACCACTTTAGAACGGAAGGAATAGCACTGTATAAACTTTGATTCCGGCGTGAACAGTAGAAGGCTTGGCCTAGAAGCGCACACATATTCGTATGCGGAATTTCGGATAGGCAGTCAATCAATTAGGTCCGTGTTGATAGCAACTTGCAATCAGCAAGCATCGATGCTTTTCTCGTGATCATGGGAGCGTCCTATAGTATTTTACCAAGGACGAGACGAAGGAGCCCAGGAACAAGAGAACAAGACAGAGGGGAAAACTGTGCGACACTGTATAGTCTGTGGTATGCTGATAGTGGCGGCGGCGCCGGCAAGCACGAACGTAGCGGAGTGAAAGCGTAACACTGTAGATGTTTGCAGCAATGTAAGGATTTCTTCAGTAATATAAAGTAGCAAAAGTATTGGCTTTAGAAAAGTAATCACGCATTCACGCTCTATCTAGACACCACAAGCACATCCTCCAAACCGCCACAGCTCTAAAAAAAAAAACTGTCATTTTCCCTTGCTCTCTCTTATGGATCATCATCTCTCGTCTCCTGAGATCATAGCTGCCGCTGCAGGTCACACACTCACCCTAACAGAGTTTAGTTGGCGAAAAAGCCACTTAACACCGCTTTGGTATTAATATAGGGCCTTCTGCAGTGTTGAGTGGAGCTTAGAAATAAATCTGGATCCCACCATTCGGCGTCACCCTGGTTGAGCTTGAGCCGCAGTCCGCAGTGGCGAGCACCACTTCACAACGTAGTACTCCCTCCGTCCCAAAATAAACGACGTTTTGGGTTTTTCGTCTTAATTTTGACTCGATTTGTAGAAAATGCGTAGAAGATTTAAATCTCTAAATAAATTTGTTAAAAAAACTAGATCAAAAGATCTTTCCAATAATACTAATTATGTAATATAAATATTAATCCTATTTTAATATATAATTGCCGGCAGATGTTTCTCGGGAAGCCCAAACGTCATTTATTTTGGGACGGGAGGGAGTATGTGCGAGTAGAAAATGAAGTAGAATACCAGTGTTTTTTTTTTTTTTTTGACCTGATGTGTGTGCAGAGAGCTAGCAACAACTTCCAGCAAACAAAATATTTCTTAGGCCACGTTTAGTTGGCAGAAATTTCTAACTTCTTCCCCACTTTCTCTCCATCACATCACATTAAATACACCAAAAGACATATGTTTAGAGTATTAAATGTAGATAAAAAAAATAACTAATTACACAGTTTAGATGTACATTGCGAGACGATTCTTTTGAGTCTAGTTACTCCATGATAGGATAATATTTACCACTAACAAACGAAACGCGTCTTCAGGTGTTCGATGTGACATTCGGTGCTAAAATTCTGCCAACTAAACGAGGCCTTAGTTCTCATTCAGTTAGCACTGGTGGCTGGTCCACGAAGATTTCACCGCCCCCAAAACCTCAAACATAATCACATGCTGTAGTGTGTAAACACTCTCATCTCCGAGCATCACTCAAATCATACACTGCAGAAGGCCTAAGCAGCCACAGCCCGTCATTTTTCTTGTACATAGAGAAGTCGCACTCACCAGCACCAACAGTAAAGCACCATAGTAAAGCACCATGAATTCAATTTCCTGGTACCTTATAAAATTATTTTATTTTCTCCATTGTTTTTTTCTGTCGAAAAGGCAACCCATATACAAAAGCTTGCGCTCTAACCGCGACTTTGTTGTTGCTGAAATGATCAAAGGTGTTGACATCGTGCATGATGCACTGTTCAATATTTTTTTTTGAGCGGGTACAACAACCGGGACGCACACACCCACACGCACACCACACACACGCGTGCGCGTCCTTTACACACGCAAGGAGACATTGAGAAGCCTCTGGCTTCTCGGCGCGAAGATGGCGATCGCTTTAACGCCAAGACGCGTGTCTACCCTATTCTAGCAGGTCCACCCTGGGAAAGCTGGGAATAAATCCCGGTGAGGCATGTTCAATACTTCAATCAATGTCCAGCCAAGACATTCATGCCAGCTTTGATAGCAGACTTCGGTTGATATAGTATATGCCTTATTATAAAGTATTTTAAAATTCAACAACTATCAACATTTACGTTTTCAAATTCAAATAATATCTATTATGAGACGGGTGGAGTACGTCGTCCAAAAATAAAAAATCCACGTCTAAGCCGTCTGTTCAACTTTGGAGTGAGCTATTGGCGCGCCGCCACTAAGAAAAGATTATGCGTTTGAAGTTTCCATATCCAAACGCAATGCGTACGCGTATCAACCTGCTCCAAGATTGCATAATCAACACTGCCGCTCAAAATCTCTGTAAGCAACTTCGAGTTAGAAATCGTATATGTTTCCGTTGGTTAAAACAATACGCTTCAATCGATCAGACATCAGTCATGACACTTCGAAAGTACGAGCAAATTTGAATTTGAACAAAAGAAAGCTGCGTGCATTTCATATAATGTCACGCTTTCAGCATCATCATACATTCATACGAGTATTTACAATATACCATATACTACTACTCAGAAACTCCAAGATTCAGTACTGACAATTAGGTTGCGTGCAGGCAAAACGAAACAAATCACGAAGGCAAATCCAAAACGAAAGACCTCCTCTGTCCTCGAGATGCTCGATCTCATCAGAGCGCTCTAGAAATCGAAGCCGCCATCGAAGCCACCATCGAAGCCACCGCCGTCATCGAACCCGGCGTCGTAGCCTGCATCATACGCCGACGCGTCCGAGATCATGTCGCCGATCAGGAGGCCACCGACGGCGCCTCCGAGCAGCCCGGCGCCGAGCCCCATCCCGAAGTTGTTCTTCTTCTTCTGTGGCTTCACGGCCTGCTGCTGGTACCCGTACCCGGCGGCCTGCGGAGGCGGGTACCCGTACCCGTACCCGGCCTGCGGCGGCGGGGGGCGGGTAGCCATACCCGGCGGCCTGCTGTGGTGGGTACCCACCGTACCCGCCGTACTGCGGCGGAGGAGCGGCGTAGGGCGCCGCCGTGCTGGGACCGGCGGCAGGGTAGGCCGTCACTGGCTCGCCCGCCTTCGCCGGCTTGCCTGCTGCAGGCGGGTAGCTGGATGAGGCCGGGTAAGCGGTCGCAGGAGCATCGGCCTTGCCACCGGTGGGCGGGTACGCGCCGCCGGGAGGTGGGTACGCTTCAGCCTTGGCTGCCGGTGGGTATGCGGCAGGAGGTGGGTACGCGTCGGCCTTGCCTGAAGGAGGCAGGTAGGCGGCGGGAGGCGCTGCGTACGCGTCAGCCTTGCCGGACGGCGGTGGGTAAGCAGAGGGAGGCGGGTACGCGGCGGCCGGTGGAGGCTGGGTGTATGCAGACTGTGCGGGGGCGTAGCCGTTGGCGGCGCCGGCCTTGGTGACCTCGCCGAGCTTGTACGACAGGTTGAGGACACCCTGTGGCTTGCCCGAGGAGATCTTGCGGACCTGGTAGGCGACGAACTTGGCGGGGACGGGGCCATCGGGGGCGCCAGAGAGGAGCTCGGAGAGCGGGATGTGGACCTCGCCGACGTCGCGGTCGCCGAGGGCGCGCTCGGTGCGGAGGAGGACGTGGAGGGAACCCGCGCCTGTCGCCGGGACGGAGAAGCGGAGCGTGGCGTTCCAGGTCGGGTTGCGGCCGCCGATGCGATCGGGCTGGACCCGCTGCCGTGACCGGGGGTCGCCCGAGAGCGACACCACGGCGTAGACCTCCATCTTGGACAGCAGGTTCACCTCCTTGAGGTCCTTGGCGGAGATCAGCGTCAGCTCTAGCGTCCGCGTCGTCGCCATGGCCGGGAGCTCAAGATTGGGGTTTTTTTTTCTACCTTCTGGATTGGAGGGGACGAGAGAAAAAGTCAAGATGGATTGGATTGTTCGGTTCTCCCTCTACGAGATCGATCGATCGATTTCTTTGTGTGCTGCTGTGGTGGATCGAGACTTGAGATTGTTTCGACGGCACAAAGGCTCGTGTTCATCTTATATACCGGGAAGGGGATCGGAGGAGGATGCTAGGACATTTCGTGGACGCGGATACTTTCCCCACTCTATGACCGGTGGGCCAAGTACAGGTGGGGCCCGTATGTCAGTGAAGCCCTGGTCCCTTGGAGGTCCTTCTAGACCCCGCGTGTGACGGAGGTCGGTTTACTTACACGCGGAGGAGAAGAGGCGAGTCGGAAGGTGTGTATGACGCGTGGTCCCAGGGTGTGTCTGGCTCTACACGTCAGTGGGCGTAGTGTTGCTCCGTGGCGCCCGCGTGGGATGGCAGTTGCCTTGGAATCCTCTACTGCTCTGACGCGCACGGCGCACCGGATAGGCCGGCCGCAAAGGCGCGGAAGGGCCGTTTCTTTCCTCAGTGCCGCGGGCCCGTTTTGTCAGTCTCTCAGTGCCGTGTGTGGTTTCAAGTGGGGAGGTTGCTGCGCATTGACCAACACCGCGTGTGGGCCTTGTTCGGCTTGCTAGTTCAGCCACCGGCCAACAGGTGTTTTTCTCTCACAACAAAAACGTGGACCAGGTGAGTCGGTAGCGATTCTTTTCTTTCACAACAAACCAAAGACCAGCCGCCCAAAGACCAGCCAACCGAACAAGGCGGTGGTTTGGAGTGGACCTCAGCCGTCAGATGTGGTATGGGCGATGATTCTCTTGCAGGCTAAGCAAAAAGGAAGGCCCTACGGGCCTACAGCCGCACAAGCATCGGATCTCCTTCTCCGTCGTTGGCTGCTGGAGGGATTTCCACGCGTCGAGGACGCTGCTCGTCCGTTGCTGTGGCTTTCTTCGCACCGTATGCCTAGTCCACTATCCCATGATGAATGTTCCGTTTCCTAAAATTCTTGAAAAGAACGATCCACATACACTGATCTGGCTCGCCTCAACATTAGAGCAGGTTCAATAAAGCTTGGCCATAAGCCAAGCCAAATCAGCAAGAGACTAACACAATAACTAAGTTATACAACAATATAATCTCTCTTTTGTTAAAAAAAAATTTCTTTATTTTCTCTTCCTCCATTTGCTTGAGTGGGACTGGCTGGATGGCTGCTTGCATGCGCATGCACCAACAGAACAGCAGGACCACGGGTGGTGGCGGGCCAGGAGCATGGTAACCTGCGCCAAGCGCTCGGCGCCGAGTACGTCGTCAAGTATATTCTCTCCCCTCTATTCTCTCTTACCTAACAATTACTGATGTGTCTAAGTCAAGCTAAGATATATTATTGTGCATAGCTTCTTAAGAACAAATCTCTACTCTCTAGTATTAAATTAAAGACAACAAATCTCACGCCGATTTTTGTATCAAATATTCACATTGTCGTCTAGACCACTCTAGCTCCTTTGACGCCCGAAACCAGATATCTAAAATGTTGTCTAAAGTTTAGGCTACCTTACAAAAGTCTAGACCATAAAAGTAAGCTAAAGTGATTTAAAAATTTTAATCCTTAACTTTGGCAACTGAATTTTAAACTAGAGAATACACATAGACCCTTAGAGCAACTTTAAGAGACTTTTCATGCCCTTCCCAGTTGATAGGATAGCGATTTCCTTGTTGCAAAATAAACGATCCTTCTAATTATAATGCACGAGCACCAAATAGATGCTCCATCTAAATATTAGGAATTAACACTTTGATGAAAAATAGCCCCAACAACTTCTTTAATTGGTTAGCCAAATATACCCATCCACTGTTTTGGATTTCTCGATAGTCAAATATAGATAGCGAGAATGGTTCTCTAAAGTGCACACAAAATATATAAAACTTGTTGGAGTGTGAAAAGATATAGAAAGTTGTTCTCGCCATATTTTATGGGTACTTAATTTAGATAGCTTTATCATTTGCAATCGTGTTCATCATCTTACATCGGTCCTTCTAGACATAAGCAAGCGAGCGAGCAAAGTCCCCTTCTCTAGAGTGTCCTAACCATCAGTCGACGTCGCTCTTTGAGCCCTCCGACATTACAAGTTCAACATGACGAAGAAGAGCGGCCTTTTCTCTTCAGCGGTGGGCGGTCTTTAGCAGGGGGCAGCGGCCTCGCACGCCCGCACCTAGATTAAGGCTTAAGAGAAATTAGCAAAGGGAATTTTGCATGTTTTAAAATTCTATAAACACTAAAATGATAAACAAACCATCTGTGCTTTGCTTTTGTGGTTGTGAGACATCAAACAAATATCTAAGTTAATTTACTCGGCATGATATATAAAGGTGCATAAAATATACATAGGAGTATGTATATAAAGGTGCATAAAATTTACTCGGCATGATATATAAAGGTGCATAAACTTTTGTAAATTGTTTTGATGGGCGTGTTACCCTATTAATTAAAAGTGGGGCACACCTAATTTTCTTCTAAGTAATTTCTATAGGTATAAAACATGAACATTATAAGGTATATGTATTGCATGTGTTTAGTATATGTTTTAGTTAAATATAAAAGAAATAGAAAGAAATGGGAAAACGAACACACGCACTCAACACTCACGGTGACTCAACACGCTGCTGCCCCTGCCTGCGTGCTTTGGGCGATGCCGGGCCATCTTCTCGCTGAACCCGCCCATGGTTACCGTCGTTTCACCTTGAATGGCGCGCAGGGCTGTTGCCCCGACCGGCTAGGCGCACCGCGTACCGCTGGGAGCTTCTCGGTTGCTCCCTGTTCACCACCGTCGCCTAGCCTGCTGCTCTGCTGCTACGTCGTTTCCGCTGCGCCTGGCCGCGCGTGCTCGGTACCTTTCCCAGAGGAGGTGACGTTTCCCTGCTTCGATGCCGCTGCTCTGCTGCCGCTGCTCGTCGCGACGTGGTTGATGGGATGTTGCTCTGCCCTGCTTCGATGCCGCTGCTCGTCGCGACGTGGTTGATGGGATGTTGCTCTGCCCCGCGACACGGTTGTACGGAGTAGTACTGTAGGGGTGTTTGCCATGGCTCCGGGCCGAACTCCGGGTAGATCTGGGCGGAGCTAGCCAAACACTCCAGCTCCAAAATACCAGCTCCATGGAGTTATTGAAGCTCTAGTTCATTTTTGTGGAGTTTTGGAGCACCACTTGTCCCGCTCCAGATTTACTCAAAACAGGACCTAGACGTGGAGTTCGGAGTAAATTACCCGCAATTGTCATCCGTTACAAACGAACCGTTATTTTCTTCTATTCTCTCTGTCCGCCTCCCTTCCCTATCCGGCAATCCGCTCCGTCCCCGAGCCAAGGAATCGCAATTCTTCGCGAGGCCGTCGTCCCCGCCCCCCAGTCCTACCTCACCGAGTGGCGCCCGCCCCTTTGCCCCACCACTCCCACCACGCCCGAGCTGCGCCGCCCCGCTTCTACCCATCCCCTCCGGCCGCCTCCTTCCCCTGCTCCTCCACTCCTCCAACCCTAACCCTAGACCCGAGAAGAAGGCCGCACCGGGAAGCTCCGCGCCGCCGACGACATTCTCCCATCGGCCCGCGAGGATGACGACGCTCCCCGGCGGGCGGAGCTCCCCCCGTCCGCCTCAACTTGATGACGCGCTCGGCCTCCACCGCGACGCGGCGCCCCACCCACCATCTTGCCGACTCCGGCCCGACGTTGCGACTTGCGAGCACGGGTGCTCGGCGTGGGCAAACCCCTAGCAAAGACATCACGTCGGGCGCGCGCTCTCCGCTGCCGACTCGTGTCACCTCGCCGGGCCTGCACGCCGTTGTCAACTTGAAGCCCATCGCCGATGCCCACGCCGGATGTGCCGTGGTCGAAACTCCTTAGAACGAGGATGACACATGGGTCCCACTCGAAGGGCAAAATGGGCAACCCACATGATAAAAAGACCATTCGGAGCCGAGAGCGTCCTAGTAGCCAAACACCTCAAAAAAAATAACCCCAACTCCACTCGAGTCGCCTCCACCTGGATTTCGGAGTGGAGCCGCTCTATCTGGAGTTGGAGCCATGCCAAACAGCCCCGTAGTATTAGGAGTAAGAGCGTGGCGCCAAAACTCCTCGGCGGCGCCTCGGCGTGCGTGTTAGAGTGTATGCAACCGCCATCGAACGGAGCCGCCATAGAAGAAGATGCTCCTTCTAAATACTACTAGGAATAAAGACTTTGATAAAAATATGTCGATCCTCTTTTTTGGATTTCTTGATAGTCAAATATAGATAGCGAAAATGGTTCTCTAAAGTGCACACGAAATATATGAAACTTGTTAGAGTGTGAAAATATATAGAAAGCTATTCTTGCCATATTTTGTGGGTAATTTAGATAGCTTTATCATTTGCTATCGTGTTCATCACCTTACATTGGTCCTTCTTGACATAAGCAAGCGGCGACGAAAAAGTCGAGCGGAGTCTCCTTCTCTAGGGTGTCCTAGCCATCGGTCGGGCGCCGCTCTTTGAGCCCTCCGACATTAAAGTCTAGCGTGAGGAAGAAGAGCGGCCATTTTCTCACTAGTGGTGGGCGGTCTTGGGCGGAGGCAGCGGCCTCGCACGGCCGCTCCTCCACCTTCAACCTTTGCACATCTCGGCTTTTGACATCCTCACCTGCACCGCACCTCTACAAATCCTTTGTAGCCCAAGCGCAAGTTTGCTCAATATCATCTCATAGTTTCATGTACCCATGCATGCCAAATTTTGAATGGTCCTATTAGGTACAGTTGATGTATGCTTGATGTGGTGGCTGTTGCAACCAACAACGCTGCAAGTAGCGCAGCCAATTAGGTCCACTTATGCAAATGGATCTCTCAAAATGATAATTCACAACATACTATAGGAGCGACCAACAAGCATGATGTACCTTTTGCTAGATTTGTTTACTTTTTTGTGTTATTTTTTATTTTTTTAATAAGAGAACAAAGTTACCGTATACGTAGATGGTACACAAGTAACACAACTGATATTTTTGTTGGTTGACTGAAGTTGTAAATAAATACAACTATTTAAACATATATAAAAAAAATAGAAGTTAAAACTTCACACACGAATCTCCTGCCTTGTATGGCTCCAAATCTCGCTTTGCAAACAATTTTTTATGCTTCTTCGTCTTTTGCAAACGTGAGTAGATTATTGAGTATCTATCTTGACTTTGATTCAGTCGTTTACACACGTTCTTTAAAAACAGAACAATTTAGACTTTCAAATTCAGGCTGAGCGAAATGAAAAAGGCCGGTCACCTCACACGCGAAGTTTGGACAAAAAAACACCAACCAAACAAACTCTAGGGTTTGCGTCCGTGTGTTCATAGGGGTGAGTATCGCGTGCGTTTGTGGCGTCTATGTTGTACTGTGTCATTCTCAAAAAAAAAAAAAAACTAGAAAAAAAATGGTTGGGTTGGTCCCTCAACTCTTGGTTGCAGGTCGCTTTGGTCCTCCAACTCTCGATAGTCTGATTTGGTCCTTAAACTTCCGTTTTTCGGTGTCAATTTCGTCCCTCCTACAGAGTTGGCTCTTCAATCAGCAGTCCACATTACTATTTGAGAGTTGGAGGACCAAAATACCTCAATGCCTTCTTCATCAGCACAACACGCGCATAATTTTCCAGGCTCAAAGTAGCAGATGCTGACATTACATGGTTCTCAAGTTCAAACACAAGTCATTACAGAATGAAACTACATGACAAATAAAAGTACATGGTCTGCTAGTACAGGTTTCTATCCGGTTTTTTCTGTCCTCGTCTAGTCGAAGTAGATTTGATCTTTGCAATTGCTCGGTCACATGTAACCTTGATGGTCGCTCTTACTAAGGGCAAGGGCAATGTGTGTGCGGCCATAGCCATAAGGGTAGGGCCTACCAGTGCCGAGTAACAACTAAAACATAAGTGCACAATGTTTAGGGTCTTTTTGAGCATAAGGTGGGTCCCGCTTCACTTAAAAAATATTCCAACTCCAATCTCTTACCAGCCTGAGGTACAGGCCATCCCTCTCTCATCCGCCTGAAAAATAGCATCACAGTACAAAAGTAATATATTTTATTTGCTTATGGCTGCACCATAAGCTTGTGGTCTTTTGTTGGCCGGCATTGGCTATGGCTCTAGCCCACAATATTTGTTGTCTGTTTTTGTAGTATCATTTAATGCTTAGTACCACCTTTTTTTAGACACATTGTGGCTGCCCTAATGAACTAGCATGGCCTGCATCTGTCTCGATAACAACAATAGAGGCATTCCCATCAGCAGTTGCTTTAGTTGTAGACTTGGATGTCCCAAAGGACACCACTCTCCTCTTATTGCTGGTCTGCACCCATGTAGTTGGAGAGCCAACTCAGCGAGGAGGACAAAATTGACACCAAAAAAAAAAAAAATTTCAGGGACCAAAATTAGACTATTTGAGAGTTGGACGACCAAAGCGATCTGCAACCAAGAGTTGAGGGACCAAGTCGACCATTTTGCCTTTTATCTACTACCTCCGTCCCAAAATAAACGACGTTTTCGCTTCCCGAGAAACATCTACCGTAATTATATATTAAAATAGGATTAATATTTATATTACATAATTAGTATCATTGAAAAGATCTTTTGGTCTAGTTTTTAACAAATTTATTTGAAGATTTAAATCTTCTACGTATTTTCTACAAATCGAAATCAAACTTGTGACACGAAAACCAAAACGCCGTTTATTTTGGGACGGAGGGAGTACTATTCTTTCAGGATAATTAATCCAGTTGAAGAATATACTGTCATTTTTTTAGCCAGGAAAGGGCTCGGACCTTTCAGGAGTAGATTCATCGTCATCTTATAAACATTCAATAAAGCAGGCTCTACCAGCGGCATGAGTCAGGGCTTCTTCAACGTGGGCGACAAGTCCGTACTGCCTTACGATAAAATTGCAGGCCACATCAATAAGCAGCACGTAGGCTGCCAAGCTTAGCAACGCAGGCTGCAGCCTGCAAGTAGCCAAAACCATAAAGGTACGCCACTTTATTCCTGCTCAAAACTTTTACTCCCTCCGTCCCCTAAATAGATGTCATTCTCGCCTCCCGGTAAGTCAACGTTTTCAACCGCCGCAATTATATATTAAAATATATAAATATTTATGCTAAGTAATTAGTATCATTGAAAAGATCTTTACGCCTAGTTTTTTAATAAATTTATCCGGAGATATAAATGTTGCACGTATTTTCTACAAACCTACCAAAGTTGAGAAAGTTTGACCCAAGACGCACCCAAAAAACGACTTCTATTTGCGACGGAGGGTATATAGAAGTGGACCAGAGAACGAGCTGCTCCGTTACCACAACGCTTGCCCCAGTTGCTGCCCGTGCCTTTTGTCAGATGGAGCGGTTGCCTCTTCTGCAAGAAGCTCTGGTAAACTGCGAGGTAGTCATCGGTGAAGACGTGGGCATGCAGTGCAGACGTGGCCGCCGGGGCAGCACGCGTAGCGTTGGGTAAGGCCTAACCGATCTGCCGCGTTGCACTAGCAATTCTGTTTGAAATTGACGCGTTAGTTTAAGGTGGCAATCGACGTTAGTTTAGGGACGGCCTTAAACGCCGTTTTTTTTTTTTTTTTTTTTTGAGGGTATTAAACGCCGGCTTTAGCCCGGCACCGGCCAACCAAAAGCAGCACGCCAGATTTTCTATACGAGGGGCCAAAATTAAAAGGCCAGAGAACGTGGAACGGAAAGCCGAAAGAAGAGGCCCCTGCCCCCTGCCAGCCCGTCTCGAAGTGTCAGTGTCAACCTCTGGTCGTCGTCCAACGTGGCAACGGCAGCAACATCGAACAAAGTCGGCGGCGCGCCCCTTGGCCCCTCGCCCGGCCGGTCGCACTGAATGTGGGTGAACCGAGTGCACACCGACCGACCCACCCCGGCCGCGCCCAGGTCGGGACGCGTCGACGCGGCGGCCTCCCGGCCCGAAGAGCCCAACCGCCTCTTTTTTTCCAAAAGCCAAACCACCACACCCCCATTCTCTCTCTTTCCTTTCTCACCCCCCGTGACCCGTCTCGCCCCTTCTCGCCTCGCCGCCGCCGCCGCCGCCGCCGCCGATGGGCTCCGGGGAGGAGCCGTCGCAGATGCGGAGGGCGCTGGTGGACTCTCTCGCGGGCGCCATCTCCGGCGGCATCTCCCCGCACCGTCACCTCCCCCTCGACGTCATCAAAATTCGCTTCCAGGTATGTATCCCCTCCGCGTCGTACATTTTCCGGCCGGGCTGACGCGGTGCTGCTCGCTGGGGCACCGCCGCCGTTTGCTCGCGAGCTAGGTGTCTTAAGATTTCTCGGTTGGGATGACCTGGTGGAGTTTTTGAGGGTGTTGCCGTGCCTCTGGAGACGCGGTAGGTTCGGTGTTTGTATACCGGTAGCCGTGTAGCTCGTCTGATTCCGCTCCTGCATTGTGTATCTGCAGGAATTCGGGGTATGTGAGTGCCTGCGTCTGCGTTTGTGCCTGTTTATCGCTTGAGCGTGGGATAGATACTTGGTTCGATCAATTTGGAAATGAATTAGGTATATGTAGTATCTGAAGTCCACGAGTTACACATGGATTAACTGATTAACTGCATGGTTTGGCAGCGGTTTCGCATCTGCGCTAACTGCTAGGCATGATGTCTATTGATTTAGGGATGATGTTGCTAGTTTTAGCTTATTTCGTTGTCGTGGTAGCTTGTCTGGGCATTAACTTATATGGTCACCGTACATTTAGCAGAAATGTTGATGAGTTCTACTGTATTTTGAAAGTATGGGTGAGGTTTGCTGTGTAATAATCTATTAACGTCTGCAACCTCACTGGAAGTGCATTAACAGGCTTACCAAATGCCAATATTCCTTTGGAATCATGCTTTTATTATGTGTTACCTTGATAAGAATCTCTGGATCTATGCTTGATTATGGTTTTGCGGGCTCTGTTTGTCAGATAATGAACCGCTAATATCACTTACTTAGTTTGCACAAATTGGAAGTTTTCCTTTTCTGCAAATATACTAAGAAATAATTAAGATTTATTTGAGTGGGAGACAGTAATATCGGAGTCGGACTATTATGTGACAGAATAATTTTGTACCTGAACTTTTTACTCGACAGTATCGCTTTCCCACTAAAATTACATGATAGTATTTTTTACTCGATACTATTCCTTTCCTACTAAATTACATGATAGTAATGAAAGCAGCACAGATGCCATCGGGCAAAGCGAAACCTTGCCGTTTTAGTACATTGTAATCTTTTACATATTCTATTGGTCAAGGCATATCCGTTTTGGATGTTCAGAGGCTTCTTCATTATTCTCTGCAGGTTCAGTTAGAACCCACAACCTCCTGGGGCATTCTTCGAAGGGATGTTTATGGACCTTCCAAATACACTGGGCTTCTGCAAGCAACCAAAGATATTCTCCGAGAGGAAGGTTTACCGGTGCGGTATCTGCCTTGCCTTGAACACTTCTTGGCTTATGCCATATTAAGCTATTGAGAAACAGACTAGTACAGATACTGTTGCCCTTGCACTTGCACTTGCATACCTCTATATAATAGGCTAAATTAAACAGGCATTACACAGGGTACTGGTACTGTTGCGCTCGAACTGTGTCTTCTTACTAGATAGAGTCCTGCCCTATAGTCTGGAATTGGAAGAGTCCTGATTTTCCTTTTAGCAACCCATGTCTATATGAGCTTTGTTTGGACAGATGCATTTGGATTTTCGACACTTGCAGTCTTTCAAATTCCCATCTTGTTAGACACTGTTAGCTGGCTTTTCATCTAGACATGGACATATCAATATCTCAGAACTCAATGAAGCTTGCTTGGCTCTCAACAAGCAAATTATCTAAGTTGTGGCAGTAAAATGACTTATTTATGTTCTTTCTGATGTAAATGTTTTCAAATAGTCTAATTGACGTAGTCACCATGGCACCGATCAGCCTGCCTGACTAATCGTGACTAATTATGACTATGCCATGGCACCAATAAGGCCGACTAGTCGCAGTTACTCGGACGACTTAACCTTGCAGAATATGCAGAATACATTCTCACCATGTCCTTATTTCATACCTATAATATTTACATTTTACTCGTGAAATCAATGATGCTAAACCCATGATGTTATATTTATGCCGGTAAAGAAGATGCCATGTAATGTTAATATATCACATGCAGAATAAGTGAGGTGTTACTCAAGAAGGAAAGAAAACATAGCCTAGGTCACTGGTCACCTTATGCCACACTATAGCTTTGCATCCATCCAGTTTTTGTTCTGTTTCTTGCCTTTTTTGTGATCTGTGATAAGTGAGGTGTTTCTTGCCTTTCTCACTATTAGTATAAGTATATTAATCTGCATATATGTTCTTACTGTGCAAGATTGGTAAATTTCAGGGATTTTGGAGAGGAAATGTACCAGCTCTGTTGATGTATATGCCATATACAGCTATACAATTCACTGTTCTACACAAACTAAAAACATTTGCTTCTGGTTCATCTAGAACAGGTATCTTGTCTGCATAAAGCACCCATACAACTTCATTTGGTGCTTTATACTGTATTAGTTGCAAGTTGCAACAGTCATTCCCCATACCTTATGATAAGGCTCGCACTCGCACTAGTTTTCTATTTACTGCCTTCTGTGGCAAAACATGCTAAATCTTATTACCTGCGCATTATATCACTAGTGCCAGAACGCTGCGTGCCACCATAGAGGAAAAAAAACACCCTAAGCTTAACCATGGTGCTACTTCGACATTCAGTTGCTCCCATTACTCCAGTTTCAATGATGTGAATTTTTTTTTCCCATTCTAGGCGTTCTCAGGGATCTAATTTTCTTTCTTTCTTTTTTTTTTTCTTCTGACAAAATGACAGTTACAGTTGCATTAAAACTGACTTTTTTTTTCAGTTCTCTCGTGGCATTCTCTAGGATTGTCACATATTCCACCTTTTTGGTCTTTGACGATTTATTTATTTATGATTAAATCATGGATTATTTTGTAGTACACAACTAACTTTGGAGTTGTTGGCTCATGTATCAAATTATTGACTTCCATAGGAGGGGTGTTTTGATGTGGCTGCGTCCATTATAGGAGTTGACAATGCCATGACCATAATCTATTTTTACTTAATGGCAGTTGTTTAGATCAGTGGTGTGCACAATTTGGTGTTAGTTGAATGATTTGAACATTTCCTCAATCTCTTCTCTTTATAACTGATGCTTTTAAAATATGGTACTTTCAAAGTTAGCTGCTGTAACTCATCTCACTGCCATATTAAAAACATCATATATACTGTCCAAAATTAAGGAACTACTATGAGTATACGCATCTCTACAATCTTATTTGATCTATTGGTCTTTTTCTCTCTCAGAGGATCATTTGCATTTGAGCCCTTACTTATCCTATGTAAGTGGGAGCTCTAGCAGGATGTGCAGCAACTATAGGGTCATATCCATTTGACCTTCTGAGGACTATTCTTGCATCGCAGGGTGAACCAAAGGTAAGTCTGATATTAGTACCTTTGTTCTACAAACCTTAGTTTTTTTTTGGAACACTTGTGATATGTTCAGTTGTGTAATTGGAGTGATGAGGACTTTAGGGTTAGGGGCAAGTGTTAAAACCAAAAGAGGGGTAGTAATTGGAACGTTGTTGCTGTCTGAAGATGAATGGATGCATCCTGACCATTCATAATTACTTAAAAAAAGCTAAACTAGTGTCTTATTATCAATTTCCGTTCCCTTTGCCAAACAAGGTGCTGGCCTTTAAATTGAACTGTATGCCCTGTCTCATGAATAAATCAGACTTGTTCTTTAGTTATGACTCGGTTAGCTTGGTTTTGGAAATGCTCATATCCTCAAAGACCTGATGTTTTAATTCTGATGCTGATGTGGTTCCTGGAGATTTTTGTCCCGTCACTGCTAATATTTGAAAATATTATGTATTATTTTTCTTCTTATTAATGGATGCTATTGTGCATGCGATTCTTTGTTGAGATTTTCTCCTACCATTTCATGTGAATGTTTTCGGCACTTCTGCTGCCACACAGGGTTTTTGCTGATTCAGAGAGCTGTACTTGTCTCTGTAGGTTTACCCTAACATGAGGTCTGCATTTGTTGATATAATTAAAAGTCGTGGTGTTCTAGGGCTTTATTCTGGTCTATCTCCAACTCTTGTTGAAATCATACCATATGCCGGTTTGCAGTTCGGTTCATACGACACTTTCAAACGTTCGATGATGGTAATGACAATAAACTCGCAGGTTTTGCATATTGCATACTTATATTATATATATAAGTAGAGAGTTCCTTTCATGTTGAATACATGCCTGTCAAGAATAACAAATACTTCTATGAATGCTGGTGAATTTTAGTCTTCCTGACTGTATATTCTGCCATGCAGACATGGAACAGATATAAATATTCACATCTTAACTTAGGAAGCGAGGATGATTCAGTATCAAGTTTCCAGCTATTTCTTTGTGGGTTTGCAGCTGGGACATTTTCAAAGGCTGCATGCCATCCACTTGATGTTGTAAAGAAAAGGTTCCAGGTGATTTTCTTGGCTTGAAAGCAACTGATTACCTCCAGTTGCTTTGTGTTATTTAGATATAGGCAAATAATTTGATAGTGCATAGCTTTGAGGCAGTCATTGTGATTTATCATTCTATGATGTCTGTCTGTTGTAACTACTAAGGAGTATAAAGTCCTTTATATATAATAACATTAGTTGAGTTCTTTTCTATATGCACTTATTGCTCCCATGGGGCTATTATTCAACACATGTATATACATAAAGGACTCTGTACTAACACACACCATGGTCCACCAGGCCAGTTTCCATTTCCTAATCTATACCTACTAATAAAGAGAGAAAATTTCCGGCTTTCCGTCGTCCAGCCCTTCCATGTCGTACGTACCAGAGTCCCGTCGATAGAATCTGTCCGTCTGGTTCTCCGTCGTCCAGCCCTTCCATGTAGTACGTTACCAGAGTCCCATCGATAGAATCTGTCCGTCTGGTTCTCTCTACTAAATGAGTTGGATACGGATACGAAGAGGAAAGCTAGCTCTTTGCCCTCTCTCTCCCAGGTCTTATATACATATATGTAAACCGACAATTGGATCTAAGCTTTTCGGTCATTTGGAGATTATTTAGCAGCAGTACGGGGCACGGGCTTCACTGTGAACCTGAACTGAACGGATATTATCCCACTTTGACAGCGATCATCAGCATGGGCTAAACTGCCATCATCAAGCCCACCAGGCTCTTCTGACTCGCCGCGCTACTACCAAGTCGCCCAGCTCAGCTCCATGCAGCACCAAGAAAAGAAAGCCGCGAATTGGCTTGTAGTCCAATGGTAGGACAGTCCAGTGGGACGCTACCCACCGGGGGTTCAAATCCCGGTGCTCGCACCTTTTCTTGGGATTTTCCTAGGATTTCCGGCGTTATGCATTAAGTGGTAATGCGGCGTTCCGTCGATGACGAGGCGCCAACGGTGACTTCGAGAATCTCCGTGATCCGCCGGGTGCTTTCGTCCCTTCGAAGGTGCTCATAGGGGTAGGGTTTGCGTGCGTGTGTTCATAGGGGTGAGTGTGCGTGCGTATTGTGAGTGTCCGTTATCCGTGTCATTCTCAAAAAAAAAAAAAAAAAAAAAAAAACCAAAAAAGAAAGCCGGGCTTTGCTCAAGAAATATTGTTGTAATTGTCGCTAAACGATATGTTAGCTGATGAGTAATGAAGGGAAACCCAGTTTCAAAAAAAAAAGCCTGCCAAACGTGACCTTAAAATTAAAATTATAATATGTTTTGTCAAATTACTTTTAAGTTATATTAAAATCATTGACATTAAAATGTTATGTTATTATAAAATAAATTCTAGACTTAAAATTTATTGAAAAAAAATAAATATAAAAATATGTATCACTTTTATTATTGCTTTCTATAAATATTTAATTTTTCTCCCGTTGCAACGCGACGGGCATATTTGCTAGTTACTAACTAATAACGATAAAGGCAGTTGCAGGATATACTGTTTCTTTACTAAATTAATTAGAGATATACCGTTTACTAAAATAGTTAGTCCTTTCTGGTTTAAAACAAAACAAAAAACTTTGCATGCACCCTCCAAATTAGATAAACTCATTTACTGGTATTTGAATCTCCTCTCTTGGTCATGCCAAACATTGCAACTTCAACCTTGATGACACATGATGAAGTTGGACCATTTTTTTTAATTGCTCACGCGAATGTGGGTATGTTATAACTGTGGTCTTGTCCTTCAGTCATTTATGTCATTATGTGTAATTTATTTGTATAGAATATCTGCACCCTTTCGAAGTTAATAATAGTAGTCCCTTTTGTTCACTTAGCATGTTTTTTGTCAGTATATTTCTGCTGACTTACTGAAGACATTTATTTCCATACTGTTATATTTGCTTGTTGTCACCTGCCAGTATGGCAGTATGTGGTATACAGGTATACCACTTCATTGAGGATTGAGTTGACCTTAGTGCCTCTTAGGCACAAATGCCCATTTAGTTTGGCAATGTATTATTTGAGAATGAGTCATAATAGATTTCTTCATGCCTTATGTTATTCTCTGTATTTATCTTGAGATTGCATAGCCATGGGATGATCAGGTTTCCTCGGTCATAATGCAGATTGAAGGACTAAAACGCCATCCAAGGTATGGAGCTCGAATTGAGAGCAGCACATACAAGGGCATGTACCATGCCTTAAAGGAGATTGTCGCAAAGGAGGGATTTGGAGGCCTTTACAAGGGCCTTTTCCCCTCTTTTGGTGAAATCGGCCCCTGCTGGTGCTGTGACATTTGTGGCATATGAATACATCTCAGACTGGTTAGAGTCGATACTGATGTGAAAATCTTCAATGCAGTAATACTTTATCCCCATTTTTTTTTTTCCTGTTACTGTCTATATTCTTTCTCCATGCTGTTGTACACTTGTCTGGAAGAGGCTGCAGTTCCATTGGATCTTGCAGTCCATACGAGGTTTGGGAGCCTGCTAAAATCAACTGGATGATTCATGCTCGTAAGCTCCTCTCATGGGTTTTGGCAAATCATTAGACGTTACACCAATTGGCAATCGAGTTGATCATTGAAGATTTGCATTTTTAGATGTCTATGCACTGAGGCCTACCTTTTCTTCAAACCTGAAGTTTTATGCTTTCTTTTTTGTTGTTGTTGTGTGCATGCTAGTTCACGCTCAAACCAGTGATAGAACCTGAAACTGATTTGCAGGATAGGAGCAAGGCAGGAGTTGAGTGAGTTATTGTTGGATCATGGAGCTGTCAGGATACCATGATGAAAACATTTTGCACACCCTGGACATGGAGGGTGTCCAGGTCAATCGTGAAGTGCATACAATTCCTAGAGAGATCTGATACATGTAAAGCCTTACATAGAAAAGAGCTGTTTTGCCGTTTCTTATTCTTTTTCCCAATTGCCTAATGTGGTGGTAGGGCATTCGTTGTCGTGTAAAACAAGGCTGAGTAAAACTAACATAGTGATTGTGAGAAATCACTCATGAACAAGTCAAAAGCAGCCGGCAGTTTTGTTGGGATCATGTTACGAATCTTTTTCGTATGCCACTGAGTTGGCTTATGCTTAATGGCAGTCGTTATTCACCCAACCATCTGTTGCGGGATGGAACATGGCAGTTGCATTGTAACAGTGTGTTGCTTTTGCCTGGCCAGAGAACTGAGTGAGGCAGAAGCAATGGATGTGAGCTCACAGTAAATGTTACATGGCCGTATCTCTTTGGACCTTAATAAAGATTTCACAGCAAGAAATCTTGCTTTTCTGATAATTTTAACTCGTTGCTTCGGTCTCTGGTAATGTTTGTTTCCTATTATGTTATTGTACGGACATAGATCCTGGAAGCTGACTTCTAAAAAGCTAGTGTTGTTGTGCTTAGATAAACAACTAAGTATTATGAATATAATTACCAATGTCCTCACTCTGTTTTCTCTTGCTTTGCTATGGAAAAAAAAAGAGAGCATAATAGTCTTTTGATGCATAGAAGCTGGTTCCTCAGCTTATACTGATTATGGAAATTCGTTGTCTCTGGATTTCAGAAGGATGTATACCTAGATTCTACAAGCTAGCTTCTACATGAATCCAAACATGCGAGTGTACCTCTGTCCAGAAAAAGAAAGCAATTCTAGGTGTATTCTTGGTTAAAATGCCCAAACTTTGACTAAATATATAGAAAAATATTAACGTTTATGATGCCAAATAAGAGTATTTATGAAAATATATCTCACGTTGTTCAAAAAAATACATCATGTTAATTCAAATGATACTTATTTGATATCATAACTATTTATATTTATACTTTTTGTATATAGTTAGGTAAATTCAAGATATTTTGTACTGTCTAAAGAAAGGAGCTAGCAAAATCTTGATTACATTTGGATCCAATTACAACTAAACGTAGTCACTAATCCAAGTTGGATGATACCGACTTCTCATTGGTTCTTAACAAGTCCCGTCCAAACGTCTCGTGACGTCTCATGGCCAATGCACGTCTGTGCTTCGTGCTCGCCGTGAAAATAGAGAATTCAACTATAGAGAGATGTGAAACATGAAACGTGGTCCTAAGCTCACGTCTGGTTTAGGAATTCCTTCGAAATCCTAGATATCAAAAAGAATTTGCACGTCTAGGGCTATATTTTAAAAGGCCTACAAATTCGATGTCAAATTATGAGGGACGTGCGAATACAGAGTTAAATATCAAAATTTCTCATGTTAGAGTATCTAAAAAGACATTCTTAAACTCATTCTCTAAATCATCATTTGGAGACTTATTGAATAAAAAACGTTCCCTTTCTGAAAACCAAATAGCAAAGGATTAAAACCCTTACTTAAGTGGAAATAAATTTGGCTATGACACCATGTCATGGACATGCAATTCCCTATACCATTTGATTCACTGACCATGGATGCTAGCGATGCGTTGAGATCATAGATACTTCGTAACTCCGACACCGAGTCCGAGAAAAACCCCAAGAAATCTGAGATGAAGAAATGAACATGACTATTTTCCCTTTGTAAAAGCCAAATAGCAAAGCGATTAAAAACCCCAACGCCAGTTTAAAAGTAAGTTTCACTTTTATTTTGTTTAAGCCAAATTTATTTATTTTATCTAAAATTTAAAACATATATTTTACCATCTACAAATCCAAATAAGTGCATGATAAAGACATATTTATAAGGGGTTTATGAAACTAACTTAATATTGTAAGGTCAAAACCTAGTCAAATTAAATTTAGAGAACTTTGACTTAACATAAAGTTAAAGAGATGGTAAGGTAGCATTTTCAAAAAGATAGCACTGACATCGTGGCCCACACTGCTCAGTAACAGGCGATGACACGTGCACTGTTAATTAACAACCCACTACTCCTATCGCGCCAAAAATTGGACAAAAATGCGCCACATTAGTGCTACATAACGCTGCACTGACACATCAATGCGTGCGTTTTTTTAACAGAAAAAATTTGAATCACTCTATTGCAATTTTTTGTTTTGGGACGAAGAGAGTACCTACTAATAGGGCGAAAAGAAAAAAGAAGAAAAGAAGGAAAAACCTCTCCCTGCTCGGCTGCTCCCACCTCTGCTCTTTCCTTTCCGTATCGTCTCCTTCGCGTCCCCATCTCCTTCCTCATCCTCGCGGCCCACCTCCAAACCCCTAGCCCACCGCCGTGTCGACTCCCCTAGCCAGCCACGACGTCGAGTAGGGCAGCGGCGGAGGCGGCAACCTGATGCCCAGCCCCCCCGTGGGGCTATGGAGCTCGTCCCCGTCAAGCCCGCGGCCGGAGCTCTCGTCGAGGTGGGCTCCGGGTCCGTGGCCGGCGCGGGCTCGATCCCGGCGATGGTGGCGGCGCAGCAGGAGCTGCTGCACGAACAGGTGGACCAGCTCCAGCGCCTCGTCGTCGCTCAGTGTCGCCTCACCGGCGTCAACCCCCTGCCCAGGAGATGGTCAGCAACTCCCGTCTTCAATCCTCGCCTTGTTCTATTGAGCTTCTTTTGCATAATGTGAGCTGGGAATTTTTAGTTAAGTAGTTTGTGAATTGCTTCGGGGAAATATATGTTATCGGGCGTGGGTAAAACCATAGGTTCCTAATGGTAATATATGAGCGGAGTTTGCCGTTCTTATTTTAGGCTGTGCTTCATCATAGTTCCTACATACTGTGGCACTCCATGGTGGGAACTGGAAAGTTATTTGTGTTCCTGAAACTAGGAAAGTTTTTCTAATATTTTGATTATGAATGCTTGTGTTAAAATAAACTAAAAAAAAATCTATTTACTGACTGCTGCAATGTTGAAAAATCTGTTCTGATCCTTTAGTGCAATTGTTAAACCATCATTTCTGGCATTGCAATGTTATTGTGTTTGTATTATGGATTATGAATATTGAAAGAACAAACTTGTGAGTGGATGCTGTACATTTAGGATGAAGATTGTTGGAAACCACCTTTTCTGCTTCCATGTTTTGCTTGTTCGCCCTCTTTCTGTGTTATTAACTTTCTGTAGCGTTCAAACACACAGCATTTCCATGAGCCATCATCACCATTTTGAGTTAAATTATTTTGATTCATCCATTGACTATGTTGCATTTGGTTGGTTCTGCAGGCTGCCGGTGCATTGTCTATCAAGATAGGTCAGTTTGTCCACATCAATTGAATTCACATTGGCACAGCATGTGTGTTGGATGTCTTAGCATACAATATCGATAAAATGACATGAACACCATGATGTAGCATAGCTAACATATGACAATATGCTGTTTTTTTAACCTGATTGCTGAAAAACGTCATGAGCTTGCACTTGAATTCTCCCAGAATCTAAAGTGACACAAGATCTAATTTTTCTTCAATTATTCCATAATTTTGTAATTATTGCATGCTGTTCAAACTTCTAAGCACTAATGTTAGTTAAAGCTTTGCAGGTAAGAGGCCAAGAGATCTGTTGAATCCAAAAGCAGCTAAGTACATGCAGTCACTTTTTGCCTTGAAGGACACTCTTGGCAAAAAAGAAACCCGAGAAATTAGTTTACTCTGTGGTGTCACTGTTACACAGGTCTGCTCCACATCTCAGATGGGATACTTTTCTATATTTTGATTTGATGTATTATGCTTTTTTTTGTGTGCCGTTATAGACCTGTTTATAACACTAAAAAATTGTTGTCAAAACAATTGGACAGAATCTGTAGAACTGGTTTCAACAGAATTAGGTTTATTTTTTATTTGTAGTCTGGTAAGTGGACTGTATTTTTCTCTCTTCTTTTCCCTTGCATTCAAATTAATCACACTGGCTGCATTTATTCTTACTCTCTGTTACTCGAATGGGTCCTCTAGTTGACTTGGTTAGGTGGCTCTAGTAGCACTCCTCAGGCACTGGGTTCGGCTCCTTGTGGGAGCTAATTTCAAGCTGTTTTTTTTTTAAAAAAAATCCCCTCATCTGTCCACACGGTAAAGCACATATCTAAGGTCGGGCCCAAGGTCATGGTTGTTCTCACATGGGCTAGCATGCCTATGTGTATGGATGGAGCAGGGATTCGGGGTTTTTCTTGACGTGCGTGAGAATTCTTAGCAAAATGCCAGGCGGGGTTGAATTTTTTTTATACATTGTTTTTTCAATTTTCTTTCATGTACATTTTTCATGTAATAACCTGCACGTTAATAAATGTTAGGTTAGGGAATTCTTTACAATTCAAAAATCACGAGTCAGAAAATTTGTTCGTCTGTCTCAAGAAAAAGCGCTGAGAATAGAAGCACCCAAGGAGCAGGACAATGCATACTCCATGAACACTGAGCAGATACCATTGGACATAGAGGCACAAGCTGAAGTTATTGAACCTTTGAGCACTTTAGAACCAGTGGTCGTACAGAGCTCTTTGCAACCAACAAATGTCCCTCAGGTCTCTTTACAATCAATGGAGCTCCAACAAAGAGACCTGCAGCACATGGAAGTCTTCCAAAACTCTTTGCAACAAGCAGAGGCCCAACAGAACTTTGCTGCTCCTATGATGCCATCTGGAACAATGGTTATGCAACCAACTGATGCTAAGATTAGCTCAGATTCTGTTCGAAAGGAAATTAAGCAAGAGGAAGTTCATCCTGGTGTTGAGTCAGAAGATAAGAAGTTCTTGGAAAGTATCTTTGCCCTAATGCAGAAGGAGGAAACATTCTCTGGGCAGGTCAAATTAATGGAATGGATTCTGCAAATAAATAATGTTACAGTTCTTAGTAGGTAAGGTGTCAGCTCTTTAGTACCAACTGGCTTTCAATGATTATATTTATACTTGGCTTCACCTTTCCAATAATCTTTCAGGTTCGTAACGATGGGTGGTTTGACCATTATGTCAACATGGTTGAGTCAAGCTTCAATTGAAGAGCAAACAACGGTTATACATGTTATTTTCAAGGTTCTTATATTTTCCTTTGGTGAACATGTAATGTACTTATGTGGGCCATGTCTCTTTTTTTGACTCATATTACTGGTGCAGGTGCTGCTCCACCTTCCGTTACATAAGGCTTTACCAGTCCACATGTCAGTTGTTCTGCAAACAATTAATAGGTTGCGGTTTTATAGAACACAAGGTGTGTATAAATCACCACAAGGCTTCTCTATTTTGCGCATACTTATTGGATGGTTGCATTTAACTTTACTATTATTTGGAAACTTGATCTTCTAAGTTAAAATGCTGTTGGTTTGCACCCTTTGCAAATGATATTTTGAATCAGTGATTTGGAATCTTTGATCCCATTGAGTAGGTGAAATAGGAACTCCGCTGAGACTGAGTGCAGCACCTTAAGGTTGTGATAGTTGGGTCTTTTGATTTATAATAAAGTGGCAAAAAGCTCATTGCTTTGATTGCTTTGTTCTGATTCACTTCTCCAGTTTGGTATCAATGAGATACCGTGCATCTGTTCCAGCATTTATTTCCATTCCATATTCCACACTAATGTTGTATTAAGTTATGCACATATAGATGTTTCTTTTTCTTTGGCATGGTTATTAGAACTTATCTGATTCCAAGATCAGACATCTCGAGCAGGGCTAGGAATCTCTTATCCAGATTGAGCAAAGTGCTTGTAAGGATTCAGGCATTGAAGAAACCTCAGAAGGACCTGATATGTAAACAAAGGTGGATTTTCCTTTCTAACACTGACACTGTAGTGCTGTCACTCCCTGTTGTTTATGTCTACCTTTTGTTTGAAGGACCAAATAATAGTTTTATATTTTCTTTTGCAGGATAAGTGAAATTCTCCGTGGTGAGTCTTGGAAATCTGAAGTCGATATTACTGTAAGCTTCTAAGTGTTACCATGTATGTCAGCAGAGTAGCTTTATTTTGCGAGTTTAACTTTTGTGCTCTTACCAGGGGAGATACTTGCCTTGACTGATGGTGCTAATGAGAGCAGGTACTTTTCCTATATGGTCTTGCAGTAGAGTGAAATGGTGTACCTAACATCCATTTGACTATTATAATTGTAGTTTGACCTTGTTTCTGTGTGTTTGTGCAGAAAGCCTGAGCCCAGAAAAACACCAATGCTTCTCACTGCTTCTGCCGATGAGGCAAATAAAAGGAGTTCTGTGCAGACAAGTATCCTTTACCAAAATATAGATTCGCCTCTATACATAATTTTGTTTCTCTCTTTTTTTTTAAAGTGAAATATGGTCATCCAATACCGTTCCATGTATATAGGCTATTAAAAAAATATATTTATTTCATCTACAATTAAAAAATGTATTTATTTCATATACCGCTTCCAAGCATGTACAATTTCATGTGTCTTTATGGTAGCTATCCGAAGCAAATAGCTTTCATCTGTATTGTTCTGTACTAAGTTCGTCAGGATTTTAATAGTAGCTTTGGCAGTGGCTTTGACCTTTTTATACAAAAAAAAGAACTACTTAGGTAAATAGAATTGCTTAAAAGTAAAGATTTTGCTAACTTGAATGACTTTCTATTCTGCAAGGTTTTCTAGGTCAGGATATTTATTTTTTAGTTGTTATTAATTGCTTGTGAAGAATGGTAAAAAGCCTGTTGATTTGTTTATTCAATATTTCTCTTGGTATTTACTGTAGCTCAAACTGTCTGTGCTTATTTCCTTATCGGATTTCCAGAATCCAAACAAAAAAGGAAAGTTCTACTTGTGGAACACGATCATCCAAATAAGAAAGCTGTGGGGAAGAATGCTAATTCTGTCAGGAACACATCCACAAACAATAGCAGACCATTATCTGCAGATGATATTCAAAAAGCAAAGATGCGTGCTATGTTCATGCAGGAGAAGTATGGCAAGATTGACACAAATAAAGCGAGTGATAAACCACAAGCAATGGAAATGCAAAAACAGCTGGATTAGTAAATTCAAATGCATCACCTATGCCCATAAGTCCCCATACATCAGCTGCACGACCTGTTGACCCAAGCGCATCTACTTCTAAACAAAGCACAGATTCTCAGCCTGATAATACAGAAATCTCAGGTGGTTTGAAGGTAAACATAGGTTCCAAAAATAATGTTATAGAGAAGTTGGAATCCAAGAGAGTTCTTTGGCGAATACCACCAGGTATATTATTGCTTTGTGCTCCTTGATTTCCCATTCTTTTGAATGTTGAATAGTTCTGAGCTGCTTATTGGACAATGAGAATCAGCAAAAGTTGAAGAACTAAGCATGCTGTCACCAGTGCAAAGCCTCTGAAGTATTTACATTAGGCATCGGTACCCAAATCGTGTGTTCCTGGGATCCAGCTTCAGTCAAAATGGAAATAAAATACACCCCCCCCCCATCTTCCCTAATTCCATATACAATTCGACTAAGAAATTTTAGCTGGTCTCCCCTGCGCCGCTCGAAAAAGAAAATATTTGACATTTAACTCATGTAGTCATGTATCTGACCCTAAAAAATTGGTAATGAAACAGTTTTCTGAAGGGATGGTTAGCGGTAGGCAGCCATCCTTATTTTGTGCGCACTCAAGTTGTTCAGAATGTAACACATCATTTGGAGCTATGAGTTCGGTATCTAACTTTTGAAAGAACAGTTGATGGCAGTGCAGTTTTCAGAAATAGCACGAGAGATTAGCAACCATGGTTGCACTGTGTTCTATATCCTGAAACAGATCTATCCTGTGTCTCAAATCAGTTTATTGCTATTGTTGTCAAGTTGGAAGGTTTGCAAGCCCATATCTATTGTGCACTGTCCAATGCTAAATGGTGTTTTTTCCATGCATTTGCAGACATGCATATAAGCATAAAAATGACTTAACACTTGTACTCCCTCATCTTTTTGTAAGGTGTGGTTCGACCTTGCAGGCTGGCAGTCTCTAACGTCACATTTTGACCATTGACATCTTATCTATCGTTAGGCTCATGATTATGAATTTAGAATCATATGAAAGCATTGTTACCAAATTTGCCTGTTATGATCTACAAATTCTTAGATTAAGTGTAATCAGAAGGTAACAAGTTTGAATCTTGGGCTGCATGCACCCCTTACAAAAAGAAAATGAAGGATGACCTTTTTTATTTTTTATACATAAATGTTGGTTCAATCAAATAACACCTAATATACCTCCATATACACCCACCATTTCAGTGTATTCGATAAATTATATTCCCTCCGTTTCCAAATTATAAATTAAACTTTGACTTTTTAGTTCATCAATTTTGCTATGTATCTAGACATAATCTAGATGTCAAGCAAGATGGATGTACCAAAAAAGTCAAAGCGACTTTATAATTTGGAAACGGATGGAGTAGTAAAAGGATGAAATACTAATCTGATAACTTCTTATTCACCAAAGAACACCTGCAATTTCTCGATGGACATCGCACCATTTTAATTTTTTTGCTCAAAAACCTTGACGAGGTGGCCTCTGCTTGATTACTTCACCTAAAATGAGTTCCTGAGAATTGTGTCAGTTTCTGGGAGTTAGCAGATGGAAAGGCCTGCTATCTTTACTATTGTCAGATGCTGAATACATCGGAGATATGATGTGTACGAAATTTTGTAATTACTAGTTGGACTAGCAAGTTCAATTTTGGTTCCATGGATTGCCATATTTCTTTGCTTCTTACATAGTATCAGTATGCCTGTAGTTTGTGTATTTGACCTGGGGCTATAATCGTATAATTTGTGGTAGGCCTTTTTATTAACATCCAAGCAGTTGCTGACCGTTCAGGAATCCTCATTTGTTACTAGTGAAACTCTGTGATATCTGTTATTGTTGATTCAACTATCAGTGAGACATGTAATTTCGCAGAACTTGCAAAGCCCATTACAGAGAAGCTCGAATCCTTATTATACAAAACCAGCTTTAGAAAGCTATTTGCTAACTATTGTGATTTTGACTTCATGAGAACGCTAGTGTGTTACCTATGGTATTATTAAAGTTTTAGCATTTGTAACTTGCTATGTTCTTTTGGGAGATTTGCCAAATGGTTGACTCCCACAACATTGGTTTATTTGATCGTTATTTGAAATCTATTTCCTCTTGTTGCAGCGGTATGGATAGATCCCTCGTGGAGTGTAGTAGCTGGTGACAACAGCAAGGAGGTTGAGGTTCAAACACAGAGAAACCGGCGTGAAAAGGAAACCTTTTATGCAAGTCAGAAGGATGTCCCAATGAATCCAAAGGATCCATGGGATCTGGAAATGGACTTTGATGACAGCCTGACCCCAGAAATTCCAATTGACCAGGTGCCAGATGCTGATGCTATGGAAACAGATAGTGTTTGCGCAACACCTAATGCTGTGGCTACTGTTGAGGACAAGCAGATCGAATCTACATCAACAACATCAGGTGCAGTTGCCAGTGGTGCTGGTGCTGATACCGATTATGAATTGCTTAATGTGCTACTCAAGAATCCGGATCTTGTTTTTGCATTAACATCTAATAGCAAAGGGGAGAACATGCCTAACGAACAGACCATTGCACTTCTGGATACACTGAAGCAGACTGGCCTCAGCCTTTCAGAGCTTGTTAGCAGTCTGGGGAATGGTGCTGGGTTTCCAAAAAGAAAGAGCCAGAACCTATGCCTGCTTCGCTTCCATCACCAACTCCACCAGATCGTACATCAAGGGTTTGTCTGCTGGCTTTAGCATGTTATCCAGTGTTTATTCTGTCTTCTGATATTCATGTGACAATTCTTTGGCAGGCTGTCTGGAGACCAGAACATCCAGAGCAGGTGTGGGCTCCAAACTTGCAGCAGCAGCATGTGTCAAGCCGGGGAATACGCCTCCTATTGCAAATGCCATGCAGCAAAGCTTCTCAAATGTTGTCAGTTCGTTGCCCTCACAATCTTATGCTTCAGTTTCGGTCTTGCCGACACAGATTCAAGCTAACACCCAATCTCTACCACAGTTGGCGGTCTCTGTAAATCCACCAATTCAACATGTTTCCCTTGAGAATAACCATCCGAATAGAGCTTTTTAGTACATCAGCATAACCAGCAATACGCTTTGTTATCTGATCCTGTTGCCACGCCCTTGCATCGACAAGCAGCGGTGAGCAAATCAACCCATGGACTCCAGAGTATCCCGAACCCTGCTGTACCACGTTCGTCGTTGCCTGAGCCCAATGCATCTTACACAACACTCCCTTTGGCAATCTAGTGCTGCTGACATCACCCACACTGGACGAAATGCAGCGGCTGATACATGGGCTGCCCGCTCAACTAACTCATATAATACTGCATCAGCAAGCACAGTGCCGTTTGGTATCCAGAATGCTTACGGTGATCAAAGCTCGCACAGTGCATACAGTTCTTATGGTGCTGAGGCAGTCTCGTCCCATTCTGTTCTATCAGGCCCTGGACATGACAGAAGTGGTGGTTACAGCCGACCTCCAGTGGCGGATACGGTGCAGGACGGCCACTGGAGACACTCAAGGTCACCTGATCCTGGCGTGGTCCGGGACTATGGGGGGCACACGGGGCACACAAGGTTATAATCAGCAGCCCCGAACACATCGGAGTGCAGGACAAGGGCAACAGAGCTACAATCCTGAGCCCTCAAGGCAATGGAGTTCTTCGCAGACACACAAGGGCTACACAGCTGCCGAGTCCTCGAGGCAATGGGGCACTGCGCGGCAGAGCTACGCCCCTGAGCCATCGAGGCAGTGGAGCTCTGAACGTCAGGGCTACAGTGTTGAGCCCTCGAGTTTCAGGAGTTCCGGCCAGCAGCAGGGACATAACCCGGAGGCATCCAGGCAATGGAACCGGGGAAAGCAAGATACTTACTACAATCCGAGTGATGGTCGGAGATCCTACGATCAGCACCGGAGAAGATAACAGAAGTTGTACACTACATTATTAGCTAGATCCTGGAGGGAGGCGGTCGGTTCTTGGGAGGTTTTCTTTCATTTGATTTGATGTGAGGCCGGTTATTAGTTACATTGGGCTTTGTGATTGCACAAAGGCCATTGAGATCATACATCAATCCTGTTTTATCTCAAAATGAGAAAGATGTATCCATCTAGGTCTAGCTGGAGAGGGAAAGAAAAAAATGAACGAACGAATGACTCAGAAAGAGATAAGAGGCACCGGCTCGAATCAATTGGAGTCTGGAATGCTGAATCGTCTGGTGTTTGTGCAAAATCGTAGCGACTCTAGGGTTACCGCTTACACTTAGCCGCCGATGGATGCATTGGTGGTTTGGGTTTCTCCAGGGAAAAAAAAAAGGAGCAGAAATATCGTCGGAAAAGCGTGAGAGCAGAAATATCGTCGAAAAGCGTGAGAGCAGAAATATCGTCGAAAAGCGTGAGAGGGGTCTGTGTTGCTTTCTGCTAGATGCTCTCACGTGAAGAGGCTAGCTCATTTTAGGAAAAAGACCTGATCGAAATAGGTTGACTGTTATTCCACGTGCTAGGCTCTTAAAAATTGACCGGCACGGTAATAGCATCTCCAGGGTTACAGCTACCTGAACCCTAGGAACTAAATTTTAATTTAAAAGTAGGTGAAAAAAGCTCTAATAAAGCCCTAACGGTGTTCTCAAATTTGAAATTGAAAGGACCTTCAGATCATTATCTCACCTTTTTTTTTTCTGGGCTTTCACCCGCTCCCCTACTTGGGGGTTTGTGATTGGTCTGCTCTTGGTTTTGCAGCTCTGCTCCAGCTTTTGCGTTGCCAAACAACTTTTTGCACTAGGAATTCTCGATCTAAGAAAAAGGTGGAGCCGGATGCCGATGCCAACTCCACATTTTTTCTAGAGCACCTCAAAGGGTATGAAAACAGACATGGTATCCTTGTGCTCTCGTCTAGGCGTCTAGCCTGTAGACACGGTAGCTTGTGCTCCTGCAACTACACAGTGCATACCCTGCATGTCCGAAACTGCAACACCACTCATCACCTTTTTATTAGATTATTATTTGGACAAATTAGCATCTACTATATTTATAACGCAACAAATGACATTGGTTGGAGCATGCCGTTTTGAGACAAAAAAAAAAAAGTGCGTAATAGGCCTTCATAGTTATTGCCGACGAAATTTCTTCCGCCGATAATATTGTGTATCATACTCCAACGCTAAAAACTTTTATTTTTTTGGAGTGGGAGCGGAGCTACATGCCAAACATATTCATCCGCTCCATAAACTCTACGGTGGAGCCGCTCCACGGTGGAGTTGGTGGTGTGGAGCAAAGAAAAATGGGAGCAGAAAGCCAAGCCAAACACCCCTTGGTCTTTGAAGTAGTTTTCCACTTAGCACTTCTTCTCCTCAAAGAATCTCGCGTGGCTTCTCTTCTCCTGCCCCCCGACCCGATGTCCTCTCCCGATTTCTAGTGGTTTCTCTTAGCGACATAACTAACCTTGTTGCTTTGAGATCTCAAATCCCGACGCACTCCTCGTGGAGATGTCTTGACGCGGCTCTTCCATGGGGGATGACAAGTAGGTCATATGTGTCATTTCCTGTCGGGATGAATTTGAAAGTCTGTGAACTGCTGTTAGAGTTAACACGAAACATGAGCGCGTGAAAATAAGAAAAACTCTTAGAAAAGAAGGCACTGATTTGAGAGCTCTAGCTAGAGATGTTCCAAGTATATGGATTTTGGAGTTTAGCAGGGGGCTTTGCTTGGTTTACAGTTTCCCTGTATTAATACGGATTACTGGTGCTGTTCTATATCCGACCTAAAGTTTATTTTAGTCTGCTATAAGCATAGCATATAGTATAGTGCTAAACTTTAGTCACATAATTTTAGTCTCGTAATAACAACTTGTTAGAGTTGACAAACCACCACTGACCACTCCAATCGTTATACGGAGAAAGAGAAAACGATTGCTTGAGCACCCAGCACGAAAGCACAACACCGATGAGTTCACCTCACGCGTGTGAGCGCTTCCATTCCAACAAAGCCCGCACTCTGTAATCGTGGGCATAGGCTCGGAGGACTGGCGGAGCGCGAGCACATGTGCACGCATGATGGGCATTCAGACACGCATCCCATTCATCCCATTGTAATCGTGGTCGTAGGCTCGGAGGACTGGCGGCTGCCCGCCGCTGGTCGGCGCACTGCACCCACACCACACGCGGGACGGGGACGTGCGAGGCCTCCAACCCCTCCAGAAAACGCGGAAAAGACGCGAAACCACCGGGGAAAACCGAGAGAAAAAGCTCGCCCGCCTCTCCTCCCCGCTCCCCCTGCTCGGCTCCACTCCCGTCTCCTCTCCTCTCCCCCCGCTCCCGCGTCCCGTTCCTGTCCCGTCGTGACAAAGCCAAGCAGTAAGCACGCAGTAGGCAGCAAAGCGACGCGTGTCCGTTCCGCTCCCCTAGCCCAGCTATGGCCACGGCGGCCGTGGCGAGGCACCACCACCACCACCACCACCAGCACCGCCAGCGAGGTGCGGAGCGGCGACGCGGCGTGAGCTCGATACGGTGCTCGTCGCCGGCGCAGGAGTTCGCGTCGCTGGCGGCAGTGTTCCGGCGGAGGCTGGTGGTCGGGGCCACCACAGCGGCGGCCGCGGCGGTGGGGGGCCAACTTCGGCGGCGTCACCAGCTTCCTGCTCAGCCTGTCGCCGGAGCTCGGCCGCTCGCTCCGCCTCGACGTGCTCTACCCCGTCGGCGGCTTCACGCGATGCCTCGACTCCGACAATGGGTTCGGTAAGCACCCACCGCCGCCTCTCTCCCCTTCCTTCTCCTCCCCACCCACACCTCCACATCTCGTTCAGCACTGCAGCTGGCATTCGCATGTGCTGCTAGTACTGCAAGGCGTCATTATGGAAGAAGAGTACATGAAATTGAATCCGTAGGTGATTAATTTTTTTGTTTTGATGAAACCGTAGGTGATTAATTGCTCTCATGGTTTTGCTATTGCCTGGGAGAGGGCGCGAGGCCGTTCCATCTTTGCTTAATTGACTTGATTTGCCTGCAGCTATTGGTAGTTAGGTAGTCGTCAACAACAAGCTGCAAACAGACGCAACACGTTGAGAAATGCTCTCGGCCTCTTTCCTCGTGAGGCACATTGAGAGAGAGCCATCGCTCTCATCAACCTTAAAAAACAATTTGTTATGCGCAACACTAGCGTTTCTTAATGCCCAATTGCTAACCACTTTACTTAACCTGCAAAAAAAGAAAGACCTCCTCCTACTACACATATCTGTCAGTCAACGGGGCTTTATACCTCATTTTTAGATAAAGGATAATACAATCCGCCTGTCCACTGGATGTGCATACACCAATTATTACAAAGTTCGAGTATCACAATGTCTTTAACATAGACATAAGAGCTATAACAAACGGAAAAAATGTTTTCACCCTCTATTTGAAATTTCTAAAGCAACCATCTCTAATTGCTTGCTCATACACACGAGGGCATTCGTTGTTTGCTCAAGACGCCTACAGCTGGGCCCAAGAACGTAGCCAATAAGCTCTCTCCCAAGATAACCCGCATAATAGAGTTAGATTTCACTTTTTTTAAAAATCATGTCATTACGACATCTCCGGATAGCCTGTCAGCGACACACCAACCCAAATCGGGGCTTAGTATGTTTATGTTGACCATATCTACATGAATCCATGGTGACCTTGCCCGGTGGGTAGCAAACACTAATTCGCACAGCAAGTAATGTCTTCTTAGTTCAACACTGCGCTTTGACAAAGTTGCTGGATGAAGTTTGAACAGCAGATACAAACCGGGGGCGAAAGAAGGAAAAAGTTGCAGTGTTTTGACAAGAGAAAATCTGAGGTCACATTCAGTAGATGTGATGATTGCCATCGGCCACGAAACTAGTTAGGGGTATCCCTGCGTGTGCACGTTGTTGTCAAGCACAAACTTTGGGCCCCCAACAAAATGTACAGAAAGATTTGCCAAAAAAAAAAAGGTACAGAAATAGGAAAGCCAAGTGATTGGTTGGCACACCCCACTGACTGAAATTAATTCAGAGGAAAAATTGTGTTTAAATCCTAAGCTGTTAATCGTAATGGAGGTAAATTCATAGTATCCTAAGTTCTCATTCACCTGTTTTGAAAGTTCAGTTTAATTTCTTCTTAGCAATCAGATGGGTCATAAAGAGAGATTTCTATGCTTCTAATAGAGATGATTTACTGAACCCTAAGCCTTCTTGATGCCTGAATCAGGAATCAAAACAGTTTTTGACACTGAGGCCTCTGGTTTTTATATGTTTTCCTGGTTTTTACTTTCTATACATATACTTCAATGGAATAAGAAAACACGGACGAAGAAAAACTAGGAACCTCTGATTTGCATATTTTCCTATATATATTCCAATGTGGCTACAAGCACAAGTGGCTCCAAAAAATAGTGGTCCTTCATGCAGCCAGACTATGCCCCATCTACATGTCCTGCCTCTGATTAGGTTGTATGTGTGGATCATGGGCTATCTCGTGCCACATTTAGCACCAGGAATGGCAAGCCACCTGGGCTCCATGTAATCACAACTTAGCATTGCTGCATCTGGCGGATTTGGATTTTTTTTTTTATGGATGGATGTTTTCCTCCGCGGACCATAAGCTTGAGTTGAAAATGATGATGTTAAAAAGAGGTAGCATAAGAACAGTTATGTGAAGTGACTATCTAAGCAACAAGCTATTACATTGTCAAAGTTTCCGTAACACCTGCCATTTTATATTGTATTAATTAACTGTATGGTGTCTGCAAAAAAAATTGCAGAATTCATCTATCCATCAAGTTGGGTTGGAGACCAGACTCTGCTCTACAGAGAAGCTAAGAAGGCAGAATTGCAAAGATCACTAGACCCACCACCGCTGCCAAATGGAAAATCACCTCGGAACATCAGTGAACCTGTGGCAGCTTTTGGCCCCCTGGATCCAATGGGGAGCTCAACGTCAGTGTCATTGTCTCAACTGTACCACGAGACTTCTCGTAAGTTCACTTTGTACAGTCTATTTGATTTCCTATATACGTGAAACATGGGAGTGAAATCATGCATAATTTTCTATCTTCAATACAAAGATACACAGATCCTCCTGCATTTTTTTTTGCGATCACGCTGAGGCGCGTTTTTAGATCCTCCTGCTTGTAATAAGGAAAAAAAGATCTTGCATATGCATGTCTTATATTAACAAGCCAGACCTAAGTTTGTTCAGTCTATTCTGAAACATCTTCAGTATGCAGACTTATGATAGTCATTTTTAACAAATAATTATTCTGCAGTGCAATATGGTTTCCACTAATGAAGCAGTTTGAATTGTTTCAAACAGGATTGAGGCTTTTGGCAGTCCAAAAGATGTGGGGGAAGTGGTGCTCAGAAGGATTGCAAGGACAAGGCGAAGCCCAGATATCAATGCTACTCTTATTGATGCTGCCTTGAGAGAAGACACGGACAATGTGAAATACTACAAGCTAGAGTTCCGAGTTGAAAGCCCTTCTTTCCAACGACACAATGTTGCGGTCTGCTGTGCGAGGGATGGCAAGCTTTACACCATGAACGTGCAAGCACCAGAATCGGCATGGGAAGCAGTTCAGAAGGAGTTCTTTGCAATGGCTGATTCGTTCAGCTTAGTGAACGATGCTTGATACAGTTAGGCACACGCAGTTTTGAACCCCTGAGCGATTTCCCCAGTAGTTTGCAAGTTGTCAATAACGAGACGCCATGGTTTGGTGTAGAGAACTAGGACAATTGTATCTACCTTACAATACAATCATGTCTGAAGTTTATCTTCTGCATGCATTGGATAGATAAACTAATCTTTATTTCATCAGGTTACTTCAAACTTGTCTCATTTATTTACCTGAACAAGCATTTTGCCGGTAGGCATTCAGATATATGATGTTCAGATGTAGTACTTGTCAGCTATCTCCATGAGAAGTTCTGACAGCTCCTTTGGCTTTGAGAGCATGGCCATATGATCAGCTCCCTGCAGCCCCATCACCTCCGTGCCGGGGTTCAACGAAGCCATCTCCCGCTGGAAGCCTGCCGGCAAGCCCGCGTCGTCTTCGGCGACAACGCACACCCGCCTCACGGCACCGTAGCCCTCCTCCGTCAGGATGTCCCCGTTAAAAGTGGGGTCCTCTCGGAAGAGCCGTGTCGACCTCACCAGCGCCGTTGCAAGGGTCAGGTCCTGCGTTGCGCCCACCAGAGGAAGCAGCACATGTCAGATAGTGACGTCTGTGTAGCTCAGGAACTGGGGTGGCCATTGTCACACCTACCTCAGGGGGCAGAGCTGGTACAAAATCTGCTTCAGATACAGTGGCCCGAATCGAATTGTCTCCACGGGATGCTGGGGGTCGCCGCCGCAGGTTTCGGATTCGCAGTCCATCAAGCGATCCGCTAGCCCCTCATCTTGCCAAAACTAGAGTTCATCGATCAGGAAATCATGGTTAGAGTGAAATTTGAGCCCTTCTTGCCCTTTTCGACAAAAAAATTCACAACCTACGTACCCGCTGGAAGATGGACGCCATCGGCTTCCCAACGGAGGGCATGCCGGTCGCGACGAAGACGGCGGCGGCGACTCTTTCCGGGTACTTCTCCATGGCGAGCGCGAGGTTGATCCCGCCGAAGCTGTGGCCGACGAGGACCACCTTCTCTCCGGGCGGCAGGCCTGCCACCGCGTCCAGGAGCGGCCGGCTGTGCTCTTCCAAGGACGTCACCTCCTCGGCGCGCTCGGGCCTGGCGCCGCACGCGGCCATGTCCAGCGCCGTCACGCGGTGGCCCGCGGATGACAGACAGGGCCGCCACCTTGTACCAGCACCACGCACCGTGGCAGGCCCCGTGCACCAGCACGAAGTGGTGCTGCCGCTGCTGCTGCTTCGTGCCGTCGTTGCCGCTCTCCATGGTCCTCTACTCGCTCCGCTGTTCTCTGCGGTTGGTGGGATCACGACGCAAGTACACGCTTTGGTCGGAGGAAGAGGCGAAACGTACATCAAACATCATCGTCTTGACTCTTGTACTTGAAAAAGTCATGTATGATGTACTCATTTTGTTTTTTTACCCCATAATAAAACAAAAACACTGAACTACTTCCCTCCAAAAAGTCATGCATGATGTAGTCGCTATGTCTTTCAAGGTACTGAACGTGGCATTTCAAGTGGGGTGCACTCATGCTTTCAGAAATAATCTTACTTTAGCACAAAATGCAGTTGTACTACAGGGACACTTGTCGTTGCCCTCTTAGCCATGTTGAAGAGGAAGTGACAAGGTACCCGTACCGATGAAGATGATCGAAGATCTCGTGCACCTTTGATTCGGCCGGGAACATGTGGACGGACGGGAGCACGAACGTACGAGTACGAGATCGATGTGTGGAGGAGTGATCTTCCGGCGCTGGGGCCGGCCTATCTGGGGCAGTGGTGGGGGTGAGATGCTCTACTATCTAGTTCCGTGATACCGGACGAACGAAGGCACAACAACCGCGAGCCATTCTTTTGCAACGCCGGCGGATCGGATCCACCACTGCACCAGCTTTTTGAATCAAGAAAAAGGAGGGTGACCACCTTCAATGGTGACCTTACCACCATGAATCTCACTCTCAAACACAGCTACGCATGAACCAATGCATAAAGCTACGAAAGATACAGCCCCCAAAAACCGAAATTAAAAACATGATTACCAACATGATTTGCCTCCCGTGATACAATGATTTCAACACATATTACAGCTTGGGCTCGAGCATCAAATGAAAACAAAAATCACATCTCCAGCTTTGAAATAGGACCTCATCTAGGCCATGAAATCATCTGAAGCTTCTGCGTACCTCCTCAGGCCCGTAAAGTCGAATACGAAACTAACAGCCTCGAGGCATGTAAGCTTCCTGACGATCTCGCATGAACTAGACAAACAAAAACTCAGTTCCCCTCAGTGTCCAGCCTCCTAAGCCCAACACGGTGGAGGCATTGTTTATCATCACAGTAATTGAGCAGGACAGCAGCAGCAGAAGAAGATCACCGCTAAAAATGAAAAACCCAAAAATGATCAACGAGCAAAGCAGAGACTAGGACTCGTGATAGCGTAACTATGGCAACAACACAAACACGAAAGAGCTCAGCCGGTACGTCCTGGAGCAAAGATTGCTCCAAACAAAGTAACAACGCTGTGGAGCGCGCTGATACGTCCTGCAAATAGCGTACATGTGGAGCCGAGCAGCAGCAGCATTCTCCAACAGAGGCACATTGTCACCTCCAATGTACTCCAAGTAAGAAGCCTCACATCCCTCGTAGCGTGAAAACCCTATGTGGTAGTTATTTGGGAACCCACGACTCAGTAGCACAGTACACCGCCTCCATGAGCTGCACACGTTACGAGCACCCTCCTCTCAGACACCACGCACCAAGCCATGCCGCTTTGTGAGGCCAAACAAAAGATGGCAAGGAGATTCAACATCAGCAAACTCAAGTTTTACTAGCTAATCGCCGTGCAAAAACCATGCCTAGTAGTCATAGCGATGCTTTAAGCTTTGGAGCATATGCGGGTCAGATCATGGCAAAGCGCAAGAACAATGATACATTTAGGGGGTGATTGGTTGCCCCAAACCGTGTGCTAGCCATGTCAAATGCCCAAGCACCTCACAAATCCAAACATCTTCAACTCTCTCAGCTTCATCAAGCATCGGGCAATAGTGTTTCCATCATAGGCAACAAAAGCAATGATGCAATCATATTTTTGAGAAGTCGTAGGTTGACTATGAATCGCCGGTGATGTCATCATTCACCGACATCATCTCAAACTACTAGCAGGTTGGTGTTGCCGGTGAATGGTGTCCCACGCCAGCTTTGATGGCAGGCCGAATAAGTTTAAGTGGCCTCAAAGATATGTAATGGCTTAAGTAAATCAAACACTTCTAGCAAGATCCTCACCCCATGGATCACAACTAAAATCATGGAATGAACAAATCAAACTTTGCAAAAGATCATTATCAAAATGGGCCATCAACCTAATGAGGTAGTCAATACAAAAACCAATTTCTGCTCGCATCACCGCCACCAAAACAATAGAGAAAGGAAAGTTAACAAAACTTAGGCCTCGTAAACACAAAATGCCCCGCCATAGTGCCACTATTTTCATGTCTCAGCACTTGGAGCATAAGGATACCTCAGCCTCAACAAGTCAGTAATCAATCTCACCACACCAAATGGCCCCGCCCTCATCACTAGTCTACAAGCACATGGTGCCCATGAAATCGCCGAGGAATTTGCAACCTCAACTATCAAAGATTATGAACTCAGAAATTCAACCACTTTGCAGGAGGCCAAGGCTTGCAAATTTCTCGACCACTGATGAACAACACTGATACAAAGCAATAGGCCCCAAAGATTACATGTACTCTCATCATTGGTGGGAGGTATGCCATGCCTTGGATGACTCACCTCGAAAAACAAATATATAAACAAACAAGCCACCTCAGCTCAATAAGGTGCATCATCGGCCAAATGCAAATTTTGGGAAAAATTGAGCTGAATGTTGAGTTGACGAAAGACCAAAGAACATGGCAAAGTGCAGACATGGCAAGAGTAGGAGGCCTCAGCTAAAAGTTAAGCATCATAGGTGTGTTTGTATGTTAATTAAGACAGCACGCACAGCAGGCATGGAGTGTCGACCTTACATCAACAGGATGCCATCCGTAAAATGGTTGCATTCCCTCGTTGGATGATGGTAGACACTTGATGACTACCATGGCCGTGGCTACAGCCTTTTAATTCAAAGGCATCATAGGCCAAAGTACAAGACAATACATGTGAGTAACACAAACAAAGAGGCCTCAAATGTCAGATCTGTTGTTTTCAATCAGATAAATCATGGAGATTGTGAGTGCTTTCTTTTGCAAACTCCCCACAACGAGCTCATATGGATGCCGTGGTGGGCCTTTGTAAAAAGAATCACTCACAACCACCACCGATATCCTCGAGGACATCGCAGAAAGACCATCAAGCACGGTGGCTCACCATATCAGTAAGAAACACAAGTAAACAACATAACGAGACCTACGGAGTATTCTTAGCACCATCCATAGGGTGCCATCCATAAAGGACATCTCCGTCCAATAGGTTGCATTCCCTGCGGATGATGCTAGAATACTTGATGACCGCTATGAAAACAACAACAACAATGAACACTCAAGTGCCACCCTCAGATTATAAGTGCCGCATCATTGGCCATTTAGGGGAGTAGAAGAACTCGAAATAATAAGCCACATAGCCTTCAAGCGACTCAGTAACATCTCATCATAGGAGTTAGTGCACCTTTACCATCAACAAAGCCCTGCTGGGGAAACGCAGAACTAAAACCAAGTCATCGACCCCCACTCAGGCTTTAGGTTTCATGCGCAAAGGAACTCCAAGAACACCTCACCCATGTCCCGAACCCTACCATGGGCCAAAACCATCATAATAGACAGTGGCACGATAAAAGCGATGCAGAGCATCAGTAAATAGACGGGTGCATCAAAAAGA
>JADLZK010008506.1:0-44497 GCA_015847255.1 Hyparrhenia diplandra | reverse complement strand
TTAGCCCACCATGTCTTACATTGAACTAAAATAAGTTTATTTTATGTTTGGTTGCTTTTGTCGATTGAAAAGGCAGCGAGGAAGGAATCCGGTTAGGAAACTATCTTGCTGTAGGAAACCTAATTTCCTAAACCTAGTTTGTCCCTTTTCTTTATTTCAAAATTTATCAGAATTTAGGTATAGTTATTAAAAACAAAAGGTAAGTTTACAGTGCAGACAAAGTTGGTATTTTTTGAGTTTTTCAAAGTTTATTTCAAAATTTTAAAAGTAGTACGAATTTATTCAATGAAACCCTTTCTACCCCCTTTTTTTCTCTATTTCAAAATCTAGGCAAAATTTGAGAAAAGCCAAAAGCTTCAGTTGCTTAGATCTTGTTACTTGAGGAGGAACAAAGTCATGTACAAAGACTTTAAAGTTTTTTTACATGATTTTTAAAAGTATTTTGAATTCAAATTTAAGGGGTGTTACGAGCTGCATTTCAAAAAGTCTATTTCTAGGCTGAATTTGAAAATGCTCCACAATTGTGAAAGTGAATCTTGAAAAAAATTAAGGCAAGTTGCTTTTGGAAATTTTTTTTTAAGTTCAGTTCAAAATTTGGGGAGTAATTTGGAGAAATTCAAATTTAAGGTTTTTCACACTCTGATACCCGGCCACTCCTCTTACGCCCACTTGCGTTGAGATGCGGCGCCCACTTGAGATCCACCGCCCGGCGCTTCCGGTAAATCCGTGCCCATGAGGGAGCCATGACCTCCCAGCCCTGTCCAGGCCCTCCCTCCTATAAATAGGCCACCACGGCGGCGTTCTCCTCTTTTCTTCATTTCGCGCCCACGTAGGAGTGGAAATCGTCGTCGCGTAGTCGTTGCTGCGCCCGTCGGCGTAGTTCCTGCTGCCAAACCATTTTACCTTAGCGGCCGCCCAGCTTCTTTACCTCCCTCCTAGAACCGGCGCTGACTCCTTTTCGTAGTGAATTGCCGCCCAGCGGGCAGGTCTTCTATTTGCCCGTACGGTCGCCCCGCCCACCGCCGACCGGCCCGTCGTCGGCCCGACTCGGTGAGTCTTGAGCTAACCGACTAGTGGTCGCGCATTGCTTGGACGCCATTAGTCACGAACTGCGCCCGGAGCGTCGTCGTTATGCGCCCGCGCCCGTGTATTGCTCTGGCAAGCGGAGCCCACCTCGCGGCCTAGCCCCGCGCCGCCATGCGAGCCAAAAGATCGGCCGCTGAGCAGGCCACAGCAGCTACCGTTATCGCTAGCCCAACGCGTAGCGAGCGAGCGGCGCGCGATATACTTGTATTGGCCAACGTCGTCGCCGGTGAACGCGCCAGCGTGAACGTGAGCGATCTTGCGAGTAGGGAAACGCTGTAGCTCTGGCCCGCGGCCCAACAGCATTTCCTGACCCGTGCGCCACTATTATTCGCTTTGGGCGGTCGCTGCTTGCGAGATCATCATGGGCCGCCGAACAGTCTTTGGAGTCATGCGGTAACAGGCCAATTTCAACGGAGAACCTTTTCCATTTATAAAATGTTTTATTCATTTTTCATTTATTTGAATAGTGTTTGATTTTTCCAAATTTTGTATAAATTCAAATACTATCTCAAAAATTCTGAAAATTTTTATTGTAACTACATGAGTATGTCTATCCAGGAAAAATGTAAGAAACTTGAATTTTGAATACTTTTTTGGCATGATTTAAAATACAAAATTTAGTGTGAAAAATGTCATCTTCCTTGATTTTTAATAATTATTTTTATTTTATCCAAAAATCATGAAAATTATTTTTTAGTACTGTTTTTATGACATATGATCTACCTGTACAAAAATTTTTGAGCTTGTTTTTGAGAAGGGGTTAAAATTTTTTATTATTTCATATACTATCATTTTATGTGTTAAACAATTTGTTTAATGCTTTCTAACTTAGGGTTTTACAGGTAGATTTTGGATTGTTTGTGAACCTAAACCATGCCTTTATCAAGTGGTCCTTGAGAACTCCTTGAAACTGTGGTGATGATATCTAAATAGAGTAGTTCAACAAGTTGGTTTTGTTGGATTGCAACTTTGTCGTGAAGAAAAGAAGTTGTATTCAAGTGTTTATCGTTCCATGCACTCTCATCATGTTTTATATACATGGCATCATGTAAGCATATGTTATTGCTTTAGGTATAGTGAGCGAAGGTGATAGAGATGCGTCGATCAAGCTTAGAAGAGGGTTTTTCTTGTTGATCAGAATTAGAAGGTATTGTGATCCATGCGTCGGAGTCGGGTTATTTTAGATCCAATCAAGGCAAGCCCGGTTCATTTAAACACGTTCCTTGTGTTTTACAAGCTTTATATCACCTTTAACATACCACTTTGCATTAGGTGATAGGGTTGATATTGATAACCTGGTGGTGCATTACCATTCCTTGGTTATTTAGATATCTACCTTAATAACCCGTTTTGGTAAAATGCTTAGAGCAGCTTAGCCTTGCTATATTGAGATTTAGACTTTTGAGGTCAAAATGTGACAAGTGTCTTATATGATAGCCGAAGAGGGGCATTTGATGAACAAAGGATGTTATATGATGAAACCATCTTTGGGTTATGGTGTTTAATTTGAAGGCGATTAGGGTAATTTGCATTTGAGAATGGAGTCACCGATTGTAGTATTTCGACTTGGCAGATTAAGGACAGCGTGTAGGCACCCATTAATGGCAGCGGCGAGAGACCATGGAGCGCCAATCTGGCGCTTCGGGTCTTAGCGGACCAATGGCTTGCGTCTGTCTGGCGTCGCTGAGGAATGATCGAAACGGATTCAGGACACATACTCGGTAAGCTGATCTTAGGGGTGTCCGTCGGGAGCGATACAACCCGGCGCCAGGGGAGTGGAGAGATGGCCGGGAGTACGTATTTACCCTCGTGGGTTAAAGTCAGTTGGAGGTGTCGCGGTATTCGGGTAGCGTGGGGCCGGTTCCGTTTTGAGTATCAAGAGGGTTGATATATGCAAGCTTAGAGTGCTACATATGTCGTGTGGAAAGAACTCATTTGGGTTGTCGATTTTGAAATGCAGCGGGTAGCTACCGGATATGGAGACTTGGTTTTCGGTCTTATATAAGTAGTTTAATTATGGAACTATGAAGAGATGGAATAAGAAGTGATAGCATAATATCTACAAGTGGTATTGCTCTAGTATCAGGATCACCTAGAGTAGGTGAGAAACTAAATTGGAATTAAAAATGTTGGCTGAGATTCTACACTACTAGTAAGCTTTTACTTGCAAAAGAGTCCTTTGCTTCTTGCTACAAACCTTTACCTTGAATCCTATTAGACCCGGCATTTACGAGGTCTTCTCCTATTTTTCTTTAGTCGGGTAAGTCTTGTTGAGTACTCCATTACTTTCGGGGGTTGTTAACCCATGTTGGAACCGAGAGTCGTAATACGCGCCGGGCTGCGTCTTGCATGGCGATTCATCGAGGAAGGCAGGTGAGGATGAGTGAGGGGAGGGAGAGTGGGGCAAAAATTGAAAGCTGATTACGTTAGTGTCATATATGTAATAATCTTTCCGCTACTCCTACTTTTTTATATTGTAAAAACTTGTTTTAAATAAGCGATTTGTAAAATTATTGCTTAATACATATAAACCTTCATGACACTGCGATTATGTATGGCCTTGTTGTAATATTTTTAATGACCTGCGTAGCGGATCTGGTTGGAATAGTTAATAGTGCTTTTCGGGTTATAGGTGCACATATGTGACTATCAAAGGTTGTTGGGCGATAATTAGTACATGGGCCGCAGCCAATTTGGAAGGTTCTGTTACACCTACGCCGCCCGGCGGGAGGTAATTACGACAGGCGGCGAGGCGTCGCGTCGAGGCGAGAGGCGAAGGTTGAGGTCAATTCGGTCAATCTGGCGGATGGGACCAGGGCGTCCGGCGCCAGAAGGGCTCACCGCTTTAATGCAAATAAATCCCAACCTTCACTCTTCCACCATATGACCGCCCACATCATGGATTAATTCGTCAAGATAAATACGGCCGCCCGAGGAAGAAGGTGCTACGCCCGGCCGGATCCGAGGCGGTGGCCTCCTCCCTCTCCCCACCTTCTCCTCTCTCCTTCTCCCCACAGCGCCCGGCTGACCTAGAGTTCCGGCCCGAACTTCCTCCGTTTCTTCCCCAACTCCGGCGAACCTTCCCGGAGGGTATAGATGTCCGGCCGGGGGAGGTAGGCGTGACAGCGTGGGAATGGTGGACGGGCGGCTTAGGTGCGCTTGGCGGAGCGAGGCGGTCGGGCCAGGTTGGGGCGGGGCGCCATGGCCGAGTTGTGTGGAGCTCGCCGGAGTCGCCATGTCCACATCGTGGCGGGGGCCTACCGCCGCGGCGGGTGGTCGACGGAGCGGGCGGGCGGGGGCGTCGTCGAGCGAGAGGCGAAGGTTGAGGTGGGTCTGGGCCGTGACCATGGCGATCCGATGGGATCGGACGCCCGAAACGCCGAACATTTCAAATGAACTTTGTGCAAATAAATCTTCCTTCACATTGAAATATATGAGAACCACACATCATGGATTTTTTTTTTCGGATAAATACGGGTTATTTTAGGATTGTTAATTACATAAATCCATTAGGTTTTTCCTAAAATGAGATTTAGCCCAACTAGATACACCCTATAATAAGTCAAAAACTTATAACGCATTCATACTGTACCCAGCACACGCTAAAAAAAATTGACTGAGTTTATGAGAAAAGCGTCGACAATTAATATTTATGGAAACAATTTAAACGGCAAAAGTTGTGGATAGAGGGAATAACAACATGTACTAATACAAGATCAACAAGGAATCCATATGTACATTGCTAAATGGGCCTTCATATACATCATATACATTTCTACTGGGATGGTAACGAAACAAAGTGGGCCCTTCCTCGTCTTCGTCATGAGTTGGTTGGTTGCCCACTACCATCAGCGATCAAGGTCCATACAGCCTGCAGAAACGAAACAACATGTTCAAATGAACTTCAAGCGACGCAAAAAACCTCACTCTTTTCAGGAATGAAGATAATAATTAATAGATGTGTACATGTTTTTTTCGACATGTTGCACTATATTTTCAATATTACATTACATGAGCACTATTTTTTTCCTAATATTATAGTGGAGAACGATGTACGCGTGGAGAAGGGAGCAGAGGGATAGAGCAACGAATGTGGACGAAAGCAGCTCCCAGCCCGTGGGGAAGGAGGAGGGAGGGACGGAGGTAGGCCTGCTAACGGGTTTAAACCCACCCCAACCCATATTTTAAAACCCTAACTACCACCCCCCCCGCCCCACCCCGTCGGCCCAATGCCCCAACCCAAGTCACAACGGAAAATGATATATGACTTATGCGCCGATCTATGACCATAGAGCCCCCAACCCGTTTATTGTCGTCAACCCAACCGCCCCCAACCCGTTTCACAAGTGTTACCCGCTTTCACCCATCCAATAGTACGGTATTAAAACCGGCCCCAAAATACCCAAGTTTAACCCCTTGCCATTAGCGTGCCTAGGCGGAGGAGCGAACGTGGGGAGCAGGTTTCTACAAGGAGTAGACGCCCTTGTTACAAAAACGGACGCGGCATCCGGACGCTAGTTGTATAAACTTACGTGCAGAACCAATTGATAACTACAACGAAAAGAAAAACTGTTGTAAAAAAAAACGAAAAAGAAAAACAAAAATCTCAAGAGTCCACATCAAACATAACGAAACTTTTGCCCTCATGCCTCATGTCATGTGATGAGAAGGAAAAAGGAGCCGGTTTGACGACAAGCAAAGCAACATCCATCGATCCACAGTTTGCGGTCGCATTGGCTCACGAATCGCGACCGGGTCACGGGGCGCCGATCGATGGGATAAACAAGGGCTGTCACGTAGCAGCTCAGTTCGGCAACTCCGGTTCGGTCGAAAACCAATCGTTTGTGGTCAATCAAAAACGTGCTTCACGCCGCCTATATGGAGCACTCTATCTAGTACAGTTCTACTATTATTGTTCTATACTGGTACTGTACATGTACTACACTACTACTGAAGCAAGAAAACAGATGTACGTACTACAGTTGCCACACACAGGGCGGACAAACTGATAACTTTCGCTTGTTTCCTTGAAAAAATACTAGTAGTTCTTTGTTAGTATACAATTGCACCAGAGTTAGATTTTATTTATTAATTTAACTAATAATTTTATTTATACTTGCACCGCTAGAAGCAACAAAAAAAATAGTGTACTCCTACAGTTAACAGTTGTTGTCATACATGACAAATAATTAGTAACAACTTGTCGTTTGTTCATCCTTGGAAAAAAAAATAGTACTCCCCCTCCGTTCTACTCCCTCCATCTCATAATACTAGACGTTCTAGGATTTGAAAAAGTTTCAAAATACTTGACGTTTTAGGTCTGGCTCCCTACACGGAATAGGTGAGTACTACAGCAGCCATCAATCACTCAATTCATTGTCGTCCACTATTGTAAATAAAAAAAATAGAAAAAAAGGCAAACTGTGGGCGATGGCAAGATAAAACAAACCTCTACTGTTGAGCCGATGGGGGATGTGTGTGTGCATGCATTTAATGATGTTGAACTGAACTCTGTGTACAGGCACGGTGAAGTCTGACTGTTGTGCATGTAATCATTGGATTTACAGGGGGTATGCAGGTAAAATGGTGGTTGTCTTGGTACTCCCCCAATCTCTAAAACGTCAAGTATAATGAGATGGAGGGAGTAAATTATAAGCCGCGCTAATTTTTTTTTACATGCATTTTGCACCATATCTAAATATAATAATACATCAAGATACATATAGCAAAATTAATGAACCAAAAAAAAGTTAAAACAACTTATAATTTGGATTGGAGGAGTACGTGTTAAGTAATCGTTTGTTAATATATAGTTTGGTAGTATTGTATTCTAGCTACCTTTTGTTTGGAACACAGTAAACTCCTGATGAAACCTAAAATGATGTGCATACATGCGTACCTCTCCCTTGCGCTTCTGGAAGAAGCGCTGCAAAGATCTCTTGCTTGCCACGGGCATCCCTACGTGAGCAGCAGAACAAAAAAAAAAGGCCATTATGTATACTTGTTAAGTGTATAAACATCACCTTTTGACAAAAAAAATGATGTAACTTCAGCTGTTTTCAGTTATTATAAAAAGATCATTTACAGTTCTTGTCACTTTTTTTTGTCAATTTACAGATAAATAGATATAAACATAGCAAAAAATGGATTATGTATATTCCACGCGATAACCGAATACAGGATGGTTAAGAGTGGATTTATTTTGGCTACAAAAAAGATCTGTAGACAAGATTTGTATTCAGTTATCTTAACAGAAGAGTTGATTAAACTATACCATATACCTTGTCTCAACTTGGCGAGCAACTCATCGCCGTGGTTTGACCGCCGGTGGCGGCCGCCGCCGTCGTCTCTGCCGTCCTCACCCGCCGCCATCTTCATGACAACCTCCGCCTGTCAGCATAGTCGCGTGCACGGAAACATGTACATAGGCACGGTGCCGCCAAAGCCCATGAGAAGATTAGACGAGGTGAGACTGTCAGACCGATCGCCTGATCGATACACGCACAGAAAGCCATCGAGATGAACCTTATCTTGCGGGAGATGGAACACGGCGACGCCGCCGTTGTAGAACATGGTCAGAGGCTTCGTCTCGGTAGTCGTCGTCGTCATCGTCGTCGTCGGGGCGCTGCCGCCGCTGTGGTTGTGTACCATATATTCGCCGCCGCCGCCGCCGCCGCCGCCGCCGTCGTTGGTGAGGTCGCCGGAGGAGCTGGCCATCTTGGTCGTCGACGGTCGACAGCAGCGGCTGGTAACGAGGATCGGATCTCACGCACGACGACGACTTACTCGCCGCCGGTACACGCGGTACGGTTGCAGGAGATGTATAGAGATGGATCGATATGCATGGGCAAACACACACACACAGCACTACAGCCGATAGAGACAAAACAAAAATGACGCGAGCAATATATGGAGCGAGGATGCTTAATTTGAGCCCGACCGATCGATGTGATGACACACAGAAAGGCAAATCGATCGGCAGCAACTAAAGTAAGCAGCCGGCCGGGTCGAGCTGATGATGGATAATGATATGCTTGCCTCTGCCTGGCTAGTTGTGTGAATGGTGAGGACGAGAAGGAGTTGGAGCTGGGTGCCCCTGCCCGTTGGAGGGCAGGCACAAACAACGACACAGAGAGGAGTCGACGAGACGACAGAGACAAGGCCTGCTGTGAATGAGAGAGAGAGAGAGAGAGAGAAATCCTTTTCAGCTAGAATCGTGAGGTGCTGGCAATGGCATGCTGTGCACGTCTAGGAAACAATTCTTCATCTCACCCACTCTACCTCTAGTGGAGTAGTAGGGTACATTATTTAATTTGGAAGAAATTTAGTATTTCAATGTCAATGAGCACGTGTAAAATAAGCTAGTGGCCATGTACACGGAGCAGCAGGATTATTGGTGGCGACCAGACCGAGGACATACACTACTGTGTCACTATCTGTGTGTTTTATTTATTTGCCACGGTAAAATATATTTTTTTCTCAAATACGTAAAAGGTGTGCGTATTTTTATATTAAGTATAAAACAGTAAATATTACTACGACGTCACAAATGACGACTAGGGGAATAAAGTTTTACAATCGATTCGTGCCTAGTTCCCCGAAAAGGAGATCAAGACGCTATTACTTCATTAATCGAACTACCTAGACTCCACCAACGATCAGGTGCGTCGGTTAGCGGGCGCCTCACCCGCCTCGGCCTCTTTCTAGTGAAGAGTTGTCGCGTCGTCTCCTTATGAAGAGAGGTTGAGATCCTCGAGGTAGTTGTCGTAAGCTTCCTTTTCCGCCGTCGGGGCTCCTCGCATCTATCAATGAACCCCATTCGTTGCATCACCAATATCTCACCCGTTTACAACCGGAAACGCGCGAGATTGGTCGAAATGGCGATCCTCTTGATGCGGTGCAACAACGTTGGCGACAACGACTTACGCCTTTGGTAGAGGCAACAATGGCGACGTCCGCCTTTACCCGAAACCCCTGCCTGCGAACCGCTTCAACCGGTGATGGAGTCGATGATCGAGGAAAGACAACCTTATCCGCCGCTTGGGTGGAACGCTGTGGTCGCCTCACCGTCCCGTGACGCCATGGTAAAATACTTGTAAAATAACAACGAAATCAACATGCATAATCTTACTATCCACCTAATAAAGCTACTTTTACCACACTACTGAAGTCCCCGAGCCCGGCGATCGCGGATCGGAATGACCGTAAGTTGGATGTTTTTTTTCTCGATCCGCAACATTAAGGTATCTTCCCTACCATCCTTCAACCGTAGTGTACACGTTAATCTATTTTATATATTGCCTATTTTCTCGAACCCTAATCACAATGATGTACTCCATTAGATTTTTTTAGTGACATTTTGATTCCTTTGAATGGTGTATGAGCTTAGGCGTAGGGGATTAATTTGCCTTTTAGTGTGGATGAATTTGTGTTGCAATATAGGTATAAATTCAATGAAGTAGATAGTTGTATGCCATGTGATCTGTGAAATTAAATCAGACCCAGCGTCGTCCCATCCGTGGGCGACACGGGCGGCACCCCAACCAAACCACCGCCGGCCATCTTCCACCTATCCCCCACCCTCGCTGCCGCTCGAGCTTTGCCGGCCGGTGGCCGTCTGTGGAGGCGATGAAGGCAGCAGTGGGGGCGTTCACCCTCTTCTCTAACTAGTTTTTTCTCCGTGCTTGTTCCATGGCTGCCGTTTTTCATGGCGGTGATGGCTAGCGAAGTTCCCGTGGGGATGGCCTGTCTGTGTTCCTCAAACATGGATTTGCGCTCTCTCCTTCGTTGTGGGCTTCGTCGAATCACGGGCGGGGATGGATTCAGCATGGATGGTGACCGTGGCTGGCCGGATTTCGGCCCGGTGGGGCTCTCGGCTAGGTGAAGGGGTCGAGATGGGGACTAGAGGGGGGTGAATAGTCCCTACTAAAACTAATTCCGATGGCTAACCCAATACAATTGCGAATTAAACTTATCGGTCTAGCCAAGACTTCACCCCTCTAACTATGACTCTAAATCACCTCACAAAGGATCCTACACAAGAAGAGTGAGGTGACAAGCCTAGCTTGAGCTCCTAATCAATTCTAATGCAAGGTCACACAAACCTAAGCACTAGTACTTTCAAGCACGGGTGAGCTCCTACACAATTCTAGTAAGCAAAAGCACAAAGCCCCTAAGCTCACTAGATGCACAATGGACAATGCAACACACGCCTAACCCAAAGGCTCAAATTACCTAGCTACACAAGCTAGATAGTTACAACAACTCTACTTTTAGCTACACAAGCAAGAAGGCAATTAGAGAGCTACACAAGCTACTAATTGCAAGAGCTACTTCTCTATCTCAAGCACAAGATATATAAATGAAAGTAAGAACAGAGCTTGAGAACAAGAGAATGCAAACCACCGCGAAGTGTGGACACAAGATGACACCAGTGATTTTTTACCGAGGTCTCGGGAACCTTGCCAACTTCCCCCTACTCCTCGTTGTGTCGACCAACACTTTAGTGGTTCTCAAGCTTAATGGCCAGTGCCAAATCCCACGGTGAGAGCTCGATCGAGTCCCTCACACGCTGTGAGTCCTCTAGCCAATCCCTCGGGAGGGTACCGTGTGAACCCACACACAAGTGTGGTAGCTCAATGACACGCTCCACTAGAGTTGCTCTTCACGATCCCCGCGAGGTGAGCACGAACCTCTCACAATCTCTTCTTCGGGCACCGCACAAGCTTCCTTTGCGTGCTTCACAAGTCTCTTGCCACCAAGCCGTCTAGGAGGTGGCAACCTCCAAGAGAAACAAGCACACCGCTTGCAACACGATCACCTAGTGCCACGAATCGCGATCTCTCAACGCAACGCACTAGAACTCGATCTCTCACTCAATCGGATGAACGATATCAAGCATATGTGAGTGGGAGGGCTCTCAAAAACACTCTCAAGCATGGACACAAAGTCCCCAAGGTGCTCGGCACCAGCCAAGGCCGACCACAACCTCTATTTATAGCCCCCAAGCCAAAAAGAGCCGTTGGGAACGAAATCACAGCCGCGGCCGGGACGCGACCGAATCGGACTCTGTGAAGTCCGTCGCGAGTCCGTCAAGCCGTCCCGGCCGACGGTCCGGCAAAATTCAGGCCGCAGAGCCTCGCCGGACGCATCGACGGAGCCTCCGGTCCGGTGCGGCCCGATCGGCCTTTGTACGTCCGTCCACCGCTGACGGCCCGACCAACGTCCGATCAAGCGTCCATAACTCTTTCATCCGAACTCCGTTTTCGATGATCTTGGACTCTATGGAAAGCTAACTCAGAGGGCTACACAACCCACATGGTTACTTGATCCAACTCACAATGGATCAAAGCAATATTCCACTCTAAGCGCAGTCTAAGTGTCCGGAAACACCCGAAACAACTTCTCCTTTGCAAAAGTGCCAACACCTCCAAGTGTACGTCACCATGTGCATGTGTGTTAGCATTTTTCACAATCATTTTCAAAGAATTTTTCTTGCCCTTACCACGCCACTTTCGATTCTAACACATCGCAAAAGTTAGATGGCTCAAGTGACACTAGATGACCGATATGCAAACAAGTTTGCCCCTCTTGATAGTACGGCCATCTATCCTAAATCCGTCATAAACTTCTCTAAGCACCAATGACCGGAGAAATGAAATGCCCTATAGGTTATACCTTTGCCTTGCGCATTTCCATTCCGCTCCATCTCCAAGTGCTTAGATGCAACACATGCACCAACACGATCAAGAATGATATGATTCATTTCATATCATCACATGACCTTCTTGGTCCATCGATCTTGACCTCACTTGCTCTTCACCGTTACGTCGGTCCGTCGGCACAAAGTCCCTCGACTTGCCCTTCACACTTACAACCGGTCCATCAAGCCAAGCCTTGTCTTGATCTTCACCACCTTGGTCACATGACTCCATGTGTCATGTCTCATGTGCAATAAGCTCCTTAATTGCATCATCACATGTGAACTAATCCCCCTCGTATAATCTCAATCACACATATTAGTTCACCTAATGTTGACACTCAATTACCAAAACCACAAGGGACCTTTCAATCTCCCCCTTTTTGGTAATTGATGGCAACACTACAAAGATATGGAATTGAAGATTAATTCATACTTGGTAGTGGTAACTCCCCCCATGTGTGTGTCCAATTGATTTGAATTCAAGGTTTGCACACATACAAGATATGAAACTTTTTGGGAGGGTTAACACTACAAAGTGATGCTAAGGTATATAGGATAAACCTTTGAAGCGTGATACCAATCGGAGTTGCAAATTAAAGTTCATCCTTAGCATCATCCATGTAACTAGACATACATCAAAACTCAAGATACCATGTGAGATCAACATTATAAGCAATGGTTCTTGATCCACGTGAAAACTATATATGTCTAGCTACCACCTATGCATGCTAGTTATCAAATCATCAATCAAGTTTTATGACTAGCAACCACACAAGCATTGCATATAGAATCTAAAAACTTATGCAAATGCAAGCAAGCACATGAATATGCACATATCAAATGCAATCAATCAAGTTCATGAGCTTGCTCCCCAACTTGTGTGCTTCTCTTTTTGTCCAAGAATGTTGATCCTCTTCTAATCTTCAATCTTGCTCCCTCTTGTTCTATGTCCATATTCTCATCCCCCTTTGTCATATAAATGTTGATCCTCTTCTAATCTTCAATCTTGCTCCCTCTTGTTCTATGTCCATATTCTCATCCCCTTTGTCATATATCCAAAGACACTTATATATCTTTGTCTAATTTCTCCCCCCTTTGTCATCAATTTCCATAAAGGGATGCCTCTATTAATACAAAGGTTATGACTAGGGATAGATGGTTGGTTGTTGAATCTTCATTTTTGATGGACACCACCATATATTGGAATGACACCACTTGTAACAACCACATGTGGAAGCATGAAAAACCACCTTGAAATACCACATGTAGGTCACTTGTAGGATCCTTGACCTTGATCTTGAGGTGGGGCACCTCCCCCTATGTCAAAGCATTTGTCAATCCATTGAACAATTTGAGCTCTTGTTGGTGAGGGTAGCTTCGTTGATTTGAATTGATCACTTAAAGTTGAGGATCACTTGTGGAACCACCATTCATACCACGTGAAGGAAAGATACCATGTGTAGGAATATGATATATCTTGCAAAGTGGTAGCCACTTGAAAAGATTTGTCAATTGTATCCAATTCTTGAACTATATTGTTTCCATGAGCTTCTTTCTCTTTGACTTGATCTAGATCACTTGCACAAGATAATCTAACTCGGTTTGAACCAATGACAAGCTTCTTCACACCTCATGCTAAGGGTTATCTTGACAATGTTGAGTTGAAGTACTTGAATGCTCATTCTCTAGATCAAATACTATGGATTTACTAGCTCATGAACATGTCATATGCCACCACTAGATCATATAAAAAACATAGAAGCAATAGTGGTACCATATAAACATTAAAAACATTTGATTTTCATGAATGATCACTATGTATGACTATATGCACTAGCAAGTCCTTAGCAAATTATGAATGCATATGTCAAACAATTTCATCTTGCTATGTTGGAGTAGAGGATAGTCATTAGATTCCAATTTAGCTCTCCAACTAGCATCATGAAGTCCAATTCAATAGCTTGGTGAGGACAATATATATCAATATGAATTTCACGCTTCGTCCATATGAATTGAAAACCACTAATGATCAAGTGCACTATCTTGTTGTGGTTGGCTTGCTATCTTTTTGATCTTTGCTTGCATGAGAGAATACCACTTGAATATTGTATGAGATATCTCTCTATTTGGGTGTTGCTTGCTTCTCTAGATCAACCCATTTGAATTCTTCAACTAAGCATCTCCAATAATTCCTAGAATCTCACTTTCATGTTAGCCATCCAAACCGGTGCTCGGTTTACCTACAATGTAGGTGGCATGCCCCCAACGGGAGAAGTGACCTCTCCAAGAACCATTCTTGATACTCATTTGAATTGACTTTGGTTGATTGATCCACATGATGGACTTATCATGATGAATAGACTTGATTCTTCTTTAAATCCTTTTCTTTCTTCCAAGGATATCCAATGATCACTTGAACTCATTTCTTGCTCTCCATCTTGAGCTTGGTCTTGATTCTTCAACTTGAGTACTAGTTGTGTACAAGGTACACTCCCCAAAATCAATGGCCTTTGTACTCATTGCTTGTCATGCTTCTAACTCAATTCAAAACCAAACTTAGGTGCCTCAAACACTTATCAACATGATTCCAACTTGAGGACCTTTCAATGAGAGTGACTCTTGTTCAATCCAATAATTGTCACTTTTCGGCAGATTTTGTACATCTCAAAGAATAAACCATAACTCTCAATGTACATGATAAAATGCCACGACATTTGGTGGAGATGTGCAACACTAAGTCATCTAGTAGCCACAAAAATTTGAGCTCCATAGCCCTTATGGATTGCTACCAGATTTCACACCTTCCCACACTACTACATGCTGAAAACTGCTGCAACATATCACACAAGTTCCACTTCAAAACCGAAGTATCCCTTGTTCTATCATCACGAAATTTCTACAGCGTCTTGTACCATAAGTATAGAGCATGCATATCAAATTTCAAGCCATTCCAATAAGATTTGATCTTTCAATCATGGCTAAGATCACAGCTCACTCAGATTTTTCAAGAATGGACAGATTTGAGCAATTGAGCTATGCTTCATCAATTTGAATCAAATTTGATGCTAACTTGTTTGAATACCATCACAAGACATATTTCCATTGAAATCACATACTAAAGATCATCTCATGATCATATCCATTCAAACCAACTCAAATTTGACTACTAAGCATTTAATCCATTCAAACATCTCATAGCAAGCAACATATGCATACATATCCAATTCAATCAACTCATATGCACCCAAATATGTGTGATCAACTAGAAATATACCTTTGTAGATCATGATCATCAACTAGCAAGCTTCAACTTGAATTATTTGCAAGCCATCAAATAATTCCAATGAAACTCCACAACTTGAACTATAGCACTTGTATGTTGTAGCACTTGGACTTCATTCTTTCTTGACTTGGCATTGGGATATAATTGCACTAGGCTTCATTACTTGACTCAATAACATGATGAATAATGTGAACTCAATTGAATCAAGCCTCCAATGCCATGGTACCTACACATTCATTCATCCACTTTTTGATGGTACCCAAACTTGTTTGGGTCCTCTCAAGTTAGGTGCAACATACTTAGGCGACGCCTTAGTATGAGTAGCGAGATATTTTGCAATAGCAACCAAAGAGGTACCATTGTCATCCTTTCTAAGCACAATATCATCATCAATTGAAATTGGCTTAGAATCATTACCTAGGGACATGAATGAGCCATGTGTCCCCTTTCCCGGCATAAGTAGCATCTTCTCTTTTGTTGAGCCTTTTCTTTCTTGCTCATTTGATGCTTCTTCTTGCCTTGCTTCATCTTGCCTGCTTGAGCCTTCTTCTCAAGCTTGTTTGGACAACCCGAAGCTAGGTGGCCTAATTTATCATAACTATGGCACTTGGTGTGAGCAGGCATATTCTTCTTTTTTGTATCTTGCTCACTATTTTGGCATCTTGGATATGAGTTGGATGCCTTTCATAAGCTCTTCCACCCCTTCTTGTTTTCTTCTTGATCTTCAAGTCATCAACTTTAACATCAAGATGGATCTTGACTTGATCTTGGGGCTTGTTTTCTTGCTCAATTTGTTGCTTTGGTTGAGGCTCTTCTAGTTGCTTCACCAATTGCTTGGTTGAGCACTTTGAGGTGAGATGACCCTATGTGCGGCACTTGAGGCACTTGACATGCTTGAGCCTCTCTTCTTCCTTCTTCAACTTGAGCTTTTCTTCATTTGGACAAGCCTTAGCAAGATGTCCCTTTTCATGGCATTGATAGCACATGAAATGAGATAGCTTCTCCTTTTCTTGCTTCTTGACCTTCTTTGCTATTTTTCTTCCACTTTTGGTCAACTTCTTCTTGATGAACCCAAGACCACTCTTGTCATGAAGGCTTCTTGGATTCTTCACTATTTGCTCGAAGAGGACCTTGGAGTTGTAGCACCTCTCTAATCGGTTGCTCAAATTCTTCACTTTCTTTTTAAGCTCATCATTCTCCTTCAAAAGGTTAGTCTCACAAGACATAGGAGAAGAACAAACATCTAAATGTGAAGAACATGGCATATCCAATAAAATATCACAAAGAGGTGGATACATGCTTCTTGCCTACATCACAAGGGTTAGCACAAATATGTGATTGATCAATTGACCCATGTGATGAGCTCTCACTAGTTTTAGATTTCTCATTTGAAAACTTCTTAGTGAGAAAAAGCATGGTCTTATACCAAGTTATCATGAGTAACACTAAGTTCCTCATGAGCCAATTTTAGCACTTCATGTGAGCAAGTAGTAACATAAAGTAGATGCTCTTGTTGTTCACATGTGTTCTTGAGAAAAGAGTTTTCTTTTTCCAAATTTAAAGATTTAGCTTTCTCATTTTCTAAAGACATGGTCATGCTAGCAAGCCTACTAACAAGCTCATCATAAGAATCATGGTGATCAATCACATTGTCATTTGATACCTTAGTGTCACCTAGTGACATGAGACAATATGTTGATGTAGTGGATGGACTTGTAGTAGCATCATCAACCGAGCATGAACCATCAACATTGCCATCAAGTGTGCTTGAGGTAGAGTCATCACTTGCATCACTTGAGGCATCTTCATCAACCTTGTCAAGTGAATTTGTGGTAGTTCGATCATCATCTTCACTTGACCATGAGGTGGAGCAATGCTTCACAATCACCGAAGTTGTGATCATGCTCAACATCCTCATGTACCATCACCTTTGGCGCCTCATCCTCAAACTTGCCATCATCCCAAGTGGAGGCATTGCCGAAGGTATGCTTGATGGACTCCCACACCTCATGTGTGGATCCCTCATGGTTCACCTTGTCAAAATCTTCAAGTCTCAAAGAATTCATTAGAAAAAGATATGCATGTGCATCAAGTTCATACAATGACCTTTGAGCTTTGGTTAGATTTTTATGGTCCAAGACACCGGTGAGACCACTAGTGATAACCCACCAAACCTTAGGTCCCATGGCACGAAAATGATCAAGCATATGGTGTTTCTACCGTGCAAAGTGTGTGCCATCAAAAATATGTGTGTCACTCAAACAAGCATCACTAAACCCTCTAGTTTCCATCCTCTCGGGCCAGTTAAGACCACTAAATGAGAGACCACAGCTCCGATACCACGTGAAGGGTCGAGATGGGGACTAGAGAGGGGGTGAATAGTCCCTACTAAAACTAATTCCGATGGCTAACCGAATACAATTGCGGAATTAAACTTATCGGTCTAGCCAAGACTTCACCCCTCTAACTATGACTCTAAATCACCTCACAAAGGATCCTACACAAGAAGAGTGAGGTGACAAGCCTAGCTTGAGCTCCTAATCAATTCTAATGCAAGGTCACACAAACCTAAGCACTAGTACTTTCAAGCACGGGTGAGCTCCTACACAATTCTAGTAAGCAAAAGCACAAAGCCCCTAAGCTCACTAGATGCACAATGGACAATGCAACACACGCCTAACCCAAAGGCTCAAATTACCTAGCTACACAAGCTAGATAGTTACAACAACTCTACTTTTAGCTACACAAGCAAGAAGGCAATTAGAGAGCTACACAAGCTACTAATTGCAAGAGCTACTTCTCTATCTCAAGCACAAGATATATAAATGAAAGTAAGAACAGAGCTTGAGAACAAGAGAATGCAAACCACCGCGAAGTGTGGACACAAGATGACACCGGTGATTTTTTCCCCGGGTCTCGGGACCTTGCCAACTTCCCCTACTCCTCGTTGTGTTAGACCAACACTTTAGTGGTTCCACGGTTTGGCGAATCACCGGTGATGATTCTCAAGCTTAATGGCCAGTGCCAAATCCCCACAGTGAGCTCGATCGAGTCCCTCACACAAAGTGTGAGTCCTCTAGCCAATCCCTCGGAGGGTACCGTGTGAACCCACACACAAGTGTGGTAGCTCAATGACACGCTCCACTAGAGTTGCTCTTCACGATCCCCGCGAGGTGAGCACGAACCTCTCACAATCTTTTCTTCGAGCACCGCACAAGCTTCCTTGCGTGCTTCACAAGTCTCTTGCCACCAAGCCGCCTAGGAGGTGGCAACCTCCAAGAGAAACAAGCACACCGGCTTGCAACACGATCACCTAGTGCCACGAATGCGATCTCTCAACGCAACGCACTAGAACTCGATCTCTCACTCAATCGGATGAACGATATCAAACATATGTGAGTGGGAGGGCTCTCAAGCACTCTCAAGCATGGACCCCAAGGTGCTCAGCACCCGGCCAAGGCCGACCACAACCTCTATTTATAGCCCCCAAGCCAAAAAGAGCCGTTGGGAACGAAATCACAACTTCTGCGTCTTGACCGGGCCTTACCGACCGGACTCACCAAATGAGTCGGTCGCGAGTCCGGTCAAGCGCCCTGGGCCGACGGTCCGGCAAAATTCGAGCTGCAGAGCCCTCTGCCGGGCGCGACCGACCGGAGCCTCCGTTTTTTGTGCGTCACGAGGCAGTTGCTCTCTCGCTGGATTGTAGTGTTGGTGTTTGTAAAAAATAAACAACTATATGCATTGTTTGATGTAGAGACTGAGATATTTTCAATATATCCCCTTTTCTAAAAAAAAAAGCCCCGGGCATTGCGCTTAAGAAAAATAAGATCTTCTTCGCTGGGTCGAGAAAACCCCCGAAGCCCTACCCGACCACGACACGGGGGGCACCATTATCCAGGTGAGAACTGGTCTGGGCCTAACTACCGGCCTATGCTTTGGCCATGTGACAAGCGAGAGGATTTTTTAACCACGGTCGAAAATTCTAAAAAAAAAATTCGTTTCCATTAGGAGTCAAACCAGGACACGTGGAGTGTCGTACGGATACCAACATGGTACTGATACATGACCAACAAGATGGAATCCATATATACAATACAAATAAAGTGGTAACTAAACCAAGCGGGTCTCCATATGCATTTCTAAGTGGTAACTAAAAAAACAGGCCCTTCTTCATTGAGCTGTCGACTCTGCCCACTACCACCAGCCACCGATCAAGGCCCATACATCCTGCATGCAAAAACGAAATAACATGCTTAAATGAACTTCTCCGACAACTAAAATCACATTCGGGATTTTTTTTTAAAAAAAACAAAAGCTATATATGGAGCAATGCTCCCCAGCGCTTGCAAAAACTTAACAGAGCCAAACAAGATTAGAACAGGTTATTCATGTTAAGAATTAGCCTGATCACGGATTACCAGATCCGTTTCCCATTCTGATTCAAAAAAGAGACGTGGTTTCCTGATCCCAAGAAGAAACACACGAGAGACAAAGATGTATGAGAGGAAGTCGTCTCTTAATTAGTCATCATAAGTATACATGTGGTCCATATATAGAGAGAGGTTGCCTTCAGGGCATATAAGATAGCCTCCAAGACTTATATGGTATGAGCCCATTAGCCCTCTAATTGAGGAATTCTTAACACTCCGTCTTGGGCAAATGCCATGACAAATACATGTCTCATTAAAACTCCAAAAAGAAAACCCAATGTTGCCTCAATTTTTCAGAAATTTTTACAGTATGTTTTACCACATGTTAGTTAGAATCCCGTAAGTGCACCGATGTCAAACATGTAAATTATATTTTTGCAACATGTAAATTATTTGTTCTTTCAATTGGCTCACAAGTCACAACAAGCTAGGTCACGGGGTGCCGATGGAATCAACAAGGTTGGCTGTTAGCAGCAGCTAAGTCGGTCAGCTCCGTCGCTGACGCTCGAAAACCAATTGCTTGGTCAATCCAAACGTGCTTCAGGCCGCGCGCCTATAGATAGCAATCTATACTTGCTGGGGTCATATCATTATTTTTCTTAGAGTACACTGCTAGTATACTGTGTACTAGTGGAAAGGAAGCAACAAAACAAATGTACAACAGTTGTCATGCACGACAAATTAATAACAACTTGTTTGTTTTCTTGAAAAGAAAAAAAAAAATAAATGTTTTGCTAATATACTCTCTCAATCTCCTAATTATGAAGTTTAGAAATCATAGATCTCCCAGTAAACTCATGGTGAGACCTAAATTGTAGACCCCTTTTTATTTTTCTAAATACATAGATTGTTATGCGCCTGATATATGATATTTTTTAAACTTGGGGACTTCCCATTTCCATTCATAGAATAGAAACACGTTGTGGCATACAAAGGTTTACGACATAGAAGAATCCGTGGCTTAATAAAGCTCTTATTCCCTTGATATATGATATGTCTCTTGAAATGTAATAATAATAATAAAATACTTCCTCCGTTTTAAATTATGTCGCTTTAACTCTTTTTAGTATAATTATTTTTGCTATATATCTAGATATAGTATACTTATTTTGTTATGTAAGTAGATATATATTACATCTAGATGCATGACAAAACAAATATACTAAAAAGAACCAAAGCGACTTATATAGAAAAAATTTCTTAGCAAAGCAACTACATAATTGAGAACAGAGAGTATGTACCTACAAAATCAAAACCACCTGTAAATTAAAACGAAATGAGCTGCATATATGCATGTCCGTGCGTACCTCTCCCTTGCGTTTCTGGAAGAAGCGCTGCAAAGATCTCTTGCGTGCCATGGGAATCGTCTCTGCGTGAGCAACAGAACAAGAAAGGCTATTATTCCCTTGCCCTTTTCATTTCCAAAAAGCATGCACATGTGCATTACTATTTGGCATATTGACATGCACTAGACTTATAATATATATAAGTGCAAAAAGAAAAGTTTTTTTATATTTGAATATGTAATCCGTGCATCTTCACTAAGAAAATACAAGATGCTTAAAAATCTGACAGGTTTATTTATTGTATATAATATATGGCCTACTAATATTACCTTGTCTCAACTTGATGAACAACTCCTCGCCGTGGTTTGCCCGCCGGTGGAGGCCGCCGTCGTCTTCGCCGTCCTCATCACCCGCCGCCATCTTCATGACAACCTCCGCCTGTCATGGGCGCATGCATGCATGGCATGAGAAAGCGAGGCGAAACACTAGTCGCCGCTCGATACGGGCACACAGAACAGAAGTCGAAAGCTATATCCATGGACCTTATTTTGCGGGAGATGGAAGACGGCGACGCCGCCGTTGTAGAACATGCTCAGAGGCCTCGTCTCCGTCGTCGACGTCGCCGTGGCGCCGCCGCCGCTGTGTACCATATGGACGTGATAAACAAACAGCGGCATTAAATCAGGCAGGGCAGGCAGTCCACGGCGGCTAATAAGATCGGATAATCAGATTCGAGTCTTGTTTTTTACCTGGTGAAGTCGCCGGAGGAGCTAGCCATCTTCGTCGTCAGCAGGCAGCGGTGGCAAGAGGATCCTATGCACGCCGACTAGCCGCCGGCCAGTGTGCCAAGCGGTACGGTTGCTGGAGATATATAGCTAGGGATGGATGGACCGATATGGTACGCGCACACAGAGGCAAAATGGCAATTAATCAGATGAGGAGGGGGGATGCTTTGAGCCCGACCGACGCGTGATCACACAGAAAGGCAAGATTGTTTTCAGTTAACCAAGGTGCTGTGTAGGAGTACGTCTAGCGGTCTAGAAAAGAAATTCATCCCAGTCTACAGTGTACAATATCAACGTTATCTGGAAGACATTTCATTATTACAATGTCAATGAGCACGTGTTAAATAGGGTAGTGGCCATACACACACGGAGCACGACTTTTGGTGGCGACTAGATTGAGGAGATATTTGTGTCGCTATATCGATTTTTATTAACGGAACCAAACACCTCTCTAAATTAGTAACCGATCCAAACACTGTAGTTTTATTAACAACGAAACCTAACAGGCTTTTCACAAAAGCTCAAACACCAGCTCTCTAATTATTAATAGATCCAAACACCATATTAAGAGCAAAATGCACCGTAGGTCCATTACCTTTTGTTTTGTGTCATCTAGGTCCATCAACTTTAAAAGTGTATTTGTGAGTTTATTATCTTTGTTTGGGGTTCACTCTTGGGGTCCAAATCTACTCGAAGCAGGTTGACAACATGTCGATCGCACCTCCTTTTTTGTTTTTTTGTTTTTAAAAACTCACCACTCCATATGGAAACTTCAAAAACTTGCAACACGATAGTTACTCAAAATTAAAATCTCTACAAATTTATTTTTAGACCAAAGTCAAATTCAAATAATTTAGAAAGTTAGTTTTTCAAATTCTATACATGGTGGCTTTGTCGGGCACTATGTGACCTCACCAAGCTAGTTTATGATATATAGTTAGACCAGCTTGAGGTTTGCATGGATAGTTTCTTCTAGCTAAAGGAGAGTGGAAATAACTTAACTGGTCTGGCAAGGCAAAGACACCGGCAATCCTAGGACTTTGAGGGCCCTTTGGCGTATTTGTCGCGATGGCCGTCTAGACCGTGTATAAAATTTTATAATATATATAGGAGTTGATTTACTTATAAAGTGAAAGTAAATCCAATAACGTAAAAAAATTTGCTATACTGATAATTAGTTTGAATTAAAAATAGATAAGAGAAAAAAAGATACCTAGAGCGTGAACATGAATTGAAAACAATGGATCATATCATCGACAATCGCAATTCATAGAAGCCAAGAACCAAGATCAAAATGTTTTCGTCAAAGGCATGGAGCCCTGCTTGGTCGCTGACTCGTCGCATGCCCGTGTGTGTGCATCGGCACGTTGCGAATTCGTGAATCGCCATCAAAGTGTGTGTCGTGCTCCTCTCTGCTCGAAGGCCACGACAGCAGGGAACCCGGGTGTTGGCGTTCTGAAAACCGGGGTCTGTCAAGAGTCCGACTAGTGAAAATAATGTCGCATGCGTTAAGCGTTTTGGAAGGGGGAAGTAGGTGGTGGCGCAACGAAGAAAACAAGAACAAGAGACACAAGATTTATCCTGGTTCAGGCACGAATGCCCTACGTCCAGCTTTTAGGCTTCCTTCATGTTACTTCACACCGGAGTGCTTGTAGTAGGGGATACAAGCGAGGAGAGAGGGAGCCTGGAGTCCCAAGTCTCCTGGAAAGAGAGCAAGGTCTCCCCCCCCCCCCGTTGTCTCACCTCCTCCTTTTATAGCTTTATAAGGAGGAGTTTCTACTTTTACATCTGGTATGAAGTTTCTACGTTCAACTTGTCGTCCAAGCCGACGGACAACGACTTGTGGCAGGCGGCGTGCTCCTGCCTGAAGGCGGTGCCCGAGGTCGAATGTGTTCGTCTAAGACCATGCATAAATGGCGTTAGTCAAAGAAGAAGCCCTTCCACCGTCCTGCCCCGAGGTTGTGTCATGTGGGCCCTTGATTGGACACGACGCGGTGGCTTCGTCGTGTTTAATAAGTCTTTCCTTCGCTCATGATGGAGTGTGGTAGGGCCCTGCCACACTCTGCACAGGCCATGATGGTTTGATGGCAGTGAGTCAGATCTGCCTTGGGCGACACAGTGGTCAGGCTCACCCTGAGCCAGCCAGTCAATGCTGCAGCGATATTCGCGGAGCGTCAGGATCTGTCGAGTCCTGCACGCGTCGTGTTGCATTGACATAGGGGCAGGCGGGGTTCGAGACCCTTGCCCTTATCCTTCCACTGGAAGGATTCCATCTCGAGCCTCGGGTCCGCGCTCAAGGCTCGGGCGAGTCGGGGCTGGAACCGAGGCCGTGTCCTCCGGTTCCTTCAGGCTTGCTTTCTCGGCGAGCCTGATGTTTGTGGCCATTTCTCTCTACGGGTCTTTGGGCCTGAGCATGGCGGCCCTTTTGAGGGGTCCATTATTATAAATCCCAACACCGCGAAAGAAAGATGGAAAGGCCGATGCTGTTTTCTTAGGTCACGTAGCCAGATCTCTGACTGTCTTATAGTTAGTTTGCTAATGACTAATGAATTATAAGTCATGAGGATCTGTATACCTGGGCACCCGTTGCCACCGCATAGTGTTGGCACTGGGCAAAGATTTGTGGATTTTTTTCTAGAACCTGTCCATCTGGATTTTACTTTCTAACTTGGCATGCAAATTCAAGTATGTAAATTGACATAGACGCTCATATTTTTTTTTTCTAAACCTTTTAATTTAATAACATTGTTCTTTTAGTGGCAGCGTCCTTTGTGGCTAATCGCATGTACGAGAATCTAGCTTGTGCTGTGATTCTAAAAACAGACAATAATAATTATATATTAATTAAAAAGAACCAAGCATGTCATGTAATTTCATCATCTCGACAGCCCTAGTAGTCTAAACCAAGCACTGGACGAATTAATGATCCTAAACAAACAACAAACCATATAACAACACTCACAATGCAGACGCGTCTATGTAGAGTCTAAGGACACTCACAATACAAACTCTACCATAGAGTCTAAAACTATTTATCATCTCGTTTATCGTGGACTTAGAGTCCAAATAAGGTTTGGAGTCTTGGTTTTTCTTCCTATCTTTTCCATAAATATAGTGTCATATCAGCAAAATGTAATAAATAAAATAATAATAAATAAGCTTAGACTCTACGATAGAGTCTGCATTGTGGGTGCCCTAAGAGTATTTATTACCTGATGGTATCATAGATTTGGACCTCTCTCTTCCATTAATATATTGCCACATCCGTAAACCGCAATAAATAAATATGCTTAGACTCTACTCACTCCGTCCCCTAAATAAATGTCGCTTTGTTGGTATGCGTGCCATAGGTTTGAATATATTTGTAGAAAAAATACGTGCATTATTTGTGTCTTCAAATAATTTTTTAAAACTAGATTCAAATATCTTTCCTAATTATATAGTATAGGTATTAATATTTTTAATTTAAAATTAGTCAAAGTTGTTTATTTAAAAAGCATAAATGACACTTTTTTTTTAGAAGGAACATGTATTAATGTTGGTGCATTACACCGACCCTTTTACAAACAGAGAAAAATTACAAAGAAGTACAAAACTCATGTTCAACTTTCTCGAAGCCTTCGAGATCCGTTCGTCACCGCCGTCGGCCGCTTCCCAATCGTCGTGGGGCACCAGAGCCAAACTCCACAAGGTGGAGGCCGCAGAGGAGGACTTACTTCTAGGCGAATCACCCGAATAAATCGCCTCCCCAGCGCATCGGCCAACTCCCCGTACCCATGACTCATCCTTCGATTCCACCGGCCGCAACCCGAGCAAAGCTCGATTTTCACCAAAGAACATCTTCCTTGAGATTAACGGGGTCAATAACATCATCACCGAAGAAGATGACGGTGCTTGCCGGCCCTCGACTCTGGATGTCTCTCCACCTCCTCTCCGTTGACGTCGGAGAAGATCGCCATCGGAGAACGGAAGAAGGCTGCGAGAATTTATTCGGCTGCGTCGTCGCCGCTTCCGCGATCGCCCGGCGTCGCCCAGGAAAAACAAACCGCAGAGAAGCCACTCCCGGCCAAACCTAACTCCACCGCCCGAACAACGACGAAAGCAAACCCTAAACCTAAGACTCGACCAAAACCCTATGAAGACAAGTTGTTGAAGGGACGGACCCCCGCTCCTCGTCACCACCGCAACGAGGCCGAGGCGGGAGCGGGGGGCCGTCTGAGCGGCGGCGGCGGTGTCGCCCACCTTTCTTTCGCAAGAGGCAACCCTAGGAGGCGGCGGCTCTTAAGCATAAATGACACTTATTTAGGGATGGAGATGTTATAACGAGAATGCATTGGTAGCCCGAATTCCCGGCAGCGCAAGGCAAACAACCAAAATTTCAAATCCAAAATATTCTCCGTTCATTCGACAAACAAATTAGTTGTACTAATCTTTAGGATGATTATTACTACTACCGGACTATAATTAATTAGTATGTTAATAATAAAATAAAAAATCAAATTGTGTTAGACTCCGAATGAGTAGATCTACATAATGAACATATAATATGGTATGCTTTAGTACATTTTTTTTTATAGCTATGAGGAAAAACAGAAATTTAAAGTCAAAAAAATGAACTAAAGCATACTATATTATATGTTCATTGTGTAGATCTACTCGCTCGAGATGATTTTTCATTTTACTTTTTCTGATTTGCTATGATTTTTTCAAAACTGCTTTAGGGGGTAATTTGACCGGTTTTTCGAAAGTTCGCGGGGGTGATATAGGCGGTTTAATAGGTTGGGGGGGATCATGTATTATTATTAGTTGAGGGGGTGATGTAGACTTTTTCCTTTATTATTAGTAGCGTGGCGGTGGCACTGCCGCTTCCTGAACCTCCCCACCCCACCCCAACCCTCAGTCCTCGCATCCCATCCCGTCGCGCCGCTTCCGAGGGGAGAGGCAGGGAGGTGACGGCGGCGCCGCTTCCGAGGAAGGAAGGATCATCGATCGAGGATGGTGGACGTCTCGCGCGTGCAGAAGGAGCTCACCGAGTGCAATCGGGATCGGGAGGTGTCGGGCGTCTCCATCGCGCTCCACGACGGCGCCAACATCTCCCACCTCACCGGCACCATCACCGGGCCCGCTGACAGCCCCTACGAGGGCGGCACCTTCGTCATCGACATCCGCCTCCCCGGTGAGCAACCCGCCGATCCTTTCCCCCCGGATTCCCCACCGCTCCCGCACCATCCTCTACTCGGATCCCCCTCCTCCGTCCCGCTCCTCGCGCGCGGGGGAGGGATCCCATTCTCGGGGTGGGGTTTAGGGCGGATTAGGGTTTGCCGCCTGCGTACTGCGCGCTATCTGGCTGTTCCCGATTCCGGGTTAGGGTATGGATTTCACCTTCGTTGGCCGCATCACAGTATGCGGATTCACCTTTGCATCGGGCTTGTGATGATGACCCAATCCAACCAAGCGGCGCTTCATGTGTATTTTTCTTCCATCTGCCTTGTTAGTTGAGTTGTCTAAGTGGAAGCTAGTTTTGGTATTGAGTTGTCTAAATGGAAGTTAGTTGTGGTATTGAGTTGTCTAAGTGGAAGCATTTGTGTTAGCAAGTGGTAGGTGGCCTAAGTTGTGTTAGTTGAGTTGTCTAAGTGGAAGCTAGCTGTGGTGTGAGTTGTTGTAGCAAGTGGTAGGTTGTATGGTTTTTGGGCTCAGTTTCTGTTCAAAAAACTGGGCAGGCGCTTGCCTTTTTTTTCGTCCAATAGAAATCGCGGCAAAGCTTTTGCTGTCCTTTCTAAAAAAACCACCTTTGCATCTCTCCTTATGCAGTGAAGTGCCATATCTCAGCAGGCAGATGTATTATGTTCCAAGCTAGCAGTCTACAACTCAACCTGCATTTCAGTTTTGTCTGTTGGGATGCAAATAATCTAGTTTGATACTGACTCCCAGAGTTATGTCTTGTGTACAGTCATGTGCTAATAACTGGGGAATACAAAAGTAAAAGTCAAAAAGTAGAGTGTGCAAGTGCTACTGTCTGATTGGCTTTGGTCTTTGGTTGGCAGGTGGATATCCCTTTGAGCCTCCGAAGATGCAGTTCGTCACCAAAGTATGGTATGCAAGTTTACTCCCTGCTATGTTATCTGTATTCGTAATCATATTGATGAATTATCATTCTGGTTACATAATGTACCTACATATGTGAGTTATAGGTGTCCTCTTATCATGAACAAGTACAACTAGCCATCTCTTTAGTACAGCTCTGACTTCTCCAATCCCTTTTGAAGGCACCCTAACATCAGCAGCCAAAATGGAGCAATTTGCTTGGACATTCTGAAAGATCAGTGGAGCCCAGCCCTTACCTTGAAGACGGCACTCCTTTCCCTTCAAGCTTTGCTTTCTTCTCCTGCACCTGATGATCCTCAGGATGCTGTTGTTGCACAACAGGTCTGAACTGAGTATTCCTATTTGGTTCTATTTTTAGTGCATTACAATATCGCCATGAAGCTACTGTTGATTGGGAGCTAAATTGAGATAGCCTGCCCTTTTGGTGGGTTTCATTGAACAATGAATCGGAATGGCTGTTTATCAATAATTGATTTTTGAAAAAAAGGAATGACTACTTGTAAGTATTTATGCTCCACTGCCTCATTGTGACCCTGTTTGAATAGCAGCAAAGTAGGCATGGGCATGGCCATTGAAAGTGACTTCTGTAGCATCCACCACATGACCTAAGTGCCTGCAGCACCCTTTGTCAATTATATAGTTGTAACGTTATACCAGTGGATATGTTTGTGGCTATGGCAACTAATAACTTTTTTTCTCTCTACTTGGATTCCCCCTGTTGTTTAATCAATCCGTATAATCTCTGTGTAGCTTTAAGTTGTAGCGGTGCAAGGTTGTTCAATTCGGTTTTCAACTAGCTCTTATTCATTTAGTATTGTGGGAATCTGAGTTTAAGAAGTTTCTAATCAGCTATGTTCCTATCCGAAATCCACTTCTGTACTATATTGTTCACCTTTAAGCTGTCCTGGACCTAGATGAAGGATAGGCAATTCCAATGAAGTAGGAGTACCCCATATTTGGCATAATTGTAGTAAATAAAGCTGCCAATTGTACAGCAACACAGCTAGGTGTTTTCTGAGTGTACCAGTGATATTGTGATCCTTATTACTTTGCTAGCTAGACTAGGCCAATAGGGCACTCCCAGACCAAGCATTATATAGACTACAAGTTGGGCCTTAGTAATTCCCTTCTTGAGTATTTACTGCGTGTTAGGCGATGCATAATTTAAACGTAATGTCTGAAATTTCACTGCCATAATGAATGGAGCATCATCTCCCATGGAGAGTAGATGAACTTTTGAGTTAGCTAACTGAATCAACGTTCACTTGCAACATTGGATGTAAGCATATCTGAAATTTCATATCAATGATGAATGGGAACGAGCAGCCCAATAAAGCTTTAGATGAACCGATGAGATACTTAACTGAATTACTATTGCCGACTTCGTCACAATTAATTTCTCTGCATCGATCTGTTTCTGCAGTACCTGCGTGACTATCAAACATTTGCTGCTACGGCTCGATACTGGACAGATGCCTTCGCAAAGAGTGCGTCAACTGGCATGGAAGAGAAGGTACTGTGAACACTGTCATTCATTGTGTATACAAGTCATTCGATTGTGTATACAAGACGTGTACGTTTTGCCTGTGGTCGTCACCCTTTGTTTGCACTTGTGTACAGGTGCAGAAGCTGGTTGAGATGGGCTTCCCAGAGGATCTGGTGAGAAGTACCCTGAAGAGTGTTGATGGTGACGAGAACATGGCTCTCGAAAAGCTCTGCTCTGGGTGAACCATCCTGATGGCCAGTACATGAGCTGTAAATTGCATCCCGATTGATTATTATAATATATAAGAACACAATGCCTGCTAATGCTCCTGCTCAGCCATTTCAGTGTGGACGTTTATATTAAGACAATATATATAGGGGAGGTCGTGCCATGGCCATGGACTCAAGTGAAATTCGACTATGATAACTTTAGAGTTCGTTCGTTTCCTTTGATTTTTGTTCTTTCTGTGCCTGGTAGCCTGAATCATCAACTCGTTGCCCATGCATGGTAATGTCTGATGCAAAAGAAACATCAGGCTGACATAAACCCTCTGCAACCTGCAACCTGAATGTGATGGATAACATCTCGTATTTGATTCTTATGATGGTCGTTTGTGTTCACTGAACGATTTTGTCTTGATTCTCATCTTTTGTGATTGTGATGGCCAATCACACTTGGTTGGTCATGTTTGGCACCAGCCTTATTTCAACGTTGTGGTTGATTGCATGCTGCTGTTTGAGATGGCTGTCGTTGCATAATATTGGCATGGGTCGAAAGCTGATCCTTCTGGAAGGCAGGAAAGGGCGTGAGGAATGAGGTCATGATAGTAGGATTAGATGACTGGTGCATCATTGTCATTGTTTATTTGGGCATCCTGTTAACTGCATTGTTGCGTTTACACTCAAATGGTGTTATTTTTTACTACTTAGTTGCCCCCATGCTTTACAAAACTGAGACTGATTTCACCATCCCAGGAGGTTAGGACTCAGGAGCATCGTTAGACGACCGAACGGTGAGACCGATAACTGTTTCAATCTGTTTCAAATTATAGTTTGTTTGACTTTTTGAATCACTGTTCAACCAATTGTATTATTCAAAAATTTGTCCAAAATATCATTTCTTTGACTGTGGCATGCTTTATTAATAAGTAAATGTTCTTTAAAAAATTATTTGAATTTGACTATTTACATAATTTTTTAAATAAGACAGTGGTCAAACTTTGAAATTCATTTCCTGCTTGAATAGGAACCCATACACATACATCTTCTAAAAAAGGGTCAGTATTTCCTAGAACGGAGGTGCCTGATCAGGTAGCGGCTACTGCACAAGTAGTTGTGTTGAATCTCATCTTACGCTAGAAAGTGCGACGGCAGGTACAGGGCTTCTTGGTCGTCTCGAAGCTTGTGTTGGGTCAAACACGACACGTTGAAACGAAAAGCTCCGACGGTTGACCAGGCTCCTTGGTCCAACTCGGTCGGTACTAAGTAAGGTAAAGCCGGGGTGTGCGTTGACCTCGAATTGAATTTGAAGAACAAGCCTGAAGCCAGACGAGCCACACCACACGACAGAGCCTGAAGCGAAGCCACGCACGCAGTGACAACTTTAACCTTTTAAGGGACGGACGTATTGTATGGCACCAGCGAAGTGGCTCCGGCTTCAAACAGTCAGAATCGAAGCTGTTTTGAAACACGATTTCAATAACAAAGCCATAGAGGAACCGAAGCCATTTCTAGTGGAGAAAGAGCCAGGATTTCTGACTTGTTGGCAACCGTCAGAATCAAAGCTGTTTTCAATGAGCCAAAATCTGGAGGTGGTGTCTGTCACGGCCGGCCGGGCGTGGCACGATTTGATTTGACACGGCAATCCCATCCCACCCAGGGTCTATCCGTTCCGATCATCTCTGGCTTTGGCTCTTGCTGGAGTGAGTGAGTGCCAAACGCTGAGTGGCAACTAAGACGGGAAAAGGAGCTGAAAATGGGGGGGTGCACTAGCTCTAGCTCTAGCACGGCTTCCACACCCTGTGACTGTAGTACGCGTTCAGCAGGTCAGTCAGCCAACGCGAACGACGACATCAGTCAGTCACACACGTCGTCCTCAAGATGGCAACGAAAGCAAGGAGCCGCATAAGACCCGGTCGACGGCAGCTTGCTTTGCTTGACCCCAAAAGCAAGGCACCGTTCGTTGATCGGTGTGACCAACACGCATATATCAATAATAAAACACTTATCTATTTATCTATTTATTGTGCCAGCAGCCAGCCAGCTAGCAACACGAGGAGAGAAATACTTCCTCCGTCCCTGAATAGATGTCTTCCCCGAAGTCAACGTTTTCAAACTGCCGCAATTATATATTAAAATATATAAATATTTATGCTAAGTAATTAGTATCATTGAAAAGATCTTTAAGTCTAGTTTTTTTAATAAATTTATCTGGAGATATAAATGTTGCACGTATTGTCTACAAACCTAGTCAAAGTTGAGAAAGTTTGATCGGCACGCACCCCATAGCGACATCTAAAAAGGACGGAGGGAGTAGAAATCAAGTACAAGGAAGGAGATACGTATGTCATCCAGGAATTGCTCTTCTTTTCAGCGTCACCTCCGCGGAGTCAAAGGCAGGAGATGCCTAGTACAGTACGCATACATAAGGAGAGCCGCGGAGCAGCAAGACTGACTTTTTTTTTTGGGGGGTGAATAATTGCAAATTGTTGCAAATTGTAGCATCTGAATTGTGGCTAGAATTGTAAGTCTAGTATAATCAGCAAGACTGAAGAGTGAAGATGACAAGAACGCTGACGATAGCCAATGCAAGCAGCCAAGCACAAGGTCGGACCGGGCGACCAAACCAATGCACATTGGCAGATCACTCCGCTGGTTCCAATCCCTTCAAACAACCATTGTCGTCCTTGTCCTAGATAGAGAGACTTTAGGCGGCGGTTCTCGTGGGGGGAGTGGTGATCGTGATCGGTGCCGTGCCGCTGCAGGGGGCCGGGTTGGAGCCACCCAGCTGCATGGCGATGGTGGTTTGGTTTGGCCAGAGTGAGTCCATCCGGGCGTTCCGGTCCTACTCGATCGGCTACTCCTGACTCCTGCCACTGATGGCAAGCGGCGGCGACTTTACTCTACAGCTACACTAGTCAAAGCTCCACACGCATAGTATTAGTTTCGTTTTTCCGGGAGTAGTTGGCCTGCCAGACCGTGACACATCAATTGTGTACTTAATTGGATGGTCATGGAGGTTCTGCAGCGTGTCAAAGCAGAAGCGCAAAAGGGGCTGGAGGTGCTAGTGCAAGGATAGTCTCCTGGAGCCACACTATGGTTTAATAATTAATCGTCAAAATGTAATCCTTACACACACACACACACACACACACAAAAAAAAAAACTAACGCCGGTATTAATCAAATGTAATCCTTACAGAAAACTAACGCCGGGAGCGGAACTCATGTACTTCGAAGTTCGAACATTTTTCTCATTTCTAATACAATGATATGTGTGCATATTCGAGAAAGGAAAAAAACCAGACGGCTGTCTCAAAAGACGATCCAAGATATGTTTCGCTTACCCGTGTTCTTGTGTGTTCCGGAACGGCAGTCACTGTATATAGGAGCAACATGCATGCTTTAATTTGTCTCCTCTGTGCTGTGTGTTCACATACGTGATTCACATGCATTTTGGTTAGGTTAGTTAAAGCTCCATCCAATGCAAACACAGTTTGTTCTACACGGTTGGGGTTGGTGCCATGCCATGTATACAACTCAATTTTGACCACTTTCTGCGATGCAGGAGTATCACTAATAAAGGACACGTTTAGAGAGGCCAGTTAAGGTTTTTATAAGATGCAATGGTTTAAGAGAAAACTAGTAGTTAATAACTTTTTATTATAGGTCAGTTTAGATCAGCTAGAGTTTTTTTATAGAGAGCAACTCATTGGTCAATCAAACAGGTCCTACGACATCCAAACTCGTTTATTTTACTTTTTCTTTGCCAACATAAACGCGTTTTACTTTTAAGCAAGCAATCAGCGGCTTAAGCAACTTAAGCCGCCGGCACATGGACACTGACATGCCGCCCCGCCGGTGGTCAACGCTGCCGCCATGCCGTCCATGCAGGCTGAGCCTGCTTTGTGTTTTGCCAGCCTGCCTCACCTCTGGGGCTCAGCCTCTGCTCAGGTCTCCTCCTGAGTGAGACTGCAATATGACTGCTCCGACTTCTAAGATCTGGGTGAAATGCCCTTTATCATACTCCCTCCATCCCAAAATAAACGATGTTTTGGGTTTTTTTAGTCTTAAGAAGTTTGACTCGATTTATAGAAAATACGTAGAAGATTTAAATCTCTAAATAAATTTGTTAAAAACTAGATCAAAAGATCTTTCCAATGATACTAATTATGTAATATAAATATTAATCCTATTTTAATATGTAATTGCCAGTAGATGTTTTTTAGTCAAAACGCCATTTATTTTTATGACGGAGGAGTACAGTAGTATGTAAAACAATTCCTTTTTTTATATAAATTCCGTACGAAGGAATTGACTTCTCATAGCGAACGAAAACATCGCTGTAAACCATTACGATTTGACAGTGGTTAAAGTTGTTTTGTCTGGCTGTCAGGGAGTAACTGCGTGCTGCTGCTCATATATAGGAGGGGGGCACCACGGTACTCTGTGCCGCTGCTAGTTGTCGTCGTCGCTGCAGAACACAGGTGTCGCCTAGTTGTTCGTCGCTGTTGTTGCAAGTAACGGTGCCGTGGAACGGATGCACCCAGATGGCAACTCCTTAACTAACAACCTTACCAGCGCTGATGACCTGTTGTTATCCACCACATGCATGCATCTAATACCTGCATCCAACTCTGCATGCATGTCCCTTTTTTTTTCTTATGAACAATTTGCTCCATGGAGAGGACGGCCATGCCTGGATCGATCGAGAATCTTATATGCATGGATGGATGATGGATGAATGATGTTCAACTGTTCGCCGGTAAGCAAAAGGTGGGCTAAACATGTAGACATCTAAACAGATAGACGGCAACTCGTTAACAACCTAGCTATCTAACCGGCTAGATATGATCTACAGGCATCTAAACTGTTTTCTGCAGGGACATGGACTATTGTCTAAAAGACCATGTTTCTCACGGCTCCAAACAACTCCAACCAGGGACAAAGCCAGTAGTAGGGCAACTCGGGCTCGAGCCCGCCCTACTGCTGGTGTGTCCATGGAGCCCTTCTAAGCCCTGTCTAAAATTTTTCACCATTGCTTTAATAAGAAGTTATTGTACGTCTAAGATGTGTTTAGCCCTTCCTAATATTTTTTTTTCGGGCTTTGTCACTGGCTCCAACAGATCTGAGGTCTAAATTTGCTATGCACTCTTCGGACAGTCAGCACAGAGAGTGAGTAGGCCATGGATAGATAGATAGATCATAGATTCAGTGCCTGTCTGAATATTGTTCAGTTGTTTCAGCCAAATCAAACCGACACAAGGAGAAGGCCGGTGGCAGTTAAGACCTACGAAGACAAGAACATGGAAGCTGATTATTTCGCTTTGTGGAATGATTTGGTATGCCTGCTGGTTGGTGTGTGAGTGTGAATGAGTGAGAAGAGCACTAGTAATGCACTACTACCACATACAGTGTGACCCAATAATCATGGCCATCGTGTGTTGTGTTATCACCACCAACACCAACAGCAAGCAACTGCTGCTGCTTTGGATGATCCTCAGTCCTGACCGAGTCGTTGTTCGTTAGGCAATGCAATCCAACTAAACCCTGACCTGTGACCCCAAGTTTGGCCGCCTGTTATCTCAGTCACTAGGCTTAGGCTCGGCTGACGGCTGGCTACACTACACGACTCTGCACTGTGATGTTGCTGTCATGCTGCTCTGCACTTGTGGTCAAGCTCGCCATGGCAGCTTGCCGCTGCCTGCTAGTAGCAGGCCCCGAGATCTGTGTCCGGCCGGCGATTCCGACCCATCAGGTTCAGGGATCGGGAAAAATGGCCATCGATGCAGGAAAGAAAGAGAGGGAGAAGGCTGCTAAAGGAGAAACAAGTTTCTGCAAAGAATGCCATCGTTTCCTACAACTGTACTCTCTGATAGCTACTGCGCATGTAAATGCCGGTCCATAGCGCTTGGGCAAGCGTGGAAAATTGGATCCAGAATGAACCCAGATGTTCATGTAAAAAAAGTAGCATCTATTTGGGAACTTTATTTGGAATGGAGAATAAACTGTTTCTGGTCTGTGGCAGGGAGAGCCTGCATATTTTAATTTGCGACAGTGAATAAATTATCCTGGATTTGCGAGTTCATGTAGATGAGAAATTAATAAGTGAATTTTACTTGGGCTACCAGTTACTATTGGTGTGAACCGAGAATCCGAGATGTTTTTTTTTTGTTCATCAAGTGTAAACGGACGGACCTTTTGAATTTTTGCGTGTCAAGTGTGAACCCTTTAATCCTGGGGGATCCTTTTTTTCTTGTCAAACGGATTGGGCAGTTGGGACCCGCCTCATCTATCAACTCTACTGTCTAAACTTGAAATCTTAATTATTGGGGATACCATATGATTTAACTCTAGAAGGCGCCCCATTTTATATTATGTTAGACCTTAGAAGAATGGTTGTGGTTTCTGTGCCTTATCAGACGGTTGATGTTGTTTTGTTGTAAGAAAAGACACCGATACGTTGTAAGTTCAAACAAAGTGGATGAAGGTCTTTACGCTAAAAAACATCACACTCCATACTTGGTCAGCATTTGTTGTAGCATTTGTTATTATCATAGATGTGAATAATATCATGTACAAAAAAGATAAGCACGATCATTCATAATTTCATCTCCATTGAAATATGTGTATAGGTTTAGCTTCCAAAATGGAAATGGTACTGAACTAGAAGGTGATCGTTGTTTCACATTTCTTGGTACAAACCTATTATGGAATCCTGAAATTAGTTGATCATTTCCTTGTTAAGTATTTCCTTGATAGATGTCTGACTTGAACGTTAATTTACTTACTTGTTTTTGTAGGACAAAAATTTTAAACCCTGCTACCAACCGTTTCAAATTATAAGACGTATCGGCGTTCCCATAGGCGCCCGTGTAGTTTTGAAATTAAAAAAAGGCGCTGTAATATTCGGCCAGGTAGGAGTAGTAAAAATCCAGCACAGAGTGCCAAACCGTCGTCACAAAAGCACAGCGGGCAGCAGAGACTTGAGACGGTCTCCCATTTCCCTCTCCTTCCCGCGTCCTCCCTACGTTTTCCCAGCAACCGCTTCCGCCGCCCGCCGTGGGCGACCTGCCGCGCCGTCGCCCAGCGGCACATCACATGACGCGGCCCCGCGATGGGCTGCATCCTCGGTAAGCTCGCCACCGCGCCCGGGTCCTCCCTCTTCTTCCCCGCCGCCGCCGCGACCGCCGCAGGAGGCGACAACGACAAGCAGGAGGTGCAGCTGCAGGCGCCGCAGCCGGAGCACATCGCGGCGGTGAAGAAGGACTCGTCTGGGTGGCCGCTCTGGCTCTCCGAGGCCGCCGGCGACGCGCTCCGCGGCTGGACGCCCCGCGGTGCCGACGCCTTCCAGAAGCTCGAGAAGGTGAGAGGCCGGGCGATCCTTGCCCGTGCTTGCAATTGCTTGATGTTGCTTCCGTGGTAGTAGCAGTAGTAGTTAATTGGCGTTTTCATGGGAACCGAACCGGGGTTGTTGGCCGGGGAAAGATTTCAGCTTGCCTTTCTTCTTCGTTGCTCCGATTTTGTTCGTTCGTGCTTGTCGTACGCGATCGTCGGTTGCCGGAATTCGGCGAGTAATTTCAGTTGTTGCTTTTTCTGGTTGTCGTTCGTAATTGATCGAGTTGTTAGCGTATCATATCACCTGTTCAGTACTCGCACCGGCTGGGAACAAAAAAAAAGTACTTACGGAGGGAGTTAGATGAACTAGCTAATCCCCAGCTTTTCTTCTGAGATTTTTTTTATATATAAAAAAACACAGCTAGCTCCATCATTTATGTTCAATACTTTATATGTTGTCCGTGTCACAAGAATTCGTAATCGGTAAGGACGAATGGAAAAGTCAACTTGCATGCGTTCGTATTCAATTGGAGTACCTGCTAATGTTAACATCTTCTCTGGTCTTTTCAAAGAAACGAGTTGTTCTGGATTTGCTTTTCCTTTTTGTCTTTTTTTTTATTTATAAGAACCAAGTCAATGGATTGGATCACTGAATGAATAGAAAGAAATCAACTAAATTCCATTGCTTGCCTTGCCCAACTGGACGATATGATTTTTACAAAAATAAAATATATGCGTGCAGATTGGTTCGGGCACGTACAGCAACGTGTACAAGGCGATTGAGGTGGAGAGCGGCCGCGTGGTGGCGCTCAAGAAGGTGCGTGTGGATGGCGTCGGCGAGGCCGAGAGCGCGCGGTTCATGGCGCGGGAGATCGCCCTGCTCCGCCGCCTCGGCGACCACCCCAACGTCGTCCGCCTCAACGGCCTCGTCACCTCACGCCTCAACACGGCGCCGTCCCTCTACCTCGTCTTCGAGTACATGGAGCATGACCTCACTGGCCTCACCGCCTGCGCGACTGCCTCCGGCCGCCGCCTGTCCTTGCCTCAGGTATGATCCCTGTCACTGTGCTTGGAAATTTGAGTTCTCAAAACTGAATTGTAATTTGATGACCGTGTGAAACGGGCAAAACGAATTATAATAAATTGGTGGTGCATGATAAGATTGATAACTTAGCTAGACTTCTGATTGGTGATGTGGAGAGTCTAACCAAACTTTTGGTTTCCTGCTAGTCTGGGATTAGGCAACTTAACACGGAATTAAATTTTGGCATCTTGCAGTTGGATTCCTTACTGCTTAGGATAGTGCGGTCAGGACTACTGTGCTTGTGAATTCAACTGCATACGGCAAAGGAATGGGGTCTAATTGAACCTGCATGGGATTTCTTTGCTGAAACTAAATTGCGTACACTGTGAACAACTACGTAAAGTTACTATTACTAATGGCATAACATGCGCCATTCTGAACTTCATTTGATCCCTGTTTCGATGGAGCACAAAAGGGTACGCAAGCGGCTCCCAGGTGTTGGAGAAAGAAAGTGAAACTGAAACATCTATAGCGCTGTCTGAATATATTATATATTTTTAAGACAAGTCTTCTATTTGGGAGACCAAATGCTGTGTAGTTGATGTAACTTCTTTCATTAGTTCTAGAAGAAGTATCATTGACTGATTATTAGCAGTGGAATTCTGCTTTAACCTTTCTGCAAGAAGAAAACAAATCCATCAGACTGGAACACCACGATGATGTGGACCAGGAAATCTGTTAGACTAAGTGAAGCAGAGTATTCCTAGGTTTGAACTTTGAACACAGGCTCCAGTCCAATTGATAGAGACAGGTGCCGTGTGTTTTTTGTGCGGACACTGCTTCCGGGAAATCCCTTCAACGGACTAAAGTCATTTCAACCTTCAACACTGGCTGCAGTTAACTGACTGGAATCTGTCTCTGGATCTCTTTATCCTGTATAAAAAGCTATGTATTGCCGTTTGGACTAGATGGAAATGGGCCAACCTTGTTCAGTAAAAATTGAACCACTGGCATTTGAAATTGTGAAATGTTCTCAGTCACTTTCTTTTTCTGAAAAGGAAGGGTCCAACTATGAGATGTTTTCCAGCTACATGGTTACTGACAAATGCCTCGTTTGCAGGTGAAGTGCTACATGAAACAGTTACTCTCCGGGATTGAACACTGTCATAATAATGGTGTTCTGCACCGTGACATCAAGACCTCTAACTTACTTGTCAGCAGCGATGGAATTCTCAAAATAGCTGACTTTGGACTTGCCACCTCTTATGATCCTGAGAACGTGCGGCCCATGACAAGCCAAGTGATTACGCTTTGGTATCGTCCACCTGAACTCTTGTTAGGAGCAACTCACTACGGTGTCGGTGTTGATCTTTGGAGTGTGGGTTGCATATTGGCAGAACTGCTTCTTGGCGAGCCGATATTCCCCGGAAGAACAGAGGTACTTGGTTTGGTCTAGCTGAAATGTGTCTTGGATATGCAGGGTATCATTTGGTTTTGTCTATTAACAAGTGGTTTGTTTAGGTGGAACAATTGCACAAGGTTTTCAAGTTATGTGGTACTCCATCAGACGATTACTGGGAGAAAATGAAGTTCGCTCATCCTACATTCAAACCATATCCACGGTGCCTAGCTGAAAAATTTAAAGATGTGCCACCATCTACCCTATCACTTCTCGAGACTCTCCTATCGATTGATCCAGATATGAGAGGCACTGCAACTGATGCTCTGAACAGTGAGGTTAATACTACCCTATCACCCTCAAGGCATCTAAAATGAACTGCTGCATCAAACAAATACAAAAACAAATAAAAGATAAATTATGACCAGACATTATGCAAAAGAATAATCTGCGGCTGATCATGATCGCATGGATCAGGGTAATTTGCATTCGTGTATCGTAGAGATTAGTGCTTTAGTTGGAAACAAATAATAAGTGGTCCTTTGTTCAGCTGTGCTTATCAAGTTCTTTTTTTTTTTTTACTGTGGATTCAGTTCTTCAGGACAGAACCATATGCCTGTGAACCATCGAGCCTTCCACGCTATCCACCATGCAAAGAAAGAGACGTGAAGTTGAAGTATGAGAAGCATAAAAGGTTTGGTGCCACTCTTTGAACTTATTGCAGCTATTTTCTTTTGTTCATGGAAAGCTTCAATGTCTGGTTATTTTTCAGGAAGTCGAGGGTTAATGGGTCAGTAGAACGTCACAGAAACAGACAGCACACATCACAAAAAATCCTGGGCGCAGAGTTTTTACTCCAGATGCCAATAATAAGCCGCAAGCAAATCTGAAGGTGCTTAAAATTTCCCCTTTTTCATCTGCAAGAATTTGGTTCAAACCTCAACATCATCATGCATAAATTTCCACTGTCTTGGCAATGTTTGCATCAATATTTTTACATCAAAAGCAACATTCAAGCAACTATGTAGCCACAGAAAACACAAATAAATGTTTAAATTTGTTGATTTAATCTTCAGGTACCAAGGTTGGTGACAAGCACAAGTACAACCAAACTGGAGAGATTTCCTCCGCCCCATTTGGATGCATCAATTGGTTATAGTTTAGACTCATTGGCTGATGGAGCCCCAGAAGAATTCTTCTCGTCATCGGTCGTTGAGCTAAAGAAAATGCCAAGCCTAATATTTGGTCACGTGAAATCTTACCTGAATAGCCCAAAGAAGGGTATGCACAAGGCAAAGCCAAGCCTCAACATGGCGCCTTCCACCGTTCTCATCGGTGCATTCCGGCCTTATTCCTTTGGGCAGCCAATGGAAGTGAGAAGAAAGAATAGGGAGCAATTCAGAAGCAAAGGAAGAAATGCAGTAGGTGCAGTCAAGTGACATCCTAATCATGTTACCTTTTTTTTGCCCTTTACCTTTTTATAGATGCTAGTTAGTAGCTGGCGAATTTAAACCACAACCGATAGGATTTTACCTGTATAGTTAGAAGAGAGTGCTATAAACTAGAGTTGTGTATAATGCATTTGTTCTGTATAATGGGTCACATAGTTTCATCTGCAACACAAAGCAAGATCTGAGAGCAGCCTTTCCAACCTCTGCATCAAAATCAGAGGGAAAAGAAAAGGAATGGATCTAGGGGAATGCTAAAACACTTGTGCATGATCTTAATCTTGCGCAAACATTTCCGCTACATGAGATGCTGCGAACACATGGTTGATTTATCTCAAATGTGTTTAGTTTTGATGTAGTGATTGTCAACACTCAACATTCTTTCTCTATTTTCTTTTTATCTTTCGCTTCGGCTATATGGTTCACCGGCACACGTGGAGTGTGTCGAAGACGACTCTCTTGGTTCGTGTTGTGCAGGTGTGGAGCTCGAGATGGTAGGACGGAGAGGTGAAGGTGCCAAGGAGGACGTGCCGCCGACGGACCGTGGAGGTGAAGGGACGGACGTGAGGCTTGGACCGAGGGACCGGTGCCGGCGGCTAGCCATGGTGGTGGGTCACATCCGGGACATCGACGGATGCAAGAGGACGGGCAGGACCGTGTCGATCGGGTCAAGACGGGCGAAGCGCAGCGTGCGAGCGGGGAGCTCGATGACTTGGCGACTTCGGGCGGTCAAGACGGCGGTGACACGTGTCGAGGAGGTTTGGTGGTTTGCCCTCAAAACCATCGGGCGCTGGTTTTCGTGGTTTGGGCCTCAAAACCACGGGCGGGTTTGGTGGTTTGTGCCTCAAAACCACAAGCGCTGGTTTCGCGGGTTTGCGCCTCAAAACCCGAAGTGTTCCGGCCGCGACGGAAGGACGGCACGCGGGCGGCATCGGGAGATTGCGTGGAGGCAAGGCTACCGGTGAGGAAGGCGCGGTGGCCGTGGATTGAAGATTACCCGTGAGTCGACGGAAATAGCCTTAGGGTTACAAAATCGACTCATGTATCCTAGGGGTAGTTTAGGCGCAGGGAATAGGGGCTATTTAGCGCAGGGCATACCCCTTCATTCTCCCTTGCCTCTCATTTTCGCTTTCTTAGCTAGAGTTTCCGCAACGTAGGTGTGAGAGGTCCACCTGGTTGTATCGAATCTTTGCAGCAAGGGCTAGCTCGAGTAGCCCGTGCCATGGTGGCTTTTGGATCGATCCGATCGGTGTTTATTGTTCATTTTGTGCTGCGATTTTCGTTCTTCGTGGTGTTCATCCCGAGTTCTTCCTCTCCCCTCTATTCTCTTCGCGATTTCTTCTCGCTTCCGCACCGCTTGATCTCGTTTTTCTTGCCTTGATTCGTGCTAGGGCGTGAGAGGATCATTTCCACCGAGTGGTTTGAGCTAATTCCTCACGAGCACGCCAGATCGGGCGAGTTTTGTCTCGAGTTCATCTTTTGGGTGCGTTCTTCGTGTGATCCGCGATTTCTCTCGATTCACTCACAAACTCGAAATTTCCAAAGGGAAAATGGTCACCCACATGCCTAGATGCTATGGCTCAATCCTTGTGACCCGAGGTTTCGATTTGAGTGAGTTTGGATCGAGTTTGGGGTGAGTCGCCCCGGCGGAGCTACGCCGCTTGTGTCGCGCCGAGCCGACCGGGCCGCGACGGGACGCTGCCGTCGAGCGCGGACCGACGCACGGTGCTGTCCGCCGCTACGTCGGGGCGACCGGACGCTGGACCGGACGGACGACGCGTCGAGGCTGACGGGGCGCTCGATCCCGGCCGCGTCTCGCGTAGAGGTCTGCAAAGCGCACCGGCCGGAAGCACCGACCGGGACGCTGGACGGACTTCGCCGGTGAGTCCGGGTCGATGAGTCCGGCCACTCCGCGAGAAGGCGTTTTTCTTCCCGCCTCTTGTGCGTTTGTTCCGTTCGGTTTCCGGTTGATCCGGGGTGAGTCTAGAGCAAACTCTAGCTCATCCACCTTGCATCCAAGGTCGTGATCATACCGTGGGTGTGTGCTTTTACTCCGAGGGGTCGTGAGAGCTACAAGTCAATTAATTCGAAAGAATTTAATTGAGGCTCCCATTCACCCCCTCCGGTCGCCGCTTTCGGTCCTTCAATTGGTATCGAGCAGGTTAAGGATCAAATCCACCTTAACCGGTTCTTGATCCGCTGAAAGCGACATGGAGAGGTTTGGTCACTTTGGTGGCAAGCCTCCTGGAGTTCGATGGCACCAACTATCCCTCATTGGAAGATTAAGATGCAAGCGCATCTCATGGGGATAGATTGGAGAGTGTGGGAGATCGTTGAGGATGAGAACTACCAAGTGCTTGCCGCCGAGTGGGTGAGGATCAAATAGCCCAACACAATGCCAACAACCGAGGCGAGGAGTGTCTTGTTCTCGAGCCTCAAGGAGAGCGAGTTTGAGAGGGTAGCCACTTGTGAGACCGCTAGAGAGGTGTGGAAGACTCTCGAGAGCTACCATGAGGGAACCCCACAAGTCAAGGCCCGCCTTTACGAGACCTACAAGAGAGAGTACAACAACCTCATCCAAATTGATGGCGAGTCCATCGATTCTCTCTTTGCTAGGTTTCGCACGATCTGCAACAAGCTTCGGCGAACAAGCCGTCGGAGAGGCTTGACGAGCACGAAGGCGATGCGGCTCCCATGCGCCCGGATCGGAAGGTGTGGGATGTGAAGGTGTCCGCGATCATGGAGTCCGCCAACTACGACACCCTCACACCCGACGAGCTCTACAAAGAAGCTCAAGTCTTCCGAGATCGAGGCGCGCATCCAGCGGCCGAAGAACCCATCTCGCGCCCCGAACGCCGCCCTCGTCTCCGGTGGTAAGAGTGGTTCCAGTTCCTCCGCTAACCCATCACAGATTTGTTTCGCCTTGTCTTCTTTGGTGTCTCCGACAGAGAGGCGAGATGGAGAGTCTTGGGGATGATGAGCTAGCGCTAGTCATCACCGATTCTCGCGGTTTCACAACAACCGCTTGAACCGCTTCGGCGTGGCGGCCCATCCAAGGGTGGATGCCGAGGCGCGGAGATCCGGATCACTTCGCCGCCGCCCCAAGAAGAACAAGGACAAGTACTCGGCGAGAAGTACTACTCCAAGTGCGACTCCGACAAGCGCAAGGACAAGCGCGAGTACACCTCCCGCAAGTACAAGTCCAAGAAGGGATTCGACAAGGAGGCTATCAAGAAGAAGTACCTCAAAGCGTGCCAAGCAAAGACGAGCATGCCTTCCTTGCTTCCTCGGCGACCTCGACAACGACTCCTCCGACGGCGATCTTCCTCAGCGGCGAGGAGCCCGAGCGCAAGGTCGAGGGACGCTGAACGGACTCGCTTCTTCGCCGACTCCAAGCCCGGGGCTTCGCACCATGGCCCTTGATGGAGCGGTGACCGACGCCGTCAAGCCACATGACAAATGACACTTCTCCCGAGGTACCTCCCACGATCGAGTCTCTCCCGATGAGGTTGAATCTTTGGGCGATGCACTTGTTTGCCAAGAGAAGTCGCTAGGCGGCCGCTAGAGAGAGGAAGGAGTACAAGGAGAAGTGGGAGATGGTCGTGGATCGAGATTGAGCTTCTTAGGAAGCCCGTGGAGGTGTTCGAGGAGACTGAAGTGTGATGCTTGTGCGGTGCACATGTTCAGCATCATGACTTTGCGCCCAAGTATTCGCCTTTGCTAGACGAGCACGCTGAGTTGAAGTCTAGGGCCGATGTTGTTTGCGTGTAAGTCCCGCCCGGAAGCTTGCAACTGAAAGGCGTAGAAGGATGCCAAGCTTTGTCGTGGCTTGAGAAGGCCACCGTATAGCACCGCGGCCGAGTTGTGCTAAGTGTGAAGCTTTGAGTGGAGGTCATGTCTTGTAGACA
>JADLZK010008505.1:0-190745 GCA_015847255.1 Hyparrhenia diplandra | reverse complement strand
ATAATCAAATTACGCAAAGCTTGGATGAATTTCCAGATTGTCCTTCTTTCCCAAAACTAATTTGTATTTTCTCTACAACAGGAACAGTCCAGAGCTGATGCTCCTTGCACCATTTACAGAATCAATTTCTCAAATACGGGGTTAGCTTAGAAGAACTAACGGAGATTGAAAATTAACAGGAAATGATGCAATGAGCCATGCGTGTGTTGTGTGTTTTCTTTTGACAAGCTAAGACGTAGTAAAATGTAGAAGATCCCATACAGCGCATGCCTGATCAGGCTTCAGAGCTTGCAGCCGAAGCGGCAGCAGGAGGCGGCGAAGGTTTGCTTTTTGTCGGCCAAACAAGTTGTGCCAAGCGGCAGCGACGGCCGACAAGCCACTGAACTTAAGCCATTTGTTTCCCTTTTAGGTTGGGAAACCTGCATATTAATTAATTTATCAGCAATTAGCAGATGTAATATATCTCTATATACCACATTTCCACAGCTGACAGTTGCGAGTGCATAAGCATAAGCATTGCTTAATGTTCAGAACTCATAGTTGTCAAAAAAAAATGAAAAAGTTCAGAACTCATTAGGACCTAGCAGAGCTCGTGCATGATGGCATGAAGGATATGATATGGATCATGTACCTCGTTGGAGTCGTGTGGCTTGGTCGCCGAGATTTCGCTCCTATTGCTCAGCTGACGCGCCGTCGCTGCAGAGAAGGATGGTTCGAGAAGTGTCAGCGTCAATGGAGCTCACGAGACGAGGAGGGGAGAGAGCTAGCCGTGACGAATTAAGTTGAAGTACCTTTGATCCTAGCGGAGCCGTCGCTGTTGTCGGTGTCGGCCACGATCTTGTCGACGGCAGTCGTCTTCTTCTGGCAGTAGTGCCGGAAGCTCGGCGAACCCGGGCCAGACATCGGCGGGCGCGCGGCGGTCCCCTCCTCCAGCTCCTTGGGTTCCGGCGCCACCTTGCAACCTCGCCTCCTGCCCCCGGACCCGCCGGACGACGACTCCGTCTCCCTGCCCCTGCCCTTCCTGCGCCCACCCTCGCCGCCGGGGCTCGGCCCGTCGGCGGTCGACGCCGCGCACCCCATCGCGGCCGCCGCCAGCGTGGGGGAGGGGCGCCGCCTGGGTGAGAGCGAGGGCGTGCGTGAGCAGGAGCGCGGTCGAGGGGCGGAGCGGCGGGGTGGGGTGGTCGGGAAGGATGGCGTCCATGCCGCGCCGCGCGGCCGGCCTTAGTAATGGAGGCGCGCACGAGGCGGTTTCGACCGTTGCGGCCGGCCAGCGGCGGCGCGGGCTTCTCGGGGCGGGCGGGGCCCAAATTTGGCGGCCTGATTATGCCAGCAGGGTCCCACCTGGCAGAGATCCCACTCCTGCTTAGACGGGCTTCTTTGGGCCTGATGGGCTATCCAGAGATGGACGAGCGCAGATGGAGCCCATTTCACATATGGCCCTTTGGGCCTTGAAACTGTTAGACTGACCAATTCTCGATGATACCTGTCATAAGCACAACTCAAACCTCGCCGGAAAGCCAGATTTTCGCCGCGGAAAAAGTACTTTTGGTCCCTCAACTTTTGTGAAAGTCCGATTTTGATCCATCCTCCAAAACCGGGATAAGCGGGTCCCTCAACTTTTGAAACCGTGCAGAATTTCGTCGCCGGCGGTTTTTTGGGAACTGGTTTTGCTACGATAACTCGGTTTTGCTGGCCTGGCTGCGGTTTCGTTTTTTTTTTTTTTTTTATTTAAATCATTGAATCTTTCAAAAATCATAGTAAATCACAGAAAATTCATAAAATAGAAAATCCATTTTATTGGACTCCACATGAGTAGAGCTACGCAATGAATATATAATATGGTATACTTTTGTACAAAGTTTTTTTTAGAAGGTTTTGCCCTTTTTTATTTCACTCAATCTTTAAAAAATCATAGTAAATTACATAAAAATTATAAAATAAGAAATTCAGTTTTGTTGGACTCCGCATGAGGCGCGCAAATAACACAGCACGTAGTTACCGTGGCTCTTTAGCTGGGTTAGGTTAGCTTAGGTTTCTTTGGCCGATCTGTACGCGTCTGAAGCCGTAAACCCGATGGATCCCGGCCAATAAATTAAATAGTACACCTATATATCTTTATTGTGTAAATATGCTCATGTGGAGTCTAGCAAAATTGTTTTTTTTCAATTTTATGATTTTTTATAATTTATTATGATTTTTAAATATTGAGTTGAAATAAATAAAAAGAAAAAGGCAAAACCTTCATAGCAAAAAAAAAATTTTATATTAAAGTATACCATATTATATATTCATTGCGTAGCTCTACTTATGTGGAGTCCAACAAAATTGGATTTTCTATTTTATGAATTTTCATGATTTACTATGATTTTTGAAAGATTCAAATTTAAATAAATATGAAAAGAGAAAAAACGAAACCACAGGCACTGTAGCAAAAACCGGAGTTATCTTGTAGAAAACCACCGTCCAAATCCGCCGGGGACGAAATCTGCACGGTTTGAAAAAGTTGAGGGACCGCTTTCCCGGTTTTGAAATGGCGACCAAAATCGGACTTTCGCGGATTGGGACCGAAAGTTAGACTTTTCCTTTCGCCGCGTACTCTTGCCAAAATAGACCCGAGCGAGTAAACGGATCTTCTATTGGGCCGTTCCATGGGCTTTTTTCCCTGGCCTCGTTCCAAAAAAGGCACCGGGCTCACTATATATATACCGTCCCACCTCACTCCTCAAAACCCTAACTAGCGCCGGCGCCGCAGACTGTCCTTTCCCTTCCCTCACGCCGCCGTCGCAGTTGACGAGCCGCCGCCCCATCCGAGATGGTGCGCCCATTCGCTCCCCCACCGGCTATTGGACGCACCTGCTTGAAATCGCGCTAACCTCCTCGTGTATCTCGTTGCAGGCCCCGAAGAAGGACAAGGCCCCCGCCTCCGTCGTCGAAGCCCGCCAAGTCCGGCGGTGGCAAGCAGAAGAAGAAGGTGGCCCTTTCTCTCCGAATCTTCGATTTGGTGGAAACAGAGCTTCTTGGGTTCTTACGGTTAGAAGTTCATGTTGGTTTTGCAGAAGTGGAGCAAGGGAAAGCAAAAGGAGAAGGTGAACAACGCGGTGCTGTTCGACCAGGCTACTTACGACAAGCTGATCTCTGAGGTGCCCAAGTACAAGCAGATCACCCCGTCCGTCCTCTCCGAGCGTCTGAGGGTAATCACTCGTTCCAGATCTCTGTAGCTTGCGTCCAAACCCCTGTCTGTGCACAGCCCCAGCGATGATTAAATTAAATTGCTAGATTATCTGAAATGCTAGCATACTTAGCGAACTACATGTTAGATTAGTAGCCTGGGATTTTAAAACGAATAAGGTTAATGCATTGAAGATCCATCTGATGGCCAGCTTAATGGCTCCAGTGGTTTCTTTGCTGCCAATTAAGATTAGATATTTAGATTGTAAGCTGGTCATGTTGTCAACAATTTCAGCTGTCATGGGCATGATTGTTTGAACTAATCATTGTTGTGGTGGTATATGCTTAGTGCTATATCTGATTGGCATTTGCTGAGGCTAACACATAGTACTCAATAAACTTGTTAATGAATTGTACTTTTGTTGCCCATGTCATCTTGGTACTGTGGTGGATTACGCATATTCAGTGGTACTTGTAGTGGCGAATTGCAACTATTAGACTAGATGGTGCACATGCATTTTGTGCAAGCCACTGTTGTTTTATTGATGTCTTTGATGTTCACCAGTTCATTATGCATGTGTACCATTAGTAGTATGTATGCTAGACCTGGGGCCATTCTTTTTGGAATGGTAATTTGAATTCTACGTTGCTGTTGCAACAATCTTTATCTTGAATAAATGAGTTTCTTTTCTGTCCTTGTAACATCAAACTATTTTGTTTACTACCTACCAGAGATACACATTTGAGTGTGCTCTGGCAATCATTTAGCATGATCATCATAGCATGTCCTGTGCAGTTAGTCTGCAGATAATCAAATTCTATATAGACCTTTAAATACCATTGTTTCATACTGTCTTCACTGTCACTACATAACTGAATAACTGAATGTTTCCCCATTGACTCACAGATCAATGGCTCCCCTGGCTTTCGGAGGGCCATCAAGGACCTGATGGCGCGTGGCCTTATCCGATGGTCTCTGTCCACTCAAGCCAGCAGATCTACACCAGGGCAACCAATACCTAAGAATGTGGAAGAGCTTGTGTCTGCCAACTCTAGGAGGAGCTTGTCATCTTTAGAACAGTTGTCATCTTTGTCAAGAGTTTGCTAATGTTATGTTACCTGTCATCTGTACCTCATGTGGCCGAAACATTTCAGAGATTTTGAGTATTAGTTGGGTACTATTGTTTGCCTTATAAATTATCTGGCCTCAATACCAAATTGTTTCATGGATCAATAGTATTTTTTTGGCACGGAAGCAACTGAACACTTGGGATTGAGGCAACAGTCCTTTTGTAACTGTGAACAGCCAAACAACCTGCATGAACCAAGAATCATTGGTGAACAAAGGATAGGGAAAAAAAAGTATGAATCTATTGGCCCAATTGGATTTACAGATCTCACCCAAAAGAGTATACTGTAACTGCACAAGTCCTTGCTATTCCTCAACCTTAAAGATCACAGCAAGCTTGATAAAGAAATAAGATAAGTCGGCGAGGGTGCCTCCTTGCATGTACTGAAACACCAGCATCCGATGTTTGCAATACCCAATCAAGCGGGCCAGGTTCTTGTGTCCCATAGATTGCACCCGTTGTCGAAATCCCGAACTCTGATCTCATGAGATTTGAATACATGACCAAAGCTACCACTGCCCAACATAACAGTTGTTTGAAGCCACCGGTCGCGTGTTTAATCTCTTTGTAAGTGAAGCTTGTGATTTTAGCCTTTTTTTGTCACGTAGGATTGCTATAGGTTACAGATGTTAGATGCCACGGATACACCTGCCAAAATACTAACGGCTGTGTAATGCAAGTGACAGTGGGACGACGGGCTTGCTGTATGCTGCTGACCGTTGACGAGGGATAGCGGGCTGCTGCTGTGCTGTCCCCTTGGAAATCAAGAACGAACTGATGTCTCTTGAAATAAACAGGACTTGCATTGCTGTTGGCTGTTGGCTGTTGATGTGCCCACCCTTTTTCTTGAGAACATATGCATATACAAGTCTTGTGCATTGCACCCGTCAAATAAATTCTCAGGATCTGAAGGAAAACATAGACAGGGTAAAGCCTAGACGATCGAACAGAGCTAATTGCTTGCGGAACAGATGCAGCTGCTTCCACCCTGTTGCATTTGAATCGAACACGAGCCGTGAGCCCCCTCACGCACTGTGGTGCAGAGTTGCTAATGGTGGATTGGTGGTATAGACAGCTAGCCAGTTGCTGCTTTCATCAATGCCTAAAGCTGAGTACCGATCGAGATGCTTGCTTGCTGCCGCTACTGTAGACAATTGCCACTGACACACAATGGCACACCCTCCAACTCCGTCGTCTTCTTCCACCTCCAGCTTGCCTTGGAGAGTTGTTGAGTCGCTTTCATTCATGGGGGCCTTCATTCATCTTCCCTGCTATAGTGCTGGTCTATCACACAGTGCTACTGCTACGGCAAATGAACAAGGGGGACAGCAGGAGCAGGCTGTAGCTTGCACTTGCAGTATGCATATCTATGTTTAGATGCACGCAAAATTGAAGAATTTGAACTTCTATATCACTTTCATTTGTATTTGGCAAATATTGTTTAATTATGGACTAATTAGTTTCAAAAGATTTGTCTCATAATTTATAACCAAACTATGCAATTAATTATTATTTTTTACTTACATTTACTTTGCTCCATGCATGTGTTGCTAGATTGATATGATAAAGAAAGAGTGAAAAAATCTGGAACTTTGAAGGCGACTAACCTGTGTCCTCCGATGATCAAGAGGAAAGATTGGAGCTCTACTGCACCGGCACCTTTTTTTTTTCTCTGCTCCGATCCTAGCTGGCTCGTCCACCACCCTACCCTAACCTTACAGGCCTACCCCTTATCCCATGGAGAATTCATTTTAAAATGAATACTTGCATATGCATATCTGGAAGATGTATCATAAAAAAATTTTGTGATATGGTACCTGTCGACAGTTGAGCGGCCGACAGGTCCTATGAGCGAGCACATGGATTGGGGTGTTATTCTACACACATCTGCGATGGTTCTGCCTTGTGTAGATGTGCTTGCTTAGCTCTACGAGTTGGCATTAAGCCGATTGAACCTTTGACATGTGAATCAGAGATTCACATCCGCTTGTAGTGATGGTGAGGTGAGGTCGATTGAGAGCAAGCAGCCAGAAGTGCGTCCTATTGCGTCCCCACGGGCCGACAGGAGAAGCCGATAGTGCGTCCCCATGGGTCATGGCCTCATGGGCCATGGGGTTCTTCCTTGGGCTCGGCTCTTTGAGTCCGATCCACCCACTTGTGGGGCAATGCAACCTGTGCTTGTACGTGTTCGATCGATCGATCGCCCTCACCACACAGCACCGAGGACCCATTCAATTCCCGTGCGGATGGAGTAGGTGCCAAGAGAGCGACCTCACGTTTCATGCATGGTCAGCACAGCAGACAGCAGCATTCAGCTTCAGCAAGCACCAACAAATTAGAGTTCCCCTTGGAGCATCTTGTTGGGGGTATGGATTTTATTATCCATTATCAAAAAAAAAAAAAAAAAAAAAAAAAAAACATTGTTGGGGTATGCACGCAAGCTATATAAATATTGCACAATAGTTAGTCCATACATACAGAGTCTTTCAGAGGGATGGTATTAGAAGTCGTTTAGGACAAATGACATGGTCTTCAAAACACAACTTCGATTCTTATTATTATAAAAATATTTAGAGCAAGTATTATAATCTGAAAGTTCTACCAGAAGGTTCCTTATCGCCTTCTCAGCCCACCCATACAATAGTTAGCTCTTTTCTAATTATCTGAGGGGTCCACTTGTACATCTCACATTTGTAGTTTCAGGTTCTTGTGCCAGGCCAACTGTAGTTTACAACCCGTTTCTCTCTCTCTCTCCTCACTTCTCTCTCTCACGTCACCATTTAATTAGAACTACGGCCCCGCCATAATACTTGCTCTTATGGAGATGTGATATATGTATACTTTTATCAAAGTATTTTTAAGACAAATTTACTCATATAATTTTTATATTTACAAACTCAACAACTTAAAAGTTATTTATGATTTATGTTTCCGATGTTTGACTCAAACCTTGTTCAAAAACGACTTCTAATACCATCCCGGAGGAGTATATAATTGCACAAAAAAAAAAGTGTCAAAGTTGATCCCTATAGGGCTGGAAAACTCAAAGGACGACAGTAAGCCAACTTGTATATTTATAAGTACCACTGGTATCTTTTTGGAGCTCATCATTTGACTGATGATTGGGCCATCGATAGACGGACGCAACAGTTTTTCAATCTGTCCGTCGTCCTCCTCCCATGCGTGGGTAGCGTCTCCGGGAGGACTAGCAACTGGCTGACACTGGCGCCATTTTTTTTTATGCTTTCCATTATTTATTCTGGAGTTGCATGTACTCCCTCCGTTCCAGTATTTTCGGATGAGTCATTTTGAGATATAAATAACCCGTGTTTGACCTCTCGCCTTATTCAACTTTTTTAAAAAAATATTACCACTTTTGTTATAACTTATTACATCACTAAAAATATTGTAATGACGTTTTGTTTGTTTTATAATTTATATAAAAAATTTAAATAAGAGGCAAGGGTCGAATACGCTTTATATGAAGTCAAAAGTCCCTCGTTATTGTGGGTGGGGTCGCGTACTACTAGTCTACTAGAATGGCGGATGAGTCATCACCCCTCGTCAGACGAGAGAAGATGCCGTGCTCGTGCTCGCTGGTGGTTAGCGAGCCGAGCCAGCAAGCTGCTGTACTGTACGTACAGAGTACCCGTACCGTACCCGTTGCGTACTGTGCTTGCTGTTGTTGAATGCTGAATGGCCCAACGAGGCAAGGCAGCCAGCTATAGAAGCTACGTACGGAGTAGTAGGGCACATAGTAGCAGCAGGAGGAGGAGCAGGACCGACCTTGCCCCATGCATGATGATCATCCATGGACTTTGGCTTGGATAGCTGGGCACGAAAGGGGAAAGGACTGTGACGGAGTGATCGAGCGGCGGCCGGACGGACGGCGGAGATGCATGCATGGTTGACATTTGACGAGACGGACGGAACGGGGTGACGGGATGGACGGATTTGGTCTTGGGAAAGGGCGCAAGCAACCCCATGCAGCGCGCTGGCAGTGGCAGACTGGGTTCGCTCGCCTTGGAAAGAGAGCGGCCGGCCGGCCGGGGGCGAGGTGGCGTCTGGCAATGGACAATGGCCCTGCTCTGGCTGCTGCTGCTGTGGGTGTGGGCGTGCCGTGAGCCACCTCCCAAGATCTTTCCGTTGGGGGCGCCGCCGGCCGGGCCGGGCAAGCAGCGGCAGCCGGCACCGTGAGGGCAACACCGGTCCGGTCGGCGCGTCCTGGGGCAGCGTGCCAACCACATGCACCTCGTCCGCACCACGGCAACACCACAGTGGCAGTGCTGGAGTGCCCGCCCGTACCGTACGTACTAGTTGATCCGCCTCTGGCTTAGCTAATCATCATTGCAATTGCAGTTGTAGTTGCAATGGGCCAGGCGCAACTGCTCAATCCCAATCCTAATCTCATGCACCCAGGCCAGGCAGGTTCCGTCCGAGCGCAAGTCACCGCCACGAGCAACAGCATCTGCGATTGAGATTCACAATCCATGTGCTCAGTCCCACGATCGTACTAAAAAAAAAAAAAGTGTCAATGATCCACAGGTGGGGACTGGACAGGCTCGTCAGCGTTTGATTGCGCCCTGATTTCTCTCATCACCTCCTCTCCTGCTCCTGCCCTGCCTGCCCATTGTTCACAGAAAATGAAAGCACACACACGCACACGCACAAGGGGACACAGCCATCTTTGTTTATTGTCAAGGCTGGAGCTGCTGACCAACAGCCAACAGGGCAACAAACAATAATAACCATACTAGTACTCCTATTTGATTTGAATCTGCACGAATTTGGTCAATGTATGACCTGACGCGGATAGATTTATCATGGTTACAGGGTTAACCCAACCCCCGGCAGATGCTCTGCTGCCATCCAATCACAGCTTGCGAAATGCCGACTAGGTCTGGCTAATCACCAGCAGGCCGCCTAAAGGGGAGCGGCACCCAACATAGGCCGCCTAAAGGCAGCCTGCAGAAGCGCAACACAGGACTGGAGCTGCCGTATACCGAGGAAGAAGGAAGCCATAGCTAGGCATCGGAGACAATTGAGTTTCATGTAATCTATACACCCCCACCCACCACCACCACCATGCTGAACTGAACTTTTGTAACACGGGCCTCTTATTCCGCCCACCGGCTTGCCGGCATCTGTGGGAATACAAAGGTGGGGATGAATTAACCCCCCACCCCCCCCAAGATTTCTCAAAAAAAAAAAAAAATCACCAGCAGGAGTATCCGTCGCCCAGATTCCTCTTTCACCTAATCATGCTAATCATGCCATCCATCATCAGGCACTGAACCAACTCATCATCATGTACAGACGACGATACACAAATACATTTCTCTCATTTCTAGCAGAAACCAAATCAGTGAAATCTCTGTCCTACCTATATGGAGTACGTACATTAAAACAGCCCCCATGGTTACACCACCCACTGACTGAGGAGATGCAAAAAATAAATTTACCTCGCTGCTGTACACTTACTGTTGGCAGAGAGCCATAACTCTCCTTGTTGCGTGCGTGCAGCTGCTGCCTCATCTCCTCAGATCCACAGCTCGGCAACCTTGCTCCTCCTCCTCCTTGCAGATGCAGTCGTAGTACCACCCGAAATGTGAATGTGTGATGTCGAAGCGAACCCAGCCGCACCCGCTGCCTGCACGCAAGAAACCAACCGGCCGGGCAAATCCGAGACGGAAATTGGCTCTCCTCCCAAACACACACACGCAGACACAGTAGGGAGTACCAACTGAACTGATGACCTGACCAGTGACCACCGGCGGTCGCACAATTGCGTGCGGTGCGGGGCTCACCAACATGTTGCCATCCATCTATGATCCATCGTCCTCCCAGAGGAGCATTGGACACGCATGGCGGCAGCCGGCAGGCAGGCACCGCGCTTGTTCCTCTTCGTCCTAAGTCAGCCTAGCCTAGCCTGCATGTCCGTCCATCCACAGCTGCTCCGGCGGCCAAGGGCCAACCCAGCCGGCCGGCCTGTTGCTTGCGTCCGCCGCCTGCCATGCTTGTTCGTGCGTGCGACGCGACGCCGTGGCATGCGTGTTGCGTCCGCGGCTGCTGCTGCTGCTGTACTCGCATGGCCGCATTCAAACACCGGAGCCGTGCAGAATCACTCCGTCCGTCGAGCGATTGATGGATGGATTGCGATCTCTGCAGTGAAGTGCGATTGCCGCTGTCTCCCTGCTCTTCGTCGCCGTCCTGCCCTGCCCTGCCCGACGACGACGACGACGGACCCTGCGTTCAGTGCTGTGCTGTGCGACCGCCGGCGGCATCGGCTGACGAACGCTGCTCTGCTGCCCCTGCTGTTACTGTCCAATCAGTCAGTACGGCATTGACTCCGCCACTTCCCTCGATGCTGACCAGCTGTTTAGTTTCCGTACTCAAAAAAAAATAATTACATGGACGGTAATTGTTTTGATAGACGAAGTTTTAACACTGATGCTACCGTAAACATTTGCTAATAAAAGATTAATTATACTTAATTATTTCGTCTCGCCGAGAACTGACGAAACCTGCAATTTATTTTTATTAGTATCCAAACATTCCATACAACATCCATGTGATATCACATTCAGCTAAACTTTTCCCTTCATCAAACGACTCGTCTCTGCGTTACTGTCATCTGCGTGCATCCAAACGGCATGTCCGATTACTGTCATCTGCAAGATCCATGACCCAACAACTCTAGAGTACTCTGAGAGCAGTCTGAACCCTGAAGAACGACGAAGTCAATCCGGCCGCGATGCGTCTCCCCTTAACTAAGTCGTGGCAACGAGTTCCACCGATCTTGCTCCTGTTCCACACCTCCATGGTTGGATTCAACAGAGACGGCGGCGGTTTCTTTCTTTCTCCGAGCTGAGCTGTCAGCACATCGGAGGTCAGGAGGTTCCTTTTCAGTGAAGGAAAACCTTCCATCCAATGATGCTGATGTTGTCTGCTAGCTAAACACCAGTTTTCAGTCTTTCAGACGCTGCTAACCAGCAGTGCTTTTTTTCTTGTTTGACGCCAGCTGCTTACGTGCTAATCTAATGCAGATTGCAGTGCAGCCACAACTAACTACCCGGTGGTGCTCAACGGTGATCTCACCCGTGCGTCACGACCACCGCGGCTCTGAAAGCTACAGCACCACCATGGGAGACGATTCTCTGCTCGTGACTTGCCGACCTAGTCGCCGCCGATGGAGCAGTAACGGAATCCGCCTCCGGCTATTACTCAGCGACAGTGACAGTGTGAATAACTGAATAATACAGTAAGCAGCAGGCAGGATCAGGCTCAGTGCGCACGCGAGGGGTGAAATTCCTTCTCCCCAAATCTTTCGTCCCCTTGGAACGGATTATTCGCTGGGATTTGATTCGAAGCGATGGCGAGTTGAGAACTTGAGGCGAGGCGAGATGCCTCCTCCTCGCCTCGCACGAACGTCTGTTGGTGTTGGACCAGAGAGATCAGGTTGCCAAGATTTGGTCCTTGTTCGTTCGTCTTCCTCCGTCCTGCTGGCTGGCAGCAGGAATCAGCAGCAGGTTCGCCAGAAAGGCCCCTGAAGAAGAAAGGCATCTCTGCTCTACGCCCTCTTGGCAGCAATGAGTGAGTGACGAGTATCAGGAACCTTATCGTCCGTCCGTCCGTCGTCTCCTTTTCTGCATCCTTTCTCCTCCTAAGTGTAATGCCCTTTCTGGCCTACCTTTCTCATCCTCCGGCCGGCCTCTGCTCACTGCTCTCTCAGCTCCCTCAAGCTCTTAACCTCCCTCGGATCAGCATCACCTTTTTATTCTGCAACCCTTTTATGATTCTTGCTTTGTATACATGTCCTGTGTGTCGTCCCTGCTGTTCCTTGCATTCACTGAAGAGTGAAGCTATTCAGATTGTTGGGGCATCGGTTCCTTGTGGAGCTTGACTTGCTTTAGCTTCCTATTTCTGCTTGGTTTGGTTTTATCACTACCAACAGTTGGCACAATCGCTTGTTTTGGTGTCGTCTCACTCTCACAACAGCACCAAGAAATCGAAACGGGGAAGCAAAAAGCCTCACAGTACAGTACAAATGAGCCACTATTGTGAAAGAACATACAAGAAACAGCTGGAAATAGTGATTAATTGCCGAAAGGGAACTGATTAATTTCTCGCTAATTAACACTCTGAAGGAATGGATTCGCAACGAGCTCCAACAACAGCATAGAATTAGCAAAGCTCTTAGCTTTTTCTTCTTCTTCTTCTTAAGCTATTGTTGTTTATGGTTTGTTGGAGCTCGATCTTCTTGTCTCTATATCGATTGCTACGGTACTGATGAGGGTTCTACGGCAAATTAGAACAAGGCGCCGGTGATTTGATCAACGGGCTAAGCCAACTCTTCTACTCAGTTCTCAATTAGAGGAGGCGGCGCTCCAGCTGCTGCTGCTCCCTTCGTCGCCGTCATCCTCTTGGTCGACAACGGTGTCGGAAGCGTCGGTGACGCACGACGACGGGGACGACGGGCTCTCCGCCGCGTGCTCCTCTTCGCCGCCACCAAGACGGGCGCGGTGGACCGGCCTGGCCCTCCTGAAAATGCGGCAGACCACCCAGTCGGCTGCCGCGCCACTAGCGGCATGGGAGTTCACCTGGATTACAGACAGATTCAGGTACATGAAATAGCAAGTCAGCCGCCGTATGTACATCGTTGCAATCCACGAGCTACACAGCAAGGATTGGCGCTTACATTAGTGGGCGGAGGCCCGTTGGCGCAACCGTGGAGGTGGAGGCCGGCGGGGAGGAGGCGGTACTCGTGCATGACCCAGTCGGTGCGAGGGCCGCCGCGGCCACGGCGAGGGCAGAAGACGAGCGTCCGCTTGGTGCCGACGGGGCGCTTGCATCGCGGCGAGACGACGAGGGTCTCCTTACCGGACGGCCTCAGACGCCGGTACCTGCCGCCCTGGCCGACCCGCCACCCTTGCGCCAGCACCGCGTCGCCGGGCGGTGGAAGAAGAAGCTCCCGTCAGCGTCGGCTACCCCTCCTGCAGTTTCGTTGGTTGGATCGCGCCTACTTCGTCAGTCAAGGGACGCGAATGGAGTGTGGACGAGCTAGCGGCAGCAATGCCGGTGGAGGCGATGGAGAGGCATGGGTGATAGATACCTGGAGCAGCGGCGGCGGGGAGGAGGTCCCACGGGTGGAGGCGCGCGCGAGGTCGGCGTCGGGGATGACGCCGGCGGGGAGTGGACATGCGAGCGCCTTGCGGCGAAGGTAGTGCAGCAGCAGCTCCTCGTCGGTGGGGCGGAAGCGGAAGCCGATGGGGAGGCCCGCGACGGGCGCGCCGGGGCCCTGCCCTGCTGCTGCTGCAGGCGCCACGCGCCGGGCGGCCGGGCCCCATCGCCGATGTCCGATGGGATCGAAGCCGGATTGGATTTGTGTGGGGGTGGCTTGCTTGCGCGATCTGCCTTCCTGGCTGCTGATCGATGTTAGATAGTAGACGGCATCGTCGTCGGCATGGTGGGATGGATGAGAGAGGAGGAAGAAGATGGATGGGATCCGCGGCGGTCGCCTTGGGCCCTTGGCTCGTCGTCGTGTGGAGGAGCGGAAAAAGGGGCCGTCGGCTCCGCCGTTTTATAGGGTAGCCGGCGGTGGCGTGAACCGGACTCAACCCACCGTTGTCCAAAACACAACTGCCCCGTCTCTTGCTATTCCTATTTCTCTTTTTTGGAGCCGAGCCTTCTCTCCAACGTGTGCCCTGCTCCTACAATAAGTGAGGCTGCTTAAAAAATTAACAAGATAAGAGCAACTTCAATCAAGACCTCTAACCAAACCCCTGCTCTATTTTTTAGAGTTTGAGTTAAAAAATACAACTTAAATTAGCTCTCATTTTTAAGCTCTCCACCAATCCTCTATAAATCGGAGCCTCCTATCAACTCTCTAACCGCTTTCGGACTGGGCGCTGGATCAATGGGCGCGCGGTCAAGGACATAGCTCCATCGCTGCTAAGCCGTCGTCAAAAAAGTTGCATCAACAAAGACGACCCGGCCGCAGAAGGCATGCGGGCCGGCGTGGGTGCGTCAGATAACCGGGGGCATCACGGTCCCTGGCTTATGAGTACCTCGCTGTGGGACCAAGTCATGTTGGTGCGGCTCAACGACGCCGACGATCGCCTCATTTGGAAATGGTCGGCCAACGGAAAATACTCCTCGAAGTCTCAGTCACCGTACCTTGCGGATAGCCTCGCACCCAATCCCGGGGTGCAAGCGCATCCGGAAGACATGGGCACCGCTAGAGTGGGGATATTCTTGTGGTTGGCTATAAGAAGACGACAATGGACCGCAGACGGAGGCGGAGGCATGGATTACGGGCGCAAAGACAATTGCTTCTGTGCGACCGGGAACCGAAACCATTGATCACATCATCGCGGGGATGCTTTCGGTCTCCCGACAAATTTGGTGGACCATCTTAGCAGTACTTTCGCGCCGACTCCTGCGCAAGTGGGGGCAACTCAACGCTACAATGGTGGGACAAATGGAGGATGAGGTGGCATGGTGACAAGCGCAAAGGGAGCGATACATTGTTCACCCCGTGGCCCGGGAAATCACGGAAAGAGCGAAACACGAGATGCTTTCGAAACTGCAGCTCCCGCGTGAACCAGTTGCTAGCCACCATCAAGCACACCGCCGATCAGTGGGTCGAGGCCGGGCGTGCAAACTAGGGTGTCTCATTCGCGAGTAGTCAGCATGCCGATCAGTTTGGGGAGGACGAACTCAAAAGCAAGATCTGTAACCTCCCCGAACATTATCTTGTAAAAAACTCTTTCTTAAATACAATGAAACGCAAGTCTTTTTTGTTTTTCGAAAAAAAAAAAAAAACTCCTACTTACCAATTCCACCTTTGAATGCTTAATTTTAGAGTGATGGTTGGAGTTGATAACAAATTTAAACTCTTAATTTTACAAATTGTCTCTTAAATTAAAAACAAAAGTTTATTTTTTGATGATGGCGGGAGTTACTCTAACATGGCACCATGGGAACAATGGCGGCGATGACTGCAACATTTGCAGAGATTCAGTGTAAACCCGCAGTAATTTCAATTTCTACTGTACTAGTGTAAAGTGCCATTGCCGTTTGGAGTAGTATGTGCATCCTATCCTCCATGTTGGTGAAAGAGGAGTGGCACGGCAACAAGGCAAGGCATTGTCACGAGTCACGTCACGTGTCTCCTCCTCCCGTCCTGGTGGTTGAGTTCAGTGCCCTCTCGGTTTCCCGAGGTACGGTCGGGTGCGGTGCGTTTGCTGTTCCTTTCCGGGCTTTGCTTGCGTTTGCGTTGCGCCTCCCCTCTCTACCTTTTCCGCCTCCACGAAAGAAATTCCTTCTCGTCTCTCTTGGCTCGCCGGCCGCCTTTCCTAACGGGAGAACATGGAGAAGCTTCCACGCCATGGCCACCGCCCTCCTCACCTCACCTCACCTGACGCGCCTACCAACATTGGATCCCCACATTCACCTCGTAATCTCTCTCTCTCTCTCTCTCTCTAAGCTTGTTTCGCACGCCGCTTCCAAAAAGACAACCCAAAAGTTTACACTTGCAGCTGCTCTACAGACAGACAAGGAGGCGCACGAGCTCGAGCGCTAGTAAAAGTCGTCGTCGCCTTTGTCCTCTTTCTCTTTCTCTCCCGCTGCGCTGGCGATGACCGACCCGCCGTGCGGTTCCAAAGCTAAGGCAAGTGTGGTATGAACAGCAAGGCGTGCGTGCGTGCCGCGTGCGCGTCCGGCGTCGTCAAATGTCAGCGCGTTTTGACCTGCAGGCCGCGGGCGCTTCGTTCACCGACCACCGTCCACCGCCGGTGGTCGGCGTATCGGGCGTCGTCAGAAGCCAACACGGGGCAGCCAGCCCTGCGAGTGGGTCTGGCCTTGCTCGACTCGCTCGTCAACAGGCGGAAACGCCACGAGCTGCGGCCGATTTTGCTTTGCCAGTGAGTCGTCACTCGTGAATCGATGTGTCTGCCATGCCACTCGGTGCAGCGCAATGCAGCGCCAGGCACATCGGGCGACTTGGGGGCAAAGGCAAGTAGGCAACGGCTTTTGCAGTTGGCACGACAGCCCAGGCAGGCAGGCGACTGCACGCGTCCGTTGGCCTTTTTTTTTTTTTTTTGGGCTTTGGTAGTAGTAGGCTTTGGCATTTGCTGCATTTGCTGTTGCAGCGAGACAGACGAGGACGGCAGCAAGGAAGGCGAGGGCAGCGGCCGTGCCCTGAGCAACGGGCACCACGGTGCCATGCATGGCGCGTGGCGTGCACGGACGACGTGACTGACGCCGGCCGGGCCGGGACGTCGTGCGTGGTCGACACGATCATCGGCCCGGCCCTGCCCGGCAAGCAAAGCCGGCGGCGATCGCTCAACCATCAGCGCTCACGGACGGACGGACGGACGCCCGCCCGCCCCATCACTAGTGCCATCACGTGCACCACACTGCGCACTGGCACTGGCACTGGCCCGTGGGCGGTGGCCGCTGCGTGCGTCCATCCCCATTGACTGCGCTCGCGGTCGCCGGATCCTCTCCTGTCAGGAGTCAAGACTCACACTCAAGACCCCCGGTGCGGTGCCGTCCCGGCAAGTGCCACCCCGCCGACCCGCGACAGACGGGGTCACGAGCGCATGCCCACGGGCGCACGTCGCCGGCGGTGGATGGATCATGGATGGGCACGCAATGCGGTGGGCCGGTGGCGGAAGCTACAGAGCATGGCCACCGAACGCTGCCGTGGCGGGCGAGTGATGCCGCCCGCCCGGCCGGCCGTCGTCCCGCGTCACGCACGCAATCGCCCGTCCGTCCGTCCGTCCGTACGCGCCTAGTGAGGGACAGGACAATCGTGTGGGCAGCGCGCACCACGTCGCCTTTTTCATTCCCCGGCCGGCACCGGAGTGAGTGACCGGACCGGACGCCGCGGTTTGCTCGGCTTGCACGCAGAGGCCGCGAGCACGTCTTGTTGCCTCCAACCCTGCACTGCACTGCACCTGCTTGGGTGTCGGGTCCGGGGTGGTTGCTGGCACGGAAGGAAGAGGAACGACGTGCCACCCGTCTGTCTGTCTGTCTGGGTGCCGTGGCAACCCTGCCTTTGCCTTGCCATGGCTTTCGTGGATCGCAGGGAATGCCAACTCCAGCGCCTCAGGGAAGCCTTGCAGTGCAGAAAGGATGTTGCGTACAGTACTGCAACCAGTTTGGTGCGTCGTCGCTCACGTCCGCTTTCATCATCAGTCCAGTAGTGTTTAGTGGTGGGGGCAAAGGAAAAGATAGAGAGCTCCAAAGCTAGCTTGCTTTCCACTTGGGACTTGGGAAGGAGACAAATGTTTTGGGGGTGTTTTCTGTCCCTAACCTGAAATAGAGCACGGCGACTTTTCCGGCCTTGGATACTGGCCGGCCCAGCTGAAGACTGTTGGGCCCGGACGCGCACCAAGGCCCCTTTCCCACTACGAAAATCCTACTTTTCGGTCCCCAAAAGAGAAGTCCGATTTTGGTCATGAAAACCGGACAAAGCGGGTCCTCAACTTTTGAAACCGTGCAGATTTCGTCCCCGGCGGTTTTGGACGGTGGTTTCGCTTACTGATAACTCCGGTTTTTATCTTAGACCGTGGTTTCGTTTTTTTTTTTTTTATTTATTTCGCGAATCTTTCAAAATCATAGTAAATCACTCTCGGTTTCATAAAATAGAAAATCTAATTTTGTTGGACTCCACATGAGTAGAGCTACACGAATATATAATATGGTATACTTTAATATAAAATTTTTGCTATGAAGGTTTTGCCTTTTTTTCTTTTTATTTATTTGACTCAATATTTAAAAATCATAATAAATTATAAAAAATCATAAAATTGAAAAATAATTTTGCTAGACTCCACATGAGCATATTTACACAATAAAGATATATAGGTGTACTATTTAATTTATTGGCCAGATCCATCGAGGTTTACAAATAAGCTGCGTCTAACCCAAAGACAAAGAAACCTAGCTAACCTAACCCAGTTTAAAGAGCCACAAGAACTACGCATTGTGTTATTGCGCGCCTCATGAGTCCAACAAAATTGAATTTCTTATTTTATAATTTTTCTCAGTAATTTACTATGATTTTTTTAAAGATTGATTGAAATAAAAAAAAAAGGCAAAAACCTTCTAGCAAAAACTTTGTACAAAAGTATATCATATTATATATTCATTGCGTAGCTCTACTCATGTGGAGTCCAACAAAATTGGATTTTCTATTTTATGAATTTTCTGTGATTTACTATGATTTTTGAAAGATTCAAATAAATAAATAAAAAAAAAAAAAACCACGGTCACTGTAGCAAAACCGAGTTATCAGAAGAAACCACCGCCCAAACCACCAGGGAGGGAAAAATTCGCACGGTTTTAAAAGTTGAGGGACCCGCTTTATCCGGCTTGAAGTTGGTGACCAAAATTGACTTTCGCAAAAGCGTGGGACCAAAAGTAGACTTTTTCCTCCCACTACGACGTCAATCATGAATCCCGGCCCCACTGAAAGAGACTCGCCCTACTTCCACACTTCAAGACGTGAGTATAGTATGGTATGGTATAGTAGTACTTTCAGCCGAATTGGCCAGAAATCCAAATTAAATTATGGCCCAAATGACGCTACCCACCGTGCTCAAATCGGTGCTCGCACCTTTCCTCCGGATTTTCCCAAGGATTTCACCGTTATTTAAGTGGTCCGGCGTTCCTCCGTCGACGACCACCATGGTGACTTTCCATGAATCTCCAGATGCTGCCACGCCCAGCCCCTTGAGGTGCTCATGTGGGTAGGGTTTTTTGCACGCATTTTCATAGGGGTGAGTGTGCGTGCGTGTTGTGAGTGTCACACAGATTCCTAAAAAAAAAAAAAAAAAAAAAAAGTACTCCCCTGGTCCAGGTTGGGTGTGCAAAAACAAGAGAGAAAAAGAAAGGGACTCTGATACTGATATCATTATCAAGAGATCTTAGAGATGGATGATACGGCAGTTTAGTTTAGGGATCCATGATCAGCGCAATGATTTGTGGCTCTCGGTTTCCGGCAAGGAAGGATCCCAGCGGCTGCCAAAAGCTCGGGGAAAGCGAGATGGCATGAGATGCGCCGGCCGGCGGCCGCAGCGGTCCAACCGGCTGGCTCACTGCTTTTCAGCCTGGTTTTACATTTCAAACCCTATATATATTTCTCCATATATGATTGCCTTCTTGCAGAGTCTCCAGTCTGCAAGCAACAATTTGGAGGACAGACAAGTAGCCCCACTTCGTCTGCGCTAACCCCAATCAAACACACTTTCTGCAGTCACAGATTTTTTTTTATTTGACAACATGCAGTCACAGAAAGTTGACACCAAACCCATTTTATATAGGGTTAAGATTTTTTTAAAAACAAAAAAAACATTCAGCAATGACTCTCGTGTTCCTCACTTTACAGGCAACCATGGTGTTCAATTACAAGCACAACTGCTCGTGCACTCAACTGTACGTACGCTGACAAAACCTAGGCTTCTAAGGGTAGTCAAGTACCAAGGAACAAACATACATACTATCAGTTGAAAGCTCCCGAAACTGCATAGATGAAGTCCAAGAAACCAGTCCCCTTGAGAAGGCCCTTGCCAGTTAAAAGCTCAAAATCTATCAACAAGAGAAAGCCAATTATAGCGGCTTTTCCATTGATCAGTTCATTCGCACTGGTGAAACCGAAACCTCCAACGTCCTCGTCGACTATCATTCTCACCTGAAAACATAAAGAGGTATAAGTTGGATGCAGATTTTCTGTGAAATTCTCATTTCGCTGAGAATGCAGACTGAAGTTAACTATAAAAAAAGCAGGAATCGTATTAAACAGAAAAAGGAAATTGTCTTCTGGTGGTTCTCAGAGAGTAAGAGAAGAAAAATCTGATACCTCTTCCACATTGACATCCGATGCAGTAACACCAGGTTGAGCTTTCCCGCTGAATATAATCTCTGCTGATCCTACACTATCAGCCCCACTGATGCTGATGTATATGTTTTCTTCATCTATTTTCACACGGTAAGTGAATAGTTTCCTCAAAGCCGGCGTAAGAGCCCTTAGGACAGGGTTTTTAGGATACCATTCTTTTATTTCCCCAGTGCGGAGGTCAAAGGTACTGTCTGTTGATGGGCAAACAATGCACCCATCCTGAAACACCAAAAAAGAGAAAATGCAAGGTCACATCTTTGTGAAGGAAAGCAAAATCATCTCATCATAGTAATACACAAGAAAGGTATTACTGCACACCCATTAGTACGCTTCACACATGTTAGCAGCAATTGAGGATCGAGTGTTTTAATTCTTTTGCCTAAAACCTTTAAGAATGTTCGGTGACAGGGTTTAAAACTTGCAAAGCTTCATATACTGAACGTACTATAGACTACCACGAACATTCCAGTTTTGTAAAATGTGCACAGTCGAAAGAAGCCATAAACGACAATTCTATAGGCAAACTCATTTGCTTGAAAGCTTTACTGAGCATTTCTAGATGTCACGTTTGTTTTAATCAATCATAAACACGGGTAATTTTATTAGTTCATGAAGGGTAAAGATATGCGCATAGTTAGATACATCTGTGGATTCCTATAATAATGACTTAAAGATGCATGCATCTTCTTAGTTGGTACAGATAAAACAGGCATAAAGTTGATACCTGCTCACACCAATCACACAAGTTAGAAGTAAATTTTAACTTGTTTTGAAACTCTAGAACCAACTAGGGAAGTTTATTAATAGGGAATCTGTAGATTATTTCAATTCAAAACAAATGTATTTGGATGGGTTTGGTTGTCGATCTTTTTCTGTTTGCATACTTTTTCATACGGTATCCAGAAAAGGCAATGTATGTGTCGAAAAAGCTAGTAGTGAGACGTGAGCTCGAGTGGAGACGGACCTGTGTGAGCTTGGCGTTGAGGAGGCCCTCGGTGTAGGCGCCCTCCGCTGGCGACCGGTTCTCGATGGCGAAGACCTGGTCCTTGTACCAGAGTAGCAGGATCTCCTCCCCGTCCTGCACGATCACGCGGCGCTCCCCGCGGGGCAGCGCGGCGAGCGGCACCACCGGCACCCACGACGCGCCCGCGCCCTCCGCCGCCGGCGCGGCCGAGGACGGCTCGGCTCCGGACACCTCGGCGGCGCGGCAGGCGAGCCTGGAGCTGGAGTGGCGGCAGTGCCACCCCGCGGCGCGGAGCGTGGCGCGCGGGCTGTGGACGAGGCTTCGGCGGTGGAAGAAGGAGGAGGACGTGGCGGCGGCGGTGGCTGTGGTAACGGCCGCCATAGGGACGGGAGGGAGTGGGGTCGAGGCGAGCGAGAAAGGGGTGGTGGGTTTGAGGAGGAGGAGGGGGACGGGGTGGTGGTGGTGCGTGGTGGAGCGCCCATGGCCACAGGTTGGCGATAAAGAAGCGACAAGGCCGGGCGTGGGGAAGAGAAGCGGACACATTTATAGGTTCCCGTCCAGTGAACTCCTTCCGACGAAATCCATTCTTGTCCTCCAGCAAGCTGCCACTTGCCACTCGATCGAGCTCGATGAACGGAGCCGGGTGGACCCACCGGAGCTCGCCTCGCCCCCGCCTTCTACCACCACCACGCTACGCGCTCCTTGCCGCATCTCACCCCAAATGGCAAGGCAACTGCAGCTGCAGTGCGGCAGGCCGGCAGCAGCTTTCGATTTTGGCGGCGGCTCGCCCCCGCCGCGACGCCGCCTGCCTCGCGCCGCAGGCCCGTTTACACCGCTTGCCGCAGCTCCGCAGCCCTCCGCACCCGGCGACCCGCCGCGTTGCGCCGCCGCGGTTGGCACGGGTCCGTGGACCGTGACTCGTGGTCAGAGTCACAGACTCACAGGTGGCTGCCTTTTGGATAACGGACAAGCATATAGGTTTTTTTTTAAGAAATGCTACAGATTATCCGGCTGTTGAGAACAAAGAATATTGCTATAATTCTTAGATACAGTATAAACATAACAAAACGAAGATAAAAATCTGCAAAGTAAGAAAAAACAGAAATAAACATATAGATAGAGTTGAGAACAAAGACAATATTGCTATTATTCTTTTGCTATTCTTCGGCGGTGGAGTATAAACAAAACATAGATCTCTTTTATTATCTCGTGTTTCGATTTGGAAGCTCCGATGTCGTGTCCTTAGAGCAAGTATTATAGCGGTAATAAGCCAACCTAAATACCGACGTGTAGAAAAGAAGGGAGGGAGAGAGGGAGAAGTCGGTTTGTAAAAAAATTTTACGGCCAGAATCTTGACACAAGAACCAAAAACTCGCGTGTGAGAGAGACAAGTGGGTCATGTATTAATAATAAAGGTTGAACCATTGCATGAGTAGGGCCGAGAGAAGGTGTGACAGAGCCCTACGCGGTCGGGTTGTATTATAATACTTGCTCTTAAACACAGTTGAAAACAAGGACAATAAGGACACTCACAGTGCACTCCACCATGTAGTCTATGCACATTTATTACCTTTATATTTATTGTCATTTACTAATGTGGCATTGACGTGACAATATATCTCTGGAAGAGAGATAAAAAAAACAAGACTCCAAGTCTTATTTAGACTCCAAATCCATGATATTTGAGATAATAAATAGTGTTTAGACTCTATGATAGAGTCTCCGCCCTAAGCCAACTATATTTTTTTTTTCTTACGAGCTGTTTGGCTCTTAATTCTACGGCTGACAAGTGGACAATTTTGTTTTGCTGTGAGAAAATATATATTATACCATGATTGGAAGTTCAAGCGAATAAAGACATTAGTCTCATATTTTCTCTCTAAGAGCCACCCCATCCACTAAAGAAAATTAGGGTCTCAACCAACAAAAAGTCCTGAGTTGTTTCGAGCCAAATATCACTATTGAGATCACACAAATCGATCTACCTCATCATTTCCATTCGACCATTTTCATCCTTTCTCAATTCCTTTCAACGTGGTTTTAAATTTTTTTCACACCTTGCTTGCTGTTCTTGACGGTGACTTTCTTGCTTCCTTTTTTTCTGTTATTAACTAACTATTTCTTGCACAATTGTTAGTATCTTATCCTGTTTTTGCCAACTCACTGATGACTTCATGGCTCCATGGGTCTTCTCTTCCCTCTTCCTTCCAAATATATATATAGGCCTCATTTGTCACTACTACTCAACTTCACTAGTAAAACTGTTTTTTGAAAACAAATTCGTGAACAATTCTCTAGGTGAAGTTGAGCTGTTTTTTGAAAATTGTTTGGCAAAATAGCTTCATCAACATACTCATGCATGGATATAAGAGAGAGAAAAAATGAGAGAGAGTTGGCATAAGCTACTTTTTGAGCTCTCTTCCACTTTATTCCTTTGTGAGAGGGAAAGAAAAACAACTTCATTTATAATGTTATGTTGGAAAAGAGGTGTTTGATAAAAAAAACTGCTCACAACAGTTTTACGAAGCTGTTGAGGCCCATAGTGATCACAATGAACATTGTGTCCCATTTGAAATGTAGTTTTTTTTTTTCAGTTTCTCTTTTGTTTGTGAAAATGGACAAATTCTAGTGATATTCCAAATTCCTGCGTTTGAAACGGTCTCAATATGTTTTTTTTTATCCGAGCTCACGTTAGCACTGAAGAAGAATGAAGAAGATACTATAAATCTCCCTACTTTTGGCATGAAATAATCATATGTTCCCGGCCTTTAGAACTCCAGCCATCATTATTGTACACCGCGGGCCAAAGCCAACTAATTCCACTTCAAAAAAGTTGTTCAGCTGTGGCACATGCAGAAGAAAGGGGCATCGGTTTCTCTTTTTTGACCTGACAATGGCTTTTGTCGTCGTGCCATAAGCCCATAGCAACAACGAAACCATTACAGCTGCAGCAGCTGAACCACTTAACCAAACAACACCTTCTTAAGTCAGAACACTGCGGTAAGTTAGAACACTGCGGTTTGTTGCTTGTAAATAAAACTGACTGTCAGAGAGTCACAAATCATCTTAGAATTTGGGAGTCCAACAAAACCCCTCTCCTCAGCTTTGTTCACCCACTTGCCCCAAACTCTCCTGACAGCAAGGGATTAGGTGGGCAAGTAGCCCTTCGGCTGCACTAACCCCACTCAATCAAACAAACTTTCTGCAGACACAGAAAGTTGACACAAAAGTCTTTTCAAATTTTTATATTAACAGAATTGAATTGAAAATTCATTCAGAAAAGCGAGGAACGAAGCTACCTAAGCTGCGCAAATGATGGGGGCATTGCCGCATTGCTGTTCGATGCCGCGTTGGGAGCAGAATTACTGAGAACTTGGAGGGGTTTTATGCAAAAGTTATGGAAGAAGGGACCACAACGAGATATTACTACATGTCCCCAGCAGAGGCCCTCCATTTGGTCTCATCTCGTCTCGCTTCTCTCCTTCCCTCCCGCGACATCAGCGGCGGCGCACGCAGCGGTGGGGTTGGGGTGGGGGGACGGCATTGCGAGCTCACGCCACCTGCGGCGCGGTGATCCCGGGAGGTTGCTGTGTCTCCGCCGGCTATGTAGTGATCTGGGCCGTGATCTCGACGGCTATTCGCGGCTGAGCGGGCGACGGCGATGAACGGAGCCAGCGCCAGCGCTGGCGTCGGCACCGGCGCCGGTGCTGGCGGGGAAGCGCCGCTGGTGTACAAGGCCTGGAAGGGGAACAATGTGAGCGGAATGCCCCTCCTCTCTCTCTCTCTGCCTTTCTTCCTCCTCTAGTTCCTTTGTTGCGAGCGTGGTGTGGATCTGTGCGGCCTTGAGGTCGCGACTCAAATTAGCTGTCCCTTTCTTTCTAGGGACCGGCACTAGATTGACTCGTGTCTGTTGGTGTCGTAGGCAGATGTTGGGATTCCCTTGCTGAACTTGGCAAATTCGTTTGGTCATTGTTGGCTCCGAAAATAATTGATTACTCGATTTTCCCCCCATTTATTTTATGATTTTGTACTGGGATTCTGGGAATGTAGGTTATAGGACGACTGGACGGGTGAAGTGCCGACTGGACTAGTGCATTAATTATACTTGCACTGAGTGTCTGTTACTACATATCAGAATAATTTCACCCTCTGCTAGTCTGCTTTCTTGAGTGAGTCGTGCATAGACAAAGTTGGCAATGGTACCCACATGGCTTGAGAAGAAATCTTTCGTACCGAGATCTTCAAGCTGTTTCTGTCGTGGTAGAACTAGAAAGTTTGATTGACGGTAGCTTCCATCTTTTGCAGGTGTTTTTACTGAAGGGGAGATTCATATTTGGTCCTGATGCAAGATCCTTGTTTGTCACCATGTTCCTTATTGTCGCGCCGGTATCAATCTTCTGTGCGTTTGTTGCCAAGGAATTGATGGATAGGTTCTCTTATGGTCTGGGATTGCCGGTTATGATTGCAGCAGTTCTATTCACAGCATATGTGAGTATCATTCTTAGCCTTTTTCAAAATCACCAGAGTCATTTATTTCCTGAGCTGTGCAGTACAGGTACTGCTGCTTAATATATACGCGACAGCTTCAGTTTTTCAAACGATGCGTGTATTCTGAATCTATACTCGTTGTGTCTGGCATGATCGCTTGGTTCAGTTTTATCACAATCAAAATATATGATTAGAAACTGGAATTTGCAGTTTCACATTTGCCTTTCCAATACATTGCATTCCAACTGGGCAAGTGACCCCCTAGATGATACACTCAAGAACTGTTATTTAATTGTTCCTAACTGTATGAGACTGTGATATTCTGCTTTTATCATGTGTCGTGATGGTAAAGTGATCCCTAATTATGCAATGTAACTTAGTTCTGGATGTCATCAAATGGGATTATTCTCTTCGCTTCTTCATTAGTTATATTTTATTATCCATTATATATATGCTAATTGTGCAAGTGGCTCACTCCAGATGATATGGTACCTGTGAACTGTCAAGTTTAATTGCTCGTAATAGCATCGAAATGTATTATATTGTGTTTATTAAGCGTCATGTGTTAATTGAAGTGATTCCTTATTTTATCTAGAAAAGGGGATTATTCGTCCCTGTTGTAGTACCTTTTTTAACTTGCTGTCCACTGGCACCAAGCATATTTTGCTGGTGCTCCCACCCCAATCTTTCAATTGGTTACATACACAAATTTATCTTTAGTCATGGTCATGCTGGTAAAGAGAAGAAGATGTAGAATGAGCATATCTTCTAACTTGTTTAAGCATTATGCCACCTTTCAGGATATGAGTCTTCTGCTTCTAACTTCTGGAAGAGATCCCGGGATCATACCTCGCAATGCACATCCTCCAGAACCTGAAGGTTTTGATGGCAATGCAGAGGTTGGGGCTAACCAGACTCCACCTGTGCGTTTGCCCCGAGTGAAGGATGTTGTTGTCAACGGGATCACTGTGAAGACAAAATACTGTGACACTTGCATGTTGTACAGGCCTCCTCGTTGCTCTCATTGCTCTATCTGCAACAACTGTGTGAGCGCGTTTTGACCATCACTGCCCATGGGTTGGACAATGCATAGGACTTGTAAGTTTATTAACTAAACACTTTTGACTCAGAAATCCTGTCTTGCTGTTCGTATAATCTTTTGCCAACACTTCATGTTAAATCTTGCAGCTCCTGTTGTCTCATTTAACGCGACGATTTTGTTTGCTTGTTCCCCACATTACTAAAATGTAGAGCATTTTTTTTCCTTTCAAAATGCCTAGATTCCTGCTTAAATTTGTAAAAGACTTCAAACGCCTTAGAAGATTTCTTATGTTTGTGCAGAGGAATTACAGGTTCTTCTATATGTTTGTATTCTCAACAACTCTGCTCTGCCTGTATGTCTTTGGGTTCTGCTGGGTGCTCATTGTTAAGATCAGAAATGAAGAGCAGATAACAATTTGGAAGGCAATGGCAAAGACCCCTGCATCTATTGCTATAATCATATACACATTCATTGCGGTTTGGTTTGTTGGTGGCCTCTCTGTGTTCCATTTGTATCTCATGAGCACAAATCAGGTAAAAACTGATTCCAAGAAGGATGTATTTATATCCTTGCCTGATGAAGTATGTTGTGCCAATTGCTAACCGTTGCCCTACTTCTGCTTTGTAGACAACATATGAGAACTTCAGGTATCGCTATGATCAACGAGCCAACCCATACAACAGGGGAGTCATAGAAAACATCAAAGAAATCTTCTTTACAACGATCCCTCCTTCCAAGAACAACTTCTGTGGTAGGGTCCAACAGGAGCATGGTCTGAGGCCTCGTCCAACAAATGGTTTCATGAGTCCAAACATGGGGAGAGCTGTTGGTGACATTGAGATGGGTAGAAAACCAGTGGCATGGGATGAGCCTAGGATGGCAGCTGAGATTGGTGATTTAGGAGCAGGTCTGAGCAACTTGTTGGAGGACAAGGATGGCAGGTTTAAGTGGCGCATCTCCAGATCTCAGCCGTGACGCCCTTGCAGTCGGAGGAGGCTTAGAAGAGCAAGGCTCCTCGGCGATGAACCCTGGGCGTTCAAGCTGGGGAGTTGAAGCAGGTCGATGATGGCATTGACCATGTAAGCGGCTGTAGTGAGATGCTCAGGGTTGTTAGTGCCAGTTCATCGCTAATTTGTTGTTTTGTTTTGGAATTTGAGGTCACTAATGTTATTAGACTCATGACCTGTATGGCGGTTGTTTGTGGACTTTCTTTTCTCCTTTCTCTTAACTTGAGATGTCTTTCATGTCTAATGTTTAATGTTTGAAGCAGTTGGTTTGTGACGTCTCCAGTTTGGCACTGTCAGGTTTCATCTGTATATAATCGGAGCAGTAAGCCTAAAATAGGTTTCAGTTGCTTGGATTTGGATGGTAATGGTTGTGAACAATGTTGAATCTTTGCATTGCGGTAAATGAACATCGCTTGATCTGAGTGCTCATGTTAAGATTAATTTATTTCCTTCCTTGTAAGTGTTAGTTTATCACTTAGTTATCATTATCTTGAGTTAATATGCTGTGATCTTGCTTCTCTAAAGTTTCGAGACAAAATGGCATTTGCTTTAGTAGTCACTTTCAACGGTATTACTTCATTTTGTAGCGCTGAGCCGCTGAGACAGTGGCAAGTAATCATCTAGAACTGAGGCATTCTGAGCTCACTCGGGCGTGAACATGATCTGGAAGAAATGAATCTGTGTACAATCTGTAACAGAGGTAACAAAACAGTAACACCCTGGGTTCACCTGACACATATCAACCGAAGAAACTTTGGTAAGCTCAATTGACATGGAAAAATGTCTTCACAGCTCTACCGAGAACAGGCATTTTTCCTGACAAGAAAGGATGTTTTCCCAAATGCTACCACATCACAGATGGTATTCTTGTCTACTCTCTTTATTCCTTTTCATTTCCAGATACGTAGCACTGTTAAGTAGAGGTATGGTATCTGAATTACAGCTTGGAGAAAACAGGCTTCCTCTTCTCCAGGAAAGCTCTGATGGCCTCCTTCAGATCATTCGATCTCATCATACCCGCATTCCATGTGGCTACATGCTCCAGGCCTTGTTCTATAGTCACATCCCTGCTTCTCAGCAAAACCGCCTTGGTTCCCATCACAGCCCATGCCGACTTCTCAGCAATTTCTGAAATTATCAGGCAAATTCAGTCCAAAACTATTCAATAATATGACAGATCATGTTCATGCACAAGTGAGATCAAGATAATTTGCAGTTTAACCTAGTATATCAAGTGAAAGAGCACTACACTATGCATTCTCATGTTAAACAAGGCTACCTTTGGCGATCTTTGCGACGCCTGCCTCCAAGTCTTTCTTTGAATCGAAGACCCTGGTAACGAGCCCCATCTCCTTGGCCTCCATGGCGGTGATCTTGCGTCCGGTGAGCGCGAGGTCAGCAACGTTGCCGTATCCAACAATCCGCGGGAGTCGCTGCAGCGCGCCGAGGTCGGCGACGATGGCCATATCCACCTCCTTGAGCACGAACGTGGCGTCCCTGGAGCAGCACCTGATGTCGCAGGCCGCGACGAGGTCGACGCCGCCGCCGACGCAGGCGCCGTGCACCGCCGCGACGACGGGCTTCCGGCACCGCTCGATGGCCGTGAGCGCCGCCTGCATGTCCAGGACCGCGCGACGGAGCGCCTCCGCGGCGGCCACGGGGTCGCCGCCGCCGGCGGAGGAGGTGGCGGCCAGCGGGTTCCCCGGGGCCACCCAGCTCGATGCCCGCGCAGAAGTGCGGGCCCGTGGCCGACAGCACCACGGCGCGCGCGGTCGGGGTCCGGTCCAGCAGCGACATGGCGCGCGGGATCTCCACGAACGCAGCCGGGCTCAGCGCGTTGCGCTGCGCCGGGCGGTTCAGGCGGACCTCGTAGACCCCCGCGGATGGGTCCGGCCGCGTCACGGCCAGGGTCTCGAACCCCGCGCGGAGCTCCGCCTCGGCCGCCGCCGCCGCGTCACGGTCGCCGCCGGCCATCCGTGGTGGGTTGCTGACTTGCTGTTGCGTGGGGTTCACTGCTACCTGCTGCGGGATATGAAGCCGCTGGTGATTTGTCGCCACGTTATCCCCCGCTCTTGTTCTTGTTTTGGATCTCGGAGACATCTAAGATTAGCGGCGGCGGATTGAGATAATCATGATGTGTAATCTGGCTTGTATCGCTCTTGGAAGGATAACAGCGGCGGTAAAATCGATTATTGTTCAACATGTCTCGTTTTGAGACGCCATGTGTTTCTTGAAGATAAACCTGATCGGCCAGCGGAATGACAGTGAAAGGTTTTGTCAACACTCGAGAATGGATCGATTAAAAACAAAACGCTCGGGAATGGATATCACGAACGCAAGTACGCAATGTTTACGGCCCAGACCATTATATGAACCAGACGACATAACTGCCTGTTGGATCATATGGCTGTCGAGGAATCGAAAGGTTTTGATCATGTGCAAATCAATGTTGATGGTTGGAAGCAGAAATTCAGGGCTGAGTTGGACCTTGTTTGCATCAAGGCCAAAGGTCAGAGGCAAAACCTTCTTAATAACTAGGGGAAGCTTCGCGCGTTCTTTTTTAATTTAAGAAAAATGCAATGATCATATGGGAAATTTTCATTATATCTTAATAGACATTGGCACGTAGATTTAATTTGCTTGATTCCTGGGCATAAGCCAATTTGACATTTCGGCACACTTGTCGATAAACAAATCAAATATATTCTTCCATGCATGCATTAAAGCTGATTTAGTATATTTATTGAATATATTACAGCAAAAATAGTATTGTTTTGTCTCAAATGTATTTTCGACATAGTATTTTTTTTTTTATAAGATTCGACATAGTCCTTGAGGACTCAAGGTCTGCAGCAAATGGTGATTCTTCTCAGCGGCCTAACTCAAGCAGTCATTTTATCGAGCACCTAATACACCAAATGAACCCAGAGCCCTGATCACCATAACTGAACTTGAACGCCATGACCATGACCACATAACTGAACTTGCTGGTGAACTCGATGACCACATCATCATAAGCGACTCACGAAGGAGGCTGCAGAGTCCAACCTACAAACCTCACGCATGCATCCCCGGCCCCGGTGCCAAGAGAAGCCCGAGGAGGAATAGCAGGACGGTGGGTGCCACAGTGACGATGAAGAACATAATATCAGAGCCGGCAATCCATGCGTAGGCCACAGACTCAACACGCCGCCGCGATCTCGCCGTAGTGGGGACTGGAGAGCAGCCCATCTCCGTCTAGATCGGATGATAGGGGCCGAGGATGACCGAGGCCACGAAAGGCCTATTTGAGTTTCCAGCGTCACCGCGCCGGCAAGGCCTCCCGATGCCGCAATCCACGGCTTTGGATATCGGGTCCGTCAACTCCGCCTCGAAAGCGGCAGCTGTGTTTCCGTAACTTGGACCTCCTGTCGCCTCCCTGCACCGCCTGCATGAGCAGAGCAAGCCCAATCCGAATCCAAAGCTGGGAAAGGGAAAAAAAAATTAGACAGTCAGCGGCGTCAATCGATTGGCATAACGGCAGCGGGGGGGCGCGCCGTTGCGGCATAAGGAGGCCTTACCGGTGTCGGGGAGCACTCCCGGGCGCCGTGGGACGGCAGAGAGACGCAGTGGAGAAGAGCCGGGTCGAAGTCGAGATACCGCCGGCGGTAAGGCACCTCAGCCATGGCTAATCATGTTCGACCAAGGGCACGGGCAGCGGCTCGACGGTGAATGGTGGCCTTGGCTGGCGGGATACGTGCCCAAAGAGACCCGGCGGGCGGACCCACGGCGTGCGCGGTCCTTTGCCGCCTTCCCTCTCTGCGGTGCCGTATCCTCTCGCCGGCGCCGGTGTTCGCCGAAAGGGGGGGTCGTGGACGGCGACCGCGACCTTCCGGCGAAACATGTGTGGGCGATTTAAAGGGGCTCCGTGGGTGTGGAAGTGGAGGTGGAAGGCGGACGGCGGGAACGGGGCATGCGGGCGGACTGGAACGGCGGCTCGGAAGGGGGTGGACGCCAAGGCCACCACGGAGGAAGACGAATCGGTCGGCATCGGTCACGATGCGCCTTGGCCGCATTTCGATTACCTCTTTGCCTAAACCAATGACATGGCTAAGAATTCCTTAAGAACTATTAGTGGGGTTCTCCTATATAGGAGTTTTTAGATTGGAGAGATAGTTACAATGTATAGCCTGTTTTGTTCTATTTCTTTGGGCCTAGTTGCCTTGTAAGAGCATCTCCAACGTTGAAAATACAAAAAAAAAAAAAGAACCCAGACGATGCACGAGCCCAGCCCATTGTCCCTCACGCGCCGCCCAAAGGCGCGGCCCTCCTCTCCTATGCGGCGCAGCAAACCAACAACGGGCAGTAAATTCGTGTTTTCTTTTTTTTTTTTACAAAAATAGTAACTTTGTGTGTTGATGAGTGACAGTTCAGACAAAAAAATTATGGCAAACAAGACGCTGACGAGGTTAGGTTCAACCCATCCTTTCTCATCCCACGATCAAACACATGCCAAGAGTGGCGTGGGGATTTCAGTGCTAGGGAAGGAGGAAAACAGGAGAAACGCTAGGATGAGGGCCTAAACTAGAGCCTATATATGGGGTATCAAGTTGAGATACTTATATTAGTGGAGAAATGTTTGCGAAGAGTCAGATCGTTTGGTCGAAACAACTATGAAACCCTCTCTCTCTCTCTCTCTCAGTAGATGTGAGACATCTCTTTATTTGCTCCTATTTACAAAAGTAGAAGCTGAAAATAAAAGGTCCAATGAGTTGCTTTTGGTTAGAGTTGCCTTTTCTTTTTTTTTTTTTTTTTTTTTTTTTTAAAAGAGTACTTTGTAGAAGCTAAACCGGACACAAGATGAGAACAAAAAAATGTGCTTGTTGCTTAGATTTAACTCACAGTGAACAACAGGAGGGCAACATAGAAGAGGATTTGAGGGCACGAAGTTTTTTTCTGTTTACAAAAGAATTACATTTTAAAATCTAAACTAGACAAAAAACTAAGTACAAAATGTGCTTGTTGCTTAGATCTAACTCGTCAGTGAACAACAGGAAGGCCATAAAAAAGAGGATTTGAGGGGACGAAGTTTCTTTTTTGCAAAAGAGTTACTCCCTCCGTTATAAAATGTAGTTGCTTTGACTTTTTTCAACCTCAAGATTGACCACTCGTATTATTCGAAAAATTTGTGCACACGGTCAAATTTAAGCCATTAAATAAGAACCTTTTGTTAATAAAGCATGCCGCAACAAAAGAAATGATATTTTGCATAATTTTTTTTTGAATAAGACGAGTGGTCAAACTCGGGGTTGAAAAAGTCAAACGAACTACAATTTGAAAGAGATTTAGTAAATTTAGAATCTAAATAAACTAGACAAAAAAAACAGTGTGCTTGTTGCTTAGATTTAACTCGACAGTGAACAACAGGAAGGCAACAAAAAAAAAGCGGATTTGAGGGCCCAAAGAAAACAACACATACAAGCTCAGAAAACAACTGATATTCATGTTTGTTGTAATCATGTGAGTGTATGGAATGTTAGAAATAAGATGGGGATTGAGAAGAAATCCCCGAGGAATTAAAATAAAGTTTTCTACAAAATCTTTATTTTTCGTTTATGCTAAAATGGTGAATCCTATTGAAAGACCAGGGTGTCATATAGAGGGATGTCTTTTGTCTAGCTTTTCGCCCAGTGTATTAGTTTTGGTAGTTTGAGGCAACTCTTTTTGTGGTCTTAAGACTTTTGTTTCTGTTTAGTTGTGTGGCGTCTAGTTCCTTTCTTTGTGACATGCCGCTCTTAGCTTTTCTATAAAAATTGAATTTACCGAACAGCTGATCTCTCTCTGAAATCTGTGGTCTAAAACAATCCTGACACAATACACATTCCTATAGTCGCTAGGCCATCCAAACTCGACCAGGCTTTTCTTCGAATTTGGACGATCCTTCAAAGAATCTCTAGTTCAGATTCGGTGTCAAAAAAAACAAGGAAGGAGACAGCAGAGTAGAACCAAACTGAAAACGAGATTTTTGTTCAGGTACTTGTCAGTCACCTCGCTGCATGTATAGTAGGTGGTTCGATGGAGCCGTGCCTTCGTGGCGCCAACCGCCAAAACGGCTCCTTCCTTCCGGCTTCCTTCCACCTGCACCGCAGCGGCGGCAGCCATTAGCACGTGCTGGCATCAGTGCAAAAGTGTGTGTTCACACCTCGCTGGTGGCCTGGGCCCTGGTGTCGACGAAGACGGTCACCGCGACCTGCTTGTTGTCTTCTCCCCCCCGCCGCATTGACTTTTGACGCCACCAACTCAACAACTCAAGTGACGGGCCACACTGCCCACTGCCACTGCTGAGCTTCGCCTCGCCATACATATCCGGCGGCCCGGCCAAGTCGATCCGGACCGGCGCACTGACCACCACCACCACCACCACTGCCTGCGGGTGGGCACCCAGCACCCGCAGCAACATGGCGGAGACGGCGATCACGACGGTGCTGGCCAAGGTGGCGGAGCTGGTGGCGTGGGAGGCGGCGGTGCTACTGGAGGTGGGCGACGACGTGCGCCTCCTCCGGGACAAGCTCGAGTGGCTCCACACCTTCATCCGCGACGCCGACCGACGCCGCCGCCTCCGCGACGACGAGTTCGTCGCCGTCTGGAATGCGCGCCAGACCCGCGACGTCGCCTTTGAGGCCGAGGACGCGGTCGACGACTTCCTCCACCGCGCCGGGCGGAGGCGGAGGACCGCCGCCGCCGCCCTCGGTTCCGGGTGCGCTGCCGTCGGTGGGTCGTGGTGGTGGTGGCCTGGCTGGTGCGCCGGCCAGGTCGCGCCCGCCACTGCCTCTCGGGGCGTATCCGCCAGATCAGGAAGCGGCTTGATGAGATCTCCGAGAACCGCGCTGTCTATAACATCGAGCACACGCCCGCGCCGGCCTGGGCCAACGCCTCCTCCTCCGCTACCACCCTCGCCGCCTGGTATGAAGCAGTGTTTGCGGTCAATTTGAGTAGATTTCCTCCTGCAAATCTCTCCATGCGGTGCTGCTGTCCTTTCAAGATTCGTCAAGCTGCTGCGCCGGAGAAGCGATCAATTTGACCGATTTCTGTGCAGGGATGATCTGGAGGAGTACACGGTTGGGCTGGACAAGTACAGCGACATGCTCAAGGAGCAGCTCCTGGACGACTCCGTCCCGCGCGCGCGCTCGTGGCCATCGCCGGCGAGAGCAGCATTGGCAAGACGACGCTCGCGCGGAAGGTGTACCAGAGCCTCGAGGTCCGAAACCACTTCGAGATCCGCACGTGGACGGTGCTCCCGCACAAGTGCCGCGCCGCCGACGTCCTCCGCGACATCCACCGGCAGATGACCAACCAGCTGCGGCGGGCCCCGTCGGCGTCCAAGCAGGCCGCGGAAGACTCCTGCGACGGCGACAAAGCCTTCGGGTCGGGAAAGGACATCAGCAACCAGCTTCACAAGAGCATGACGGGGAGGCGCTACCTCGTCGTCGTCGACGGCACCGTGTCCGTCACGGACTGGAACAGCCTGCGAGCCTCCCTCCCCGACGAGGGCAACGGCAGCAGGGTGCTCCTGATCACGGGTCCGGAAGGCCTGGAGGTGGTCGGCCTCGGCCACGCTGGCCACACGTACGACCCCATCGAGCTGACCCGGCTGAGCCCGGAGAGCACGTACGAGGTGTTCCGGCGCCGGGTGTTCGGCGCCCGCGGCGACTGCCCCGGCCGGTACAAGTCGAGGTACTACCAGGACGTGTTCCGGATCACGCGCGGCCTGCCGCTCTCGATCGTCGTCCTCGCCGGGATCCTGCGGTCCAAGGAGCTGCCGGCGGAGTGGGACGAGGTGATGGCGCAGCTGGCCCCGCCGGTGCGCGAGCAGCAGCACAGGGCGCCGGCGGCAGCAGCAACAGCTGGCCCCGGATCATGTCGCGGGCCTTCGACGACCTGCCGCACCACCTCAAGTCGTGCTTCCTCTACCTGGCGGCGATGCGGGAGAGCACGCCGGTGGACGCGCAGCGCCTGGTGCGCCTGTGGGTGGCCGGGGGGTTGCGCCCGCGCCGCGGGAGCACCATGGAGGAGGTCGGGCAGGGGTACCTCAAGGAGCTCATCTCCCGGTGCATGGTCCAGCTGGTGGACAAGGACGACTTCGGCGCCGTGCAGACGGTGGTGGTGCACGACCGCCTGCACGCCTTCGCGCAGGACGAGGCGCAGGAGGCCAGCTTCATCGAGAGCCACGACAGCACCGACGTGCTCGCGCCGGCCACCGTGCGCCGCCTCGCCGTCCTCAACTCCACCACGGACAGGTACGTGCAGCTCAGCAACGCGCTCCCCAAGCTGCGCCCATCATCTGCGACTTCGTGGAGGTTCGCCGAGTCAGGCCGTCCAGCAACTTCATCCACACCAGCGACCTGGGCTTCCTCCATGCTTCCAAGTTCCTCCGTGTCATCGACATCCAGGGACTCGAGCTCAAGAAGCTCCCAAACGAGATCGGCTCCATGATCCACATCAGGTACTGATCGACTCCGAAACATTGCAGTAGCAGAGATGAGATTAGAGGCTAGATTAATGTTTGGCCATGCGTTTTGGTGTGAGCAGATACCTGGGCCTCCAATGCGGCGACCTGGAGAAGCTCCCGAGCAGCATAGGCAACCTTTGTCAACCTGCAGTCTCTCATCCTCGGCGGCCGGCACGTCCTGGAGGTGCCCGCCGCGTTCTGGAGGATCCCCACGCTGCGGCACGTCGTCGCGCTGTTCGCTCTGCCGAGCAGGGCCCCTGGGCGACCTGCACAGCCTCCAGACGCTCCACGGCGTGCATCCCCGCGGGTGGGGCGGCGACTACAACCCGCTGGGGAAGGCCGCCAACCTCCGGTCGCTGGAGCTCCGCGAGCTGACCGCCAAGCACGCCGATGCGCTCGAGGCCGCGCTGGAGAGCCTCGACCTCCTGGAGCACCTGGTGCTACGGGGCGACCCTCTGCCGTCGAGCGTGTTCAGTATCCCGAGCCTCCGCCGGCTTCAGAGCCTGAAGCTGTTTGGCACCATGGATGCGCCGGAGGGGCCCAGAGGCGCCGAGGACGTCCGGTACATCCGGCCGAACCTGACCACGCTGTCGATGTGGAACACCGAGGTGGGGCAGAAGTTCGTGGACATGCTGGCCGAGCTGCCGAGCCTGGGCGAGCTGGACAATGATGTACGACGCCTACGACGGTGATCGGCTGGCGTTCATGGAGACTGGGTTCCCGAGGCTGCACAAGCTGAAGCTCGGGCTACCGAAGCTGGAAGAGTGGACGGTGAGCCCGAAATGCATGTCGGGGCTCGCCACGCTGACGCTGTGCCGGTGCGCCAAAATGCGGATGCTCCCGGAGGCTCTCGCCGGGATGACGGAGCTGGAGGAGGTGGTGCTGTACAGCATGCCCGACATCGTGGACAGGATCAGAGAGGGCGAAGGCCAGGATTACCACAAGGTCAAGCACGTACCCGTCATCCAGACTATATACTGATCATCGCCATGTGGTGAATGCTGATGGCTCCTTGTCAACACTGCTTCGACTCATCAACGACTATGTTGGAGTATGATCAAGCGAGGAAATTGCAATTCGAGAATGTCATGTCACTGTGTAGACATATTAGGGCCTATTTGGTATTTGTCCAAGGTTTAATAGCCACCTCTATTTAGCCACTTATATTATTGAGTTATTTGATCTATCTATGCTTATAATTTTGTGCTTTTGTGATATGCCATTACAATTTTATTCTACCTCACTCATGCCATTTTCTACGTCCATGTCAGTACCACACGTAGGCCACTCTATTTTGGTATGGCCTAAACTACCCTTGTCATTTTTTTTTTTTTCCACTCACTGCCCGAGGACCCACATGTCATACCCTATTACCTTTCTTCTTCCTCCTTCCACCGTTGTTCGCCGGCATATGGAATGCAGGCGTAGCTAAGTGGGCTATTGTTTTGGGATGTGACCATCGACGACCTTCGTGTCGATTCGGGGCGACGCGCAAGACTATGAATCGAGAGGTTCTCGATTTATAGTCTTGCTCATCGCACTTCTGGATCGACGCGAAAGTAATGCTAAGTGGACTGTTGTTTTGGGATGAATCACTTTTGGTGTATCGCTCATAGCATTCGGTCATTCACAATGCTTAGTTGTCTTATACAGTTTGTGGCGGTAACCTCGTGACTCCAAATATATCAACAAAAACTCAAGAGTCTCGATTCTAATATTAATATATATCAATTTATTTATTTATTTATATCTATCTATATCTATACTAATCTATATCAATATCTTTATTTATTTATTTATCTATATCTATGTCGATACTAATCTATATTAATATCATTATTTATTTATATCTATATCTATATCTTCATTTATCTATATCTATATTAAAATATATTTATTTATATCTATATCTATACCAATATCTTTCTCATTTATTTATATCTATATCACGTATATAGATTAGTATTAGACTTCGAGACACGAGTTTGTTTTTTGATGAGACATCAGATTCACAAATGACCACTACACCTCATTTCGAAAGAGAGGGACATGATGGATACACAGGTGAAGCTCATCCTCGATGAGCTCAAGTGTATGCGCTCTTCCATGGCAGACTTCCAGACGGACCTATCCAAGAGGATCAACAATGTGGAGGCTACTCTTGGCGCCCGCTTCACCACCATAGAGAACACCACCCACAAGTTGTTCGATGACCGGCGTACCCAAGTGGATGCGACCATCGACAACTTCCGTGTCGACTCGAGTACGACACGCAAGACTATGAATCGAGTGTTTCTCGATTTTGGGGCTACTTCACCAGCAGGCCTCCTCACCAAGCCGAAGATAGCTGCAATATCAGCATCTGTCCCTAACCCGGTGATCGGCCTTAATGGGCACTGGGTCGACACACATCAGCAGGGGGGCGAGTTTGAAACCCGTCTCCCGATCAAGGGTACGTGTGGTTTCCTTTAACCCAAGATCATTCAGTTCTGCATCTCATTCGTTGTTGGAGGAATTGGGTCATCATTCAATATGTTGAGTCCATTGAGCCCACATAAACGTGTTATTAGAGGGATAACAAAGAAGTGTATGAATCTAAATCCTCCTATCTCCAATTGAGACCTCGTTTGAGCCTACCTCTTTTCTGCTTTCTTCCCCAAATTCCTTCCCCAATTACGTTAGTTGTTAACACAAACCACATCCTTCACTAACACATATTTACTTGTGCACATTAACATGCTACAGTATTCACTAACATTATGACAATTATCTGTTCATATACGTAATTATGAGTTATATAATTTCATCTATGATTAACGCAACAACACGTGAGTATTCCTGTAGTATTAGAAAAAAATACATGGCTGTTTCGAAAAAAATATTTATCTAAATTGTACAAATTTTCACAGAAATCATTTAAACGCCAGGAAAAAAACACAGAATTCAAAATAAATTCTCTATGCTCCAAAAGTGCCCTAGCCAGCCGGCACATTGGTACGGTGTATTATAGGGCACCCAGCGGGAACTTCCAAAACACACCCCAAGATTGCAAAACATGCCCGCCTTGAAGCTGGAAGCAAAGCACGAGCGAAACATGTCACTGGCCACTGGGCTCAGCGTTGGACGTCAGGGAACGGCACGGATGGAACGACAGTGCCGGATACCGACACGACGGCCGTGGCTGTGACGATGAGCTGTAGCAGCAGCCAAGCAAAACGGAACCAGGTGGAGGTGGCGCAGGACGGGACGGGAGCCCAAAGATAGCAGTCAGCGAGGTCTCCAACGCAGCCAAGGCAGGCCCGCCGCGCAGCCGCAGCCCTGCCAGCCCAGCAGCAGCAGGATCCATCCATCCACCTCACCTCGCGTCGTCGTCGTCCAGCTCACTCCCCCGCCGCGCGCCCACGCTCCCCGCCCCCCCTCGCCGCGGGTCACGCGCGGGCCTGGCGCCGAGCAGTAACTGACGTGCATCTCCTTCCTCCCTCTCCCTCCACCCCGTGCACAGCCCCCTCCACAAATCCCCGATTAAACCCTAGAATTTCCCCTAATGCGCGCCCCAACCTAGGTGGCGCCCCCCCACCGGCACCGGCTCCGCGGAAGGTACGGGATCTCTCGCGCCCGCCCAGCTCCATTTCCTTCTTGCGCCGCTGGCTTTGATCTTGCTCGGAGGTCGCCGGCCGCGTTTTGTAGCTCGTCGCCGGCTCTGGGATTTAGGAACCGCCGCCGCCGCTTGCTTTGGGATGCTCGTGTCGTGCGTGGGAATTCCCCCGATTCTGTTTGGTTTGGTTTGTTTCGTGCCGCGATGGGATGGTTTCAGCCGGAGACGGCTCGAGGCCTCGAAAGATTTGACTTATTTGATTGATTAGGCAGCGGTTTGTTTTTCCTTTAGGTTTCTTGGAGTGAGTGATTGTGTGCACGCACACCTGCTACTCAAGCTCACTTCTTGCGCGATGTCTTTAGCTGCAAGGTTTTGGTCTGGCGTCGATGATGGCCATTCAATGCTGCTCTGCTCTGGTAGTCGGGTTTGCTTTAGTCAGTCTCTGCTTCTGCTGATGCTCTCAGGACCGAACTTCAGGTCTCTTATAACGAGAGGCAATTCTCCTCGGCATCCTTTCTGGGCTGCTTTTACAGTACTGCCTTATCGAAAAGGCTGGAATTTTGTTGCCATATTTTGCAAAGCCAGAATATACTAGGATAGGAACTAGTGTCGGCTATCAATGCCTGGTTGGTGAGTTGGGAATTGATTTTTATTTGCCTTTCAGGTGCCTCTACGGTTTAACTTTTGATTCTGTTTTAATGGTTTCCTCTTGAGAACCAACTTTGATTCTGTTTTTTTAATATTTTCCTTTTGAGAACCTGAATATTCGGTGTGAGTTACAATGTCAGAAACAACAGACAAGAATAACTATCTACCGCTTTATTTTTCCATGATCATTCCATCGAGAACTTTATTTCAGCACGAATTGATTTCTGGACTGTATTCAATATTGACTTCCCAATATTACATGTTTAGCAGGTGTGCAACCCAGGGTGCATACAATGAGTGCGGGTTTCAACGAGCAGATATTGGCTCAGAAGCTTTCAAACCTTAATAGCTCACAACAGAGCATACAGAGTATCCTTGCGAGTTTCTCAACCCCCCATTAACTTAAAGCCTTGTCTTCTGCATGAAGTATTTTTTATCTAAACTTCTCATCCGAGTTATTTTCATATTCTATTTCTTTATTGGCTTGTATAGTTGTGTGGTTTTGCAAAGTGCAAAATTATAGCTTAAGATTACAGGGGAAAAATGTAGTTTTGTTGTCTTAACATTCCAGATCTCTGCGCCAATAAATCCCATTCAGTTGATGACCTTTCATGCTTCACTGTGACCAGTTAGTAGCATTATGCTAGTCATTCACTGTCCCCTGCTCAAGATTGCTACCTACTATTGCTGACTGATTATTTTTTCATGTGCTACATTATTTTATCGGTTCATGTAATGTCATCCTTAACAAAAAAGAACAGCTTTATCACATTGGTGTGTCTTTCATCATCGTTACTGCCAACAAGTTGTACAAACATGGCATTGTGAGTTCCATGCAGCTCCTGGAGACAAGAGGGTATCTTTGCTGTACCTTGCAAATGATATTATGCAGAATAGCAGAAAAGAAGGTAATGGATATATAACTGAATTCATGAGGGTCCTCCCTGCTGCCTTGAATGAAGTGTTGACTACCGAGATGATTTTGGGCGGAATGTCCCGAAAAGACTGGTATGTTGTACATGTCGTTGATATCTATATTCATGCAAGTGCATTATTACTCATGTCGCTTCAAATTGTAGTTTTATCATCATCATAATAAATATGCTAACAACTTACTTCATGTTCATATCTATGTGCTTACTTTAGTGGCAACAATGGTAATCACTAAGTTCACTACTTGATATTTTTATTGAAGATATTCTCTAGGCACAAGATATACAAAGCATTCTAGAGTTCATGAGTAGTATTTCTAGTCTCTAGGAATGCGTGCCAAAAACAGTCATGTTCCCGCCTTCAATCCTCTCGATCACTTTCTTTTTGTGAAAGCAACGGGTGATGAAGAAAGGTGGTGTATAGTACGGACAACATGAAAGCCCGCTCTTCATCTTAACTTTTTGGCATGTCATCGATTTAGAAGTTGGCATATCCATTGTCATGGCTGTCATTGTGTTTGGGGATTCGTGTCAAGATACTTTGGTAGTGCAAGGTGCTAACAATACGAGCAAGGCCGACGGTGTTTGGTGGGATTTTTTTTTTTTTTTTTTTTTTTTTGGGGAGCGCAACATACTTCTCCCTCACTCTCAACCCCTCACTCCTTTGTTGGTGTATGTTGTTGAAAAGGTGGTCATAGGAAGCGCACATTGATAGGGCACCTATGCTAATACTTAGATAAGAGTATGAGACACCCAATGCAGAATGCGCGGAGGGCTTTGCACCATGGAACCCACTTAACAATGGCCTACTTAGTGGCCTAGTTTTTCAAACCGGACCGGTGATCGAACCGGCGAGACCGCCGGTTCAATGGTTCATTGGTCCAACCGTTAAAAACCGGTTGAACCGCCGGTTCAAAAAGAATGGACCGTTTTTATCGAACCGACACAAATACTTTGAACCGGTGTATATATATATGATTTAATTAATATTTAACAATGAAGGAGAGTATATATAATTAAATAATGGAACAACATAATTTAATTGTGCAATCAAAAGGTTCATACATCATGAAAATATAGGATGACATGGTCTGGATAGAGAGCTAATATACTAGCAGAGAGCTTCACCAATAATTAATCACTAACAGAGCTATTCAAATAACATTAGCAGAGAGCTTACTGTTTTCGCTATTCAAATAGCAGAGAGAGCACAAAACATATACTATTAACTATTCAAATAACAGATCTGGACATTGCCAATCACTAGCAGAGAGCACTAAACATACTATTCAAATAATAGAGGCGAGAGAGCTTCACCGGCAGCCATGTTCTCGGCTTCTTCTCGTGGTCGCCGAGATGGAGCCGCGGAGGTGGAGGGAAGCTGGAGCAGATTAAGTGAGCAACTCGTCACCCTCGCCGCTCGCCCGTCCTCGTGCCGCCCCCCCGCCCCGCCGCGACGCTCACCGGCGGCTGCCGTGCGGACGGCAGCAGCCGCAATCGGCCGGCCGCGCCCGGCTGGCGGCTTGCCCGCGCTTCAGATACGCAGCCGCCGCCAGCCTAGCCCGCCGCCCGCCGGCGGCCGCCCCTCGCGCCCGCGCCCACCCGCCGCCACTGATGAGCCCGCCGCCGCCCGAAGAAAACGCAATGGCGGGAGTCGCACGGGAGTGTTTTCCTTCTCCCCAAGGGCCCAGCCCGTAAGCACAAACCCTATACACGCTTTTCCAACAATACCCTTTGAATGGATCGCCTTCTACCGAAATGGCAGAGGGTATTTTTGGGTATTTTAAAAACCGCTCCGGTTCACATGAAACCGCCGGTTCACCGATTCCGTTAAAAACCGGCGGTTCAACCGGTTTTTACCGGTCCAATTGCACATCCGATCTTTTAAGTGAACCGGACCGGCGTAGGCTCGGTTCGGTCTTTTAGCGATCGAACCGCCCGGTCCGGGTCCGGTTCAAAAAAACTAGGCTTAGTGGGCTCACGGACAACGGTGTTCAATGCCCTAGCTTCATTATCTCCATAACTTGGACGACGTGGGTCGATGTTTTTGATGACAAGGCTTGAATGTTTGCCACGATAGACTTGAGATCCCAATTAGGTGGAGAACTTTGATTTGGGTGGCGACTTGCATGTCTCCATGGAGGTGGTGTAGGTGATCAAGGTTGGGAGGCACGCCGGTGGAATAAGGGTCGACGATGGCATGATATCCTCGTGTATGGTGCCGTGAGATCTTGGTTCTTAGTGCTGACATCACGCATCGTGATTAGCTAGGGTTGAGCCCAACAAACTCAAATATCGCTTGGAGGGCTTGTACCTTTGACATACAAAGGCTAGATTGCAAGCTTATTTATGTAGAAGAAAGCAAAGGAGATGAAGGAGTGTTTATTTCTATTGCTCCTTTTTACAAGATTTTTTGTGGAATGATGGGCCACTTCTATTTTGATGGGTTGTTAATTTGTTTGATAGGCTTGCAAAAAGGGTGGGTAATTACCGCAACCCGCTAAACCTGCGCCCGCAAAAATCATTTTTGTGGCTCATATGGAGTAGCTACAATTGTTTTGTGGACCGGGTACCAAAACTTCGCAAGTGTTCTCTTTGGTATGCAAGAGTTCGCAAGTGGTCCAACGATTAGAAAACTTCCATTAATGATCCGTTGGTGGCATGCGCCAAGAAGATCATGAAGTTCTCTCGTGGTGGTGACCGTGGATCGGCGGCAATAGGGACGATCTCCCCGTGGTGTTCTCTAAAGGCCAAAGCTATTGCCGAGTTCACATGTTTGCGCTTGGGTGGCCACGCGTTGTTCCGATTGTGCACAACATAATACATTGACCTCTTCGACTTCATCATCCATGTCGTCATATCGGACGACGAGCCCGATGGTGGCAAGTTGGGCGAGATGAGAATAACTTCCATGTGGAGAATTTGCGGGTTGCCGCAAAATTCGCAAAATACTAGCTGTTCTACGCGGGATTGCCACAAATCCCAAGAGGACTCTAGTGGCTTGTGCGAGACTTGGCGGATAGCCGTTGATGAGCCATCAACAATGTTATTGTTCGATGAAATCCAATTGAGGCATGTTCCCCATGTAGTCCTAAATTTTGGAACCTTGTTGAGGATTGATCACCACACCATTGTCCAAATAATATTTGATTCATGTACCACACATGCTACAAATAGTAGTTTGGATTTCCATTTTTACAAACATGTAATAGGTATGCTCTCATGGATCGCTATAACCAAATGTCAAGTGGCGCAACTTGGCCATTGTTCAAACAATTAATTGATTTGCACATCCTTTCAATTAACGGTGTAATTTGTTGTCTATAGTGTGCAATTTTCTCGTTCATTGTCGATTGAGATGCTCGATCTGTCACACCATGTGACGGCATAAGAGCAAAACTTATTCTGGTTGATGAATGAAGACTGTAGCACGAATGTTTTCAAGCTTGCAAAGTGGCCATTCAATTTATTGGAATTTACCCTTTCATCAAGTCCAAAAAGCTATGAATCGCAAGCACTTGATCTAGGTGTGACATCTCTATAAGAAACTTCATCATCGATTGGTGTCAAAATAGGGGTTGTCTACACACCCATATTGTCTCGCTATCGAGTGGCTCAATGTGGTGGTGGCATTAGGTCCACTATGTGGGATAGTGAGGCTTATCTCATTTGTGCTTCTCCCTTGGCTTTATGCAAGGATCTTGATCTTTTCCATATTTGTAATGATTTTGGCGGATTGGTGCCACTAGAGCTTAGAAAGATGCCACTAGAGCTTAGAAAGATCTCTAGGTGTTATCAATGGCCAAATGCCAGTCATGGTATGGCTTTTGAGCCAAGACTTCGACAGGCCCAATGCACAAACTACGTGAGGGCGTGCTTCACATGTGAATGCTACAAGTCGAGCACTTGCAACCTTTGCCAATCCCGAATCAATATGGTCCGATGTTACGATGGACTTCATTGAGGGACTTTCCAAGGTTGATGGCAAATCAATGATCCTCAACCATGATTGATCAAGGACTTCCCAAGGTTGGTGGTAGTTAAGTGATCCTCAACTGTGATTGGTAGGCAAAGATGGTGGTTTGATTCTTCTTCTCCGATGTCATTTGCTTGCATGGCATCCTCGTCTTTCATTGTGGGACAAACCTTGTTTCCACTTTAGCTTTCCAAAAGGTGCTCAATGCATTCAGCTCCAAGCTTCACATGAGCTCCGAGGCAACTAACAAAGTAATCACCATGTACTTGCTATCTATGACAGGTGATCATCCTCAATAGTGGGTAAAGTGGCCCCGAGCCTAATTTGTCTACAACAATTCCTACCACTGACGGCCTCCAGGAAACGATATCGGTCGCTTCTATGAACCAAGCAAGCTCAGCACCCGTGCCATGTAGGAGTGTGATGAGTTCCTCATCGATATCCACGGTTGCCTCGAAAAAAGCTTACCATAGTGCCAAGTGCGCTTATGACCATAGCCATCGCGTGGCATGTTGTCGGGGATTGGGTATGGTTTCGCCTTTGCTATCACGTACCTATAGTGGTGGCAACAACGCGTTTACCACAAGGGAGCACATGAAGGGAAGGTGCCAGGGCAATCGGCCTGAGTCAAGACGTGTTTGTGTCCACATGTTGTGGTGAGTATTGAAGTGGAGCCAACATATAGGGTAAAAATCAGCTATAAGCTAGGCACTTGTAAGAGGCAAGACAAGCTAGAATCGAGTAAACCCAAATTGGGTTTAAGGAGACTTCCTCCCCCCCTAGTTATCTCGTGGTCCGATTCTTGTTGCGATTACCCATGTCGACGCCAAATCGCCAAGTAGGGCACAAGTGTTACAACAACCTTTTTTCTTTGATGGCTTCCAAGGAAGCTCCAAACTTTTGTAAATGTTCAAATATGCCGGGTGGCTTTTCAAACTTGAGCCCCTAGTCGGTGCATGCATCCTCAACATCTTCCACATCGGCTTGCCCAAGAATTTCTTGGGTGATCCTCCTATGCGATGGGGAGAGTCCCAAAATGCATTATCATTGATTCATTGCTCCACCGTCAAAACGACCTCTCTTTTCATAAATGAGAACTAAAAACGTGCTTGGGTCATAGTGTTTGCCCACTATTAATCAAGTGTAAGGACCAACTTGATTCCAAAGACATTGCGGAAAAGAACTGGAGCTAATCTGGAGGAAGTACCCCCCCCTAGCCCGAGGACGAGCCGAAATGTTGCTGGAGACACGGAGTGATGTCATGTGGGGGCAACATTTATAGTTGGTGCAAGGAGAAAGAGTAGGAGAATCATGAAGGATCGGAGGAGTCGATCCATGCGCTAGAAGGAAGGCACCATGAGTAATTAGGCTTGCAACTTTCAATTGGATAAGACAAGCAAATAATTATTCCTAAATTCCCTCCCATCTTTGTGAGCATTTCCTCTATTAGTTCCGAGGAAGCAAAGCAAGGATATCGCCTCTCCGGCCGTGCACCTTCACCCGCCTACATTCACAACAAACAAGCACCCACAACAATGAACTTCTCAACTTTTACATCACCCCCGACGTATTCAAGGTGCTCTACATAACCCCCCCTAAACTATAAAATCGGGTATTGAGCACATTAAACTTTGTCAAACGGGCAAATAACCCCCACAGTGGTACCCTGGAGGTGGTTTTGTTGACATGCCGATCCAAGTTGGCTGGTTTTGATGACGTGGTGTCTAGGCCAGCCCTGAATTAGGGTACCCTCGAGTCTCGACACCATCATCACCGGGTTCGTGCCCGCACTACACTGTGCCGACTTCCCTGCATCTTACCATGACTAAACCGTGCTCCATGGCCACGCCTTCCACGACCGCCACTCACTTCGACAACTCGATTCCTATGCCAAAAGCCACTTGGTCTCCGATCCCCCGTTGGAGTCCTCGACAACGTCCTCCTTGGAGCTCGCTGCGGCTATCTTCGTCGTCGCCACAACAATGCCACCACACCGCACGCACATACAATTGTGTCCCGCCGGCCGCACTTGCCGGCCGTCTCGTGGATGACTTGCGCTCACGACGCTTGCTCACGACCCACGAGCCCACAAGTTTGTTATGGCCGGGTTGGCGGCGCAGTCCAAGAGTCGGAAACAATCGGTCCCGTGGGGACTTGCATGGATGCATGCATCGTGGAGCTTGCGGTGGGCGTGTTGGCTTGTTATCTCATCTAATCAGAATGTAGATGCATTAGTTTGCGATCGCTTTCTTGTTGCCTAGTTCTTGGGGCTAGCCGTGCGAAGGTTCAAAGGTGGTCGCCGGGCTTGTCGCGTGTTTGCGCCTCCGGTTCATAGAGAAGGCATTACCACATTAGCGCAGCGCCTAAAACAAGGAGAGGGACGGGGACGAGAGTAGAGAAGGCGCGTCAAGTCGCAGCCACATCGTGCAAGCTTGGTGCCAATGGTATGCGCTGTCCTCTCGCCATTTCTACTTGGAATGCGCGTAAGGCGCAACACGCCATAGGCAATCTAGGTGGAAGAGCGAGGCGATGCAGTGGCGCCCTATGGAAGGTGCATGGCCATGGAGCAGTGGTGGCCCGTGGCGGATGGAGCTAACAAAGTGAGCGCGGGCGCGACGCAAAGCGCAACAACATGCGTGTGTGAGCCGGGCGATGGCATTGAGGCCGACAGCGGGCCTAGACGCCACATCGTTGTAACCAGCCAACGTGATTGCCATGTCGCCAAAACCACCTTCCGATACCACTCGGGGGTTATTTGCCCGTTTGACAAAGTTTAATGTGCTCAATACCTGGTTTTATAGTTAAGGGGTTCACGTAGCCCACCTTGAATACGCCGATGTAGGCTTTTTCCATAATGAATATGTCATACTATGGTCTCCACTTGTTTGCTTGTGTGCGTATTTAGCAACATGTGCACACTGTCAAATGGAAAATGTGAAGCGAAGTATGGTTCATGAGCTCATGATGCTTCCTTGCGTCTCAAACTTGAACAAGCTTGGGCGCTAATTTGAACTTTTGTTCCTTGATTTTTTTTCTCAAAAAGCGTGCATTTATCTATTTTGTCTATACCAATTTTTAGAAATATTGTAGTTTTATTTTTATTATAAAGGCGTCTAAAGAAATACAAACTTTCCATAGAAAAAAATATTCCAAATAATCTTGAGAAGATATGTGTATATTGATAGTCTTATCTTCTGTTCTAAAATATAAGCAGCAAAAACATTGACAAACAACCTACAAAAGGAGAACTTGCTTGCACATGTACCAGGGTTCAGAAAGTAAAGAATATCCTCTTTATATTTGGGGAATCACGTTATGTGGGTTTTTATCTTGGATTCACACCTCTTCCTTGCAATACATGCACCTTAAATTTAGAACGAGGAACTGACATACCACAGCATGACAAATTGATCGCACAGTGAACAAAATTTTCATCGATAGACAAAGGCAGCAGAAATATTTGAATTGTAATTAAATTCTCTTTTCTGTGTTTGTGATTTTATGGTTGGCCTTTATTGTCTCACATGGTTCTAGTTGAGCTTGAACTGAGTTGCACTTAGCGCTATGATTAGCACTTGCAAGCAATCTAATTGCTTTTAGTTTAGGAAATCTTATAAGGAAACACTTAAAAAACATCAGACACATTCTATTGGTTTCACTGCAAATAATGGCTCAAAAAGTACGGCTAAATGAGATAAAGATATGTGCATATCAATTTGTGGAGCATGTACCAATCTAACATTTGGAGGCATGTGGGGGCATATGGCACACTCTTGTTTTGAGTTGTTCACGTGGTGAACTGGAAAACCGTTAACCATTTGCCTTCCCTTTACATGGCTTTCATGACCTGGTTGTGCTTGTTGGCCATGTTGCTATAGTGCTTGCTTGTTCAAGTACATCGTTTGCCTTGAACATTACTGTACATAAAACCCCATTTTGTACTCAATGCCTTACAAGCTTTCTAAGTTACTAACATGTTATTAGAATATCATGGTTTGCTCTTATCGAACCCTAGACACCACATAGCCAAGTTTCCACAGGCCAAAAGCTTTTGATTCTCCCCTTTCTTCCCCTTCTCCAGGAGTAGTTTGCATCGCTTTACTTACACTCTTACTGCCGTGGACTCCTTTGTGGTTCACACATTCACACATACAGGCACAGGAAGGATAGGACACTTATGCCCCATCGGGCAACACAATTAGGTTTTTAAGGAAATGTTCACACAAGCGCCTCTTTTTTTGTCCTTTTCTTTTGGGGTGGGGGTCTCTTTGGTCAACCAGTCATCTACCTGGCGGTGTGGAGAACAAGCGCCTCTTTGGTTGCTATCCTCTCCACTCCGACCCTAATTCTTCTGCCTCTCTAGTTTCTCTCTTGCACACTCATTGACAACACCGTATCAATCTGGTATCAGAGACCACAACCAGTGCATCTCAGCCATGTCCAGCCCTAGTAATGATCCTGATGCCATCATGGCTAAGCTGGATCGCATGTTGGCGTAAACTGACCACGATGAACAACCACCTTGACAGCCATGATTGCCGGATCACACGCACGAAAAGTTCAAGATTGGCAGCGGCGGCGAGGTGGGCCAAGGCATTGTTCAAAAAGGCGCTCTTCCACGTTCGCCTGGGCGCGCCTCTGTGCTGAGCCTCTAATCTATGGGTTTGGTGGAGGACTACGGTGCCAGTTCCTTACCCTACTGCCTCTGCAAAAGCCTCACACTGTAACATCAGTTTGATCTCTTCACCTCTGGTCTAGGGCAGCCGCTGTGCTCTAATGCACTGCTTGAAAAAAAAGAATGAAACTATTCCTTTGTACACAATTTTGCGATCCTTCTTAAATATAAGTTTTAAGTTCTGTCCATACATCCCTCTGTGCTGCCTTTTGGAAAGGCTGATGTTAACCTTCCTCAAAGCACTGTTTAATTTTCCCTAGTGAACTGTTGAGGTGCAATTGTGCAAGTTAGCATCAGTAGATCTGTGCCACCTACTATAAATTAGCTTTGCGTGTCAGCACCTAGCCTACTTTCTGCATTATTTTGTCTTGCACTTTAGTATAAATTAACGTTAGCACCTATCCTACTTTTGCATTATTTTTTGTCTTGCACTTGCCCTGATGAAATCCTTGTTCAAAAAATCAGAAAGTGGTTGCATACTCATGTAAGTCTTACTCCATAGTAGTTAATCACTTGGGATGATAACCTATGGGTGTTTATACCTAAACTTCCCAACAGATAATTATTTTTTGTTTCATCTCATAATTTTATTTCTCAATGCTACAGATTGACATATGGGAAGACCGTAAAATATTTGATACTCAGGAACAAAGCCTCAAAGATGACTTTTTCAGGAGGTTAAAGGACATTAGAAACAAGTTGGTAAGTGAATTGATTTATTGATATTTTATTACCCTAGACCTCCGTTGAGGTTTACAATCCTGGTTTCCATATGGACAGAAAAATACAGGCAATGAACTGCTGGAGAAGGTTGTCTCTAGCTACAAACATGTCTTGAATGCTCCTATGGATGAGGATACTCTGATGCGAAAATGCCAAGCAGCTGTTAACAATTTTGATGAACTCAACAGAAATAACTCTGTTTTTAGGTAAGCTACATGTTTGCAAAGGATATTCTCAGATGTCCTATTATTATTTACTAGTTACTATGTAGCTCATAGCATGCAGAAAAACTAGTGATTATGTGGAGTTATAGTTTGGTACCTAGGTTGTCTGCAAGTTCACCTCTGCTCTGAGTTATGGTGCACCACAGCTGCAGGGACATTTCCACAAAACCAACAAACTACCATGGTCTCAAGCCTTGGTGTTGATCTGGGCATGGGTTTGCTGTACCTAGGTTGATGCAGCTATGTGCAAAATGGTTTGCATCACACCTGTGTTGCAACTTAGAGATCCTTGAGCCTAGATGATTTGTATAAGGGGAACATATCTAGTGCAAAACCAACCCAACCTGCTTCTAGGTCTTCTTTGTGGGTGTAGCCATGCAAACTTCTAATTTATACTGGGCCACAAGATGTCAAAATGGCAGAATCAGATCCTCAAGGGGCATGAGGTGATAAATGGATCCACAGGGAGGTGGGATTTGCAAAAGTGGATTAGGGGCTTCTCATGAATAGAACGGTTACCTGTAAAATTATCCCTTAATCATCTCGTGTACCTGTAACTTGGATTCAATGGGGCTTGGCCTATGACTCATTTATTAGTTGCAATGGCGGGGGCAACACTGAATGAGTATAAGAGATGCACTGTGCATTCAAAACCCCTCATTTCCATCTTTAGCAAGAAGTCCAGTGACTAGATTCATTGTGTTTCCTTTTCCTGCTGGAGCCCTTATTTTCAGGCACTGTCAATGGGACAAGTCAGCCCCACCCCATCCCACCAGAAGCCACCTTGAGCTGCCTCACAACATACACAAACAATTGCATTCTTCCACTGTTCTTGTCCTGGAGTTTCTTCAGCCTTGGCTAGATTCAAGGGTTGGTGGTGTCTTGATCTTTTAAATAATAAAAAGCAAGCAAAAGGACCTATGCTTTTAATGGCCCTTTCCTTCTCCAAAAATTGCATCACTGTTGGTTTATAAGGGCTATATCAAATAACTTCAAACTTATGTGTTTGTGACCACAATGAATGGTTTTTGGTTTTTAGGGGCTCATACTAAATAAAATTTAAATAAGACCAAACTGAATATCATATGCTGATATGCCACACGGTGTGCTATGGAGAATTGATTCATAGCTCTCAGGTGGGCAGCTCAACCCAATTATTGTCCCAACTTCAGTGCAACCTGATCAGGCGGATCTAGCCCCGATTTTAATGAGGTTGTCTTCTTTGTGGTGTAGCTTGAATTTTCTGTTGCATATTAAGCAGGTAGCAGCATCAAATCATCGGGCTTTTTATACAGGAGCTGCAGGAACAACATAGCATTCTCAGAAACTCCATTGAACAACTCAAAATGGCAGAATCACTCAGGACCACTCTGATTTCTCATTTGAAGGAAATGGTGCTGAATGAGCAGGTGAAACAAATAACTCTGTAAGGTCTGTTTTATCTGTTAAATGGATCTTTCAGTACTTACAGTGATTCATTTATTTTCAGGAGCTCAAAGTGGGGCAAGTCAGAAGCCAGCTTCAGGTACTTTCCTTCAACCAGCATTGCTGTTTCTTCTGATCATGTTCACTTTGATTCCCAACCACAATATACCTTCATGTAGTTTTTTTTAATAATAAAAACATTGCTATGACACTTGTGCATCTTCATGAATAGAACTTGTATTGTAGAATATCCTCCATCTTCACAGCCTGGTGTGTTTAGGCTATGTGTTTGGCGCCAATTATATGTTTTGGGTTTAATGAGACTGTTGACTCGCCTTAGTAAAAATGGTCGGCTCCCAAAATACTTAGAGGCAGGACTAACTGCTACCTGGCACATTTGAATCTAACGGTTATGATTCTCTATGTTAGCTGCACATACCCACAGTTTACCAGATTACTAATGCTTTTCCATCATGAATCAGGCTGGTTTCAGCCCCTCTCACAAGAGAGCTGCAGCTCTGCATGGGGCTTGGTACAACATGGAAAGGCATCAACCACCAAATCCCCACCAGCAGACAGGAAATAAGAGATCCAACCTCTCTGGTCCACTTAGTACTGTTGCTCCAGAAGCTGCGAAATCTTTTCAAAAGGGACCAGCAATTTGCAGGGTTTTATTCACAGAGTTGAGCTCCGAAGATTGGTGTTGTACATTTAGCCACAACATGAACAGTTAATTTTCTGAATCTTTCTGGTCTTGTCGAGTAAAACTGTAGATTCCGACAGCTTGGAGAGAAATATGGAACCCAATAGGCAAAGATGAATGCCGTAGCATGACATGTTGTAACTCATCAATATATGTTTTTTGCTAGATCATCCGAGAATATAGATGTTCTTGTGATGTTTTGAGCGTGTAATTCTGTTGTCTGGTGTAAGATATGACTTTAGCTGCTGTCGATGGTTGAATCTTTTGGTCTGTTTTTAATTACCCTTTTGCTCTCAGCTATTCTAGCGCCAATACTTTTTGCGTCTACTGTTGCATGTGCATGTGTTCCCAAGTATGTATGGTTTGAGGACTAAGTTGGATGTGATATGATGATCCATGGATATTGGGATAAGTATATCCATGATGCATGTTTGGTTTGGTGGATGATATGAGCTATTTTTTTGGGTTTATTTGGATACACACCACTGAAATTTTCGTGATTTTGAAATACACCACTACTATTTGCCAACCAACCATACTGACACCATTACAATTTCGTAAGTGTTTGAAATACGCCACCATCTACGCCTGATGTCGTCGTGAACCTACTATTCAGGCGTACATGAGCTGTTGTATCTCTGTGTTGCCACTTCTACCCTTGAGGCACGGGAAAGGATATGTCGCGACTTTCCCTCACGCGACGCGGCTCCAGGCATGCTGTTTCCACCGATACCTGTACAAAACAAAAGCCGTTCTAGATCCTTTTTTAGAGTCGTATTCGATCGACTGCTCTTAGATGTGTGGATAAGACTTAATCTCACGCGGCATCGTTTACATACAACAAATTTCCTTTCCTGTATTACTGTTCCTACTGCGTACTACTAATATTAGCTTTTGGCTGACTTGCTCCTATGTTGGTATGTACGTACCAAAACCAATTTTACCTTTTCTTCCTTTGATGGCCGGCCAACCAGCGAGCGATTTAGCTAGCCAAGTTGCCAGCCATTCAATCTAGCTTTCAGTTAAAATCATCTCCTGTCCCATGTTTTAGTCGTGACAGCTTTGTTATCCTTTTGTTTTATGCTAGGATGTTTTCGTTAGAGATCAAAGTTGAGGCCTTTATGATGAAAGACAGTGATGGGAAAAAATCTTTTTGTAAGGGAAGGGTTGTTAACTGGACTGTAAAGAGAAGAAGGGGGCAAAAAGGTCCATACAAATCTACTACCAGCTTTATAGCGTGGAAATTGTAGATAGTGGTGTATATCAAAGAAACGCAGAATTGTAATGGTGTTAGTCCAGTTAGGCGAATAGTAGTGGTGTCTTCCAAAATCGTGAAAATTTTGCAATGGTGTCAGTCCAGTTAGAAGGCATGGATGAGAGTTGGTTCGTGAGAATTTTGCAAACCAGGAAATCCAACATCTCAGGGTATTTTCCCTGTCTATTGATTTGGTGGTCCCAGTGATCATCCAACCAAACACTAGTGATCAATCAAGGGATGATCCAACCGATCCATACAAATTCAACCAGTCTGCCTTGGCTTCCGTCACTTCCGTGTGTATAGGAAAGCAATACCATGTTTTGGTGCTTCGGCATTGTTTCTCTCCTGCTGGCTGCTGCATTCAGGTATGGATGTTTCAAGCACATCTGGGTATTGTTCCCTGCCAATCTCTTGATTAAAAAGGTTCTTTTGGGTGCAGATTATCGATGGTGGATTAGTGGTTGTACAACCTTTGGATGATTGATATTGGCTCATGTGAAGCGTAGGGCGAGTCAGCCATATACGGAGTATAGTCCTGGTGTCATGTGGTTCAATAATACAGGCACAAAATCTGCAATTTTCGTGATGAAATTATGCGTGGGATTCCTTTTTGCACCCATCGATCCATGTCAGTCTATTTTGAAGAGGCCTTTTCTTTAGATAAAGGACATAAAATGCATTGCCATCTTTTTTTTGCATATGGTCACCGAAAACGATTCTGTTCATCATCATGTGTTAAACGTACAAGTATTGCAAACGAGCTCTACAGAGAGCTTTCTGGAGATCAATGAATAAGTCACTTAATGATAGCCTGGTGCTTAGACCATGCAGAGCCTGCACACTATGACAGGTGATTGTGTTGCGTCTTTGTCAAGTGCCGACACAAGTCATGTCACCCCTCCCATAGGCCAGTATGTATCATTGGAGAAAACATCTCACATTGGCAAGGCCACGGAGAAAAAAAGGATTTCCATTTCACACCAGAGCTTGCTGGCAGCATGGGTCTAAAAAAAGACTCTTGGCTTTTGACCCGGAGAAAGAGAGCCTCTTCTTCGTTCGCCGTCGCCGTCTCAAGCACAGAGCACCCGCAAAGTCGTGAATCCTAGCAACCCAATAATTGCGATTCATGTGAAAGCAACATGACACTAGCCGCCCGGCCGGTTGCCTTTTCCTGCCACGAAGTTGCTTCCTCGCTCACTTTTTCGTCCCTATTTGTTTAGGTTCTCTTGACAGCAAAAATGTCAAGATCAAGATAACTCCACATCTGTCTGTCAAGATTATACTTCATAATTGGCAGCAAAAGTGAGGCACGATAACTCTAGAGACTTTTTTTTTTTTTTTTTTTTCTCGAACACGACTTCACGTGTCATTTTCATTAAGAGAAGAAGCCAAGACTGGCTAAACAACACGAACAATACAACAACATAACTCTAGAGACTTGAAGGGTGTAATCCAATGCCGAATGTTTCACGGCACAACAACATACTCCCTCGGGATGGTATTAGAAGTCGTTTTTGGACAAGGTTTGGGTCAAACATCGGAATATAAATCATCAATAACTTTTAAGTTGTTGAGTTTGTAAATGTAAAAAATTATATGGGTAGATTTGTCTTAAAAAATACTTTGATAAAAGTATACATATATCACATCTCCATAAATATTTTTATAATAATAAGAGGTCAAAGTTTTGTTTTGGAGACCGTGTCGCTGTTCTAAATGACTTCTAATACCATCCCGAAGGAGTAACTCTTAAAATCTTTTACTTAAACACTTTGGTATTGCTACCCACATGATTTCAAAAGTCAGAGTGAATGTGAGACGTCTGTAATGACTCGATCAATCTCAGAAATAACATGTCACACCACTCGCTGTGAGAACTGTGAGACTTATTGGAAAAACAGATATGTCACACCACTAAAAGAATAACGCCATAGCAACTGTGAGACATGTCTCACGACATTGTCTTTGGTTGACAATACAACACTATAGTAGTGAGAGGGCGTGGCTTAGAGAGATTTTGTGTCTCCATTTCCTCTGGTTGAGCAAACACCACAGCGAATAGCACAAGATATATTGCGAGTTTACCCCTCCATCTTTAACTTTCTATACTTACCTTATTTACAAATCTCCACTTGTGCTTTACTTATGTGATCTTTACCAACTGTCACTGCTGGGTTGTATTTTTAAAAACTAGATAAATTTCCCGCGCGTTGCTGCGGGAATACAAAAGTAATTTGAATTGAGTTAAGAGAAATAAGACGTAAGGAACCGCTATGGTATATAAATAAATATAAGTATATACACGATATATATGTATCCATGAAGCAGAGGCTAGCGGGCTCCCTGCGGTGTCCACATCCACCGCGCGTCGACCTCGCCGACGGCCCTGACAGCGCCCTCCCGAGTCTCGATAGGACCCCAACAGCACCCTTCCCATGTCCAAATGGCCATCGTCTTGTTCGTTCACGGTGCATGACTCTTCAAGGTCCCGGATGTGCATGAACCTGCATGCAGTGGAAGGTGATCGGTGAGGGAAGCAAAGAGACGGACGTGAGTGAATGGCGCAAGAGAGGATGGGGGGTTTCCCATATAAGTATAGTAGATTGACAGATTAAAATTTGTCGACAGATGTATAACTAGATACTCTTATCTTCTTTTTAACTCATAATCTACAAAAGGCCAAGAGAAGCCTACATACTACGTAGGCTAGCTAAGGACATGTTTGGATCATCATATTTTGTGTGTATTTTTTTAATGAGTCACCGGAGGGTGGGATCCCCACCTGAATTTTTCCATTGATTTCGGAAGGCCGGTATATGGAGTTGCCTTTCGGCGAAGTTTACAAGAAGAGGTGCATCAAAAGTTTACAGATATTTACATGCTGAGAATATTACACCAAACATTAGAAATTGCTCTATCTCCTTGAGGTAGGCATATACTCCATAGTCTAGTTGACTGCTTATAGAAGGATAAAAGACGTTGGAGGCTATGTGTCTCGTGGCGGAAGGCAACATCGTGCCTATGATTCCAAATATGCTACCGGCAAAGGAGGATGAATGTGTTGTAGTGTTTTTAGCGGCACCTATGGGGGACGTTCAAGGTCCCAAAGTTGTGCAATCGTCGGGGGGGGGGGGGGGGAGGGAGGAGGGGAGGGGCTGAGGGGAATCCGATGGAGCTCCAGAACTGGGCGGCAATAGGGCATGTGGAGCGATGTCTCCGCTGTTGGCGTTGCACAATTCACAGGTATCCGAGTCCAGGACATTTTTGTGGAAGAGATTTGCCCTGCTTTGAACACGGTCTTGAAGCAACAGCCATCCGAAGAAACGAACCCGAAGTGGAGCTTTGCTCCTCTAGACAAAGGGGTAGATTCTGCTAGGAACCGAGCAAGAGATGGATGCTTTGTACACAACTGAGGTCTTGAGGAGCCTGTTTTTCTTGAAAAACTTTGAGGTTCGGGTGTCTTTGTGGGACTGAGGTCCGAAAGGGTATGGTGCACCTGATCCAATTCATCTGCCGCCTAGGTGGAAATGCGAGAGACCTAGGAGGTGTGGAGGTCGTTTGCAAGGATCTCAGAAACTGACAGAGTTGAGTCGGTGCAGTGGCTCAGAAGGTGGGGAAACGTTTCTACAAGGGTATAAGGGTCTGCCCATCTATCCCACCAGAACGAGGTGGAGCACCCATTGCCAATGCTGACTTGAATGATGCTTCGATAGGCCGGAAACAGAGCTTTGAGACCCTCCCAGTGGCTACCATCTCTTGGTCCATCCATTGAGATTATGTCGTTGTGCTGCAAGGCCCAAGCTGCCTAGGCCAAGTCCTGAGGGTGATGAAGCCGATGCATGAGCTTGAGAACGAGACATGCATTTTGGGTTGCAAGGTCCAGGAGTCCAGGACCCCCAGCCCACATTCCTTCTTCAGTAGGAGAGTTGTTTCCTATTTAATTAAACATTTGGCACCGGAAGTTTTGTCTGAAGCCGACCGCAAGAAAGCTCTTTGCTTACTGTCAATGGCTGTTATGACTCAAGGGGGTAGCGGCATGGCTTGCATAGTGTAATTGATGACACCATCCAACACCGAGTTGATTAGAGTCATCCGAGCTTGGTGGTTTAGGAGAGTAGCCTGCCAAGTGGTCGGCTATCGGTGTATCTTGGCAATCAGAGGAGCAAAAGCAGAAATGTTGAGCTTGGTGTTCGACAGGGGCAGGACAAGATATACTTGGGGGAAGCTCTCTAGCTTGCACTGTAGAAGACTGGCAATAGCATCCAATGTTTGAGATTGAACATGCATGGGCACCATTGTGGATTTGTTGAAGTTTATCTGCAACCCGATAATAGCATCTTTTTTTTAGATTTTAAGGGCATTTGCCCCAGTCCATTAACCGGCCAATGAACCAAGAAAGTTTACAAGGTTTTGGAATGGGGGCCATCCATCCAAACATGCCCGAGGATAGCGAAAACAGATCAGGAACAGTTCCAAAAACGATAAAGCTTTTTTACGATCCGAACATGTTCTAATCACAATAATCTTCAATTATGATATTTGGATTTTATACTGCCAGGTCTTCCAGTGCGTGGTTCTCTTTCGCATTTTTTCCCCAAAAAGGTGTTTGAGGAAACAGCATGCACCCCGATTTCGTCCCTACCGCACCTTTGGAGCATATTTTTGAAGTAATTGACCTCTTGCGCGCCGCATATCTATTCCGTTGACAGTTAGTCCGGCCTTACACGAGTGCATGCAGCAGGACCAGGCATCCAATAATTGACCTTCTCGCAGCGCAGCCTACGCCATTGAAAGTTCCTGGACTGGACTGGCTGGGACCATGGGTCAACGCTAGCTGATCATGGGCGCACAGTTCCGGCGCGGCCGGCGACCCCACCATCACGATGCATGGGACTGCAAGTCAAAGCTCATGCGCCACTTTTGGTGAACAGCACGCACGACAAGTCTAGCACAACGAATTTTACTGCACAAGAGTCTGACCGACTGCATCCATCCTGTGGTCGTGTTTTCGCTAAGGAGGCAAACCATGATGCAAACCATGAATTATTATATGTCCATTTTTTTGTGAGAGTGATATACTCCCAAAAAAATGATGAATACGGTGATTATTCATTATTCCCATGAATATCTAACGTGTGTATGTCAAACTGAAACCCACAGTGGTTGCCTTTGTTTTCCATTTTTTTGTAATGATGAGGTGGTTCTTTTTAGAATGATGAAACTGTATTGATCTTAGCGCATTACACCGGCCCCTTTATAAACAGGACTCCAAAATTTTTTTTTTTGCAAAGAAGTCCAAAACTCTTGTTCATCTTTCTCGAAGGCTTCAGAGATCCGTTCGTCGCCGCCGCCGAAGCCGCTTCCCAACCATTGACGGGTACCAGAGCCAAACTCCACAAGGTGGAGGCCGCGAGAGGAGGGCTTACTTCTAGGCGAATCACCCGAGTACACTGCCTCCCAGGCGCATCGGCCAACTCCCGTACCCACGAAACATCCTTCGATTCCACCGTCGGCAACCCGAGCAAAGCTCAGATATTCACCAAAGATCATCTTCCTCGAGATTAACAGGGTCAACAACATCATCACCTGAAGAAGACGATGATGCGCCAGCTCTCGACTCTGGACAGGTCTCCTCAGCCTCTCCGTTGACGTCGGAGTGGATCGCCATCAGAGAACGGAAGAAGTTGGGAGAAATTATTCCGTTGTGCCGCCGCCGCTTCCGCATCGCCGGGCGTTGCCGGAAAAAAAAACCGCGAGGAGCCACGCTCCTCCGGCAAAACCTAACTCCACCGCCCGAACATCGACGGCGAGCAAACCCTAGACCTAGGAGGACTTGACTAAGACCCTACGAAGACAGGAGATCTGTTGAAGAGACGGACTTGCACTCGTCGTCACCACCGGCAGCGAGGCCGGAGGCGAGGGAACGGGGCCCATAACGGTGGCGGCGGCGGCGGTGACCCTCGGCTCCTGTGGTTGTTTGAATTAGTACTTAATAAAATATATTATATAATGATGAGGTGGTTCATCATCTAATTATTCCTCACGTACTTTTCTTGTTTAGTTTGTGAAATGCAATAAGTTGATACATCATCACCTCATTCATCACAAACCAATAATTACTTAATTATTACTAGTGTGAGGAATTGAGTCATTCCACCAAATTTGAAGAATTAACTCACAATGCACCACCTCATCTAGAATGGAGGACTCCTCAAGCCAAACACACAGATACACTGGATTTTCTCTATATATGTGTTGTATGTTTGTTTGTATGTAATTAATTATCCTTTTGATTCTTCTACAGCGAATCAAATATTCCAACCGATAACAATGACATCGAAATATGCTTTCAGAATTCCTCTCTCAAATTCAACACAAGGATAACACAAGGATAGATAAAGTGCACAAAGAGCAGAGCTTTACTGGAACATATATTATCCCTCTACAGCTTTTATATTTGAATTTGACTTAACTGTCATGCCCAGCTAGCGCAAATTCAAAGACGACAACGACGATGCACACACATGTATAGTACTATCTCCAATTCTGCACCTGTAGTTTTCTACAGAACCGAATATTCATATCACAGTTCAACGCATTATTCAACGCCCTCAGAGGCGCTGTCTACAAACTCAGCACGCTTCCATGGCCACATTTCAGACTTGGATCAGATTATGATTGTTCATCACGTACAGTACTTGAATTTGACGCAGCTCTGCTCTCCGTGCATGGCCAGCTATAGCCCAAGGGTTACCAATTGTGCGTCAAAAGTTTTCACAGAACCGAGAGCCTATCACAGTTCGGTTTTCAGTTATAGGAGCGTCTTAAACTCAGGAAGAGCGGACTTGGGAAATGATTGTTCGTCACGTACAGCACCAGCGGCAGCCGCCCTCGGCAGAAACGCCAGCAGACGTAGTGCAATTCAACAGGACGAAGCTGCGGCGGTTACCAGCAGCAGCCGCGCCGCCCCCGTCTGCATCTGCGCGCATCACGCTTCAAGAAGAAGAGCCAAACTGATAGATGAACCCAATTCAGACACGCTGCGCGCCGGCCGTTGGCATTTTCCGATCCACAGCAAGTATTCTACAGCAAAATAACTGTTGCATTATACGAGATGCAGACAGCATGCGGAGAAAACATAGCAAATTACATACCGTCATGTCATTTTCTGGTCCAAAACCAAATAAAAAGGTCTTGAGTACGATCGAGGCTCGTATGTCCTGTCTGATCAATATACACTGTACTGAACTTTTGGGAAGACGTGTGCTGATCCTCTTCCTATTGCTAATGATCTTCCCTACTCAAGATTTCAAACTGAAAGTGAAGGGGAAGGAAATTTACTCCTGACAAACGAAGACGCAGGATCACATACTGTGATAAGCAATGAATGCATGTAAAATTACCCCCCAACATATATTATGGGCATGTTAAGTCGCAAAAATGATATATATATATATATATATATATATATATATATATATATATATATATATATATATATATATATATATATATATATATATATATATATATATATATATATATATATATATATATATATATATATATGGGCATGTTTTATCATATAACTGGATTATGCATGAAATTATTACAATCAAAATTATAGATTGCAACAATCAAAAATCTGGATCCCTAGATTATCGTGGTTCGTTAAATTGAGAAATTTTTAATAAGATGACAGCAAAAAAAGAAAAGTTGGGGGCAAGGGGGCAATTCAGCTTTTAACACACATAATTCCCCAAAAATCAGGTCTTTTCTAGATTATGGGATTACAATAATAAGATATTATAATTATTATAATCCATAATATAATTAATCTTGTTTCAAACACAGTTTTATTATATATAACCTGGTTATTATAATCATAGGGTATCAAACAAGGTCCTAAAGTTGTTGACGGGAAAAATCTTCTATATTATCTTAGTACCCCACATCAATTATCAAGACCTCTAGAAATTACCACAAAAATAAAGTGAAAGTCGTACATGTTATTAAATTCACCCACCACAACCTTACGTACAAGTACACAAAAACATTGACATAGATATCCTGTACGTTTCTATATTTCTTTATTACTACCAACCTATTACATAATTATTAAAAAGTAGCGTCTTTATATATGTTGTTGTTTGAGTAATTGAGCCTTCGTTTGGAATAAAAGGAGATTTAACAATTCAGGCTATCTTTTGTCATAAAATTTAATGTGTAACATAAATATGCTTTTAATATGGGAGTTTAAGAAGTAAATGCTGAACACTATCATAATATAATTATGACACGATAACGTGCATGACAACTAGGAGTAAGAAATAAGAACTAGAGATAAAAGAAAACTTTGACATCCAGCAATGGAAAGCAATGTCAACGGTATACATGAGGATATATGTTATTATACCAAACTTGGCTCACTTTTTTTTGATGCTGGAAGCCAGGACATGGCATTACCAACCATTACAAGAGATATAGCATATGACTTTAGAGTGGGGCATGGGAATATATATGGGTGAGCAGAGTGAAAATCTATGCCAACCGAGCACCTCCGCCGTTCGGTGCCAGATCTGTCATGTGAGAAAGCATTGTACTATGGTGTGGTCGATTGTCTCCGGTTCCTGATAGCATAAGAAGCAGTTATCATGCGAGTCCAGCCCATGTTTTCTTCGCCGATCCACAGTCCAATGCCTCCTACACAGCGCCAGCTAGAGGAAAATCTAGAGGAGCCCAAATTTCCCAGACCATGGCACAATCGATGACTGGGTGCGACCCTAGGTGAAGCTCCTGATAAGCTGACTGATTGGAGAATGAATCGTCCGATTGCCATCGCCAGACCAGTTTGCCTGGCAAATCCGTGAGAACGACCCCACTGATCGCCGTGCCAGACTTACAGGTATTCTTCGGTTGCCTGCACTAATACTCCACCGGAGATGAGCCTTGCCCAGATGTTGTCCGGGAGCACCTCGGCGACTGTCAGGATCTCGATCGTGCTTTTTGGGGATGAATAACAGTAGAGTGGGCGCCATCGCTCTGATCGATACACCGGCAATCCAGTTGTCCTGCCAAAACAGTGTGTTCCTGCCATTGTTTAGTACTTGTAAGCATGCACTCTATTTGTACACTTTGAAAGTGTCATTTAAGGTTTCCATAACATACGTTCCCTTGTTATAAAATGATATCACTGCATGCATCCCTAGTTCTGTTATATAGAAAATTCAACATCTTTAACATCGTGATATGATAGGGGATGAAATGACTATTAATTAATGATTGCATAGCTACTAGGAGTACAATATTGATCTATAATCTATTTTTAATAGAATACTGAAGGAGGGTAATATAAAAACATCATAAAACACTATAGGGTTGATCAACTTACAATTGTGTAAAAATTTGCAACAACTAATAAGATCAAAATCTAAAAGCTCCCAAATCTCAATTCATGGCATCACACAACACGTGGGTTATAACAACTAAGGGGTTACATAGAGGTGCAATACAAAGGACAAGTTGTTAAAATGTCTAATTGATAAATTTATCGCAACAAATTAGAAATCACATCATACCTATATATATGCATTATTGTATTAGAAATTGACGAAAAGACAGCAATATGTAGATGCATTTTTTATTACTAACAATTTATATATCCACGGATCAGAAAAATACTTATGCCTCCTAATAAGATATCAAAGCGTCATTAGTTGGTGCTGTCTCATCTCTTATGTTCTTGTAGAGCATGCAGCGAAGCAGTGCTTCTTCCACATATATACACGGCAGGCAGGCGCTGACCACTTGAGATCGCACAATTATTGAGCATGTTTATTATGCTCCTTCAGCGCCTCTCAAAGCCCACAAAATACGCAGCTAGCCCTACACATACTCAGCTTTCCATTCGCAAATTTCTTACATATATACCCGCACTATATATGCAAGTTGTTGACCATTGTTTTCTTTTGCATTGGCGTACATCTCTCTTTCCTTGTTCCTATGGTCTGTCTCTAGCTCCTTCTCTCACGTCGTCGCCTCGTCTCTTTCTCTCCGCCTCGGAGTAGCCAGCTTCGTTCGTCACCAGTTCACCCTAACCATATGGTACAGAGGACATTTTGTGCTCCCAAAAAAGTCAAGAAGAAAATCTGCGTCGATCCGATCCTGGCACAGCTAGACACCTGTAGACAATATAAGCACTGCTAGGGATACCTGTTGCTATTAGCCTGCAGTGCTAGTACCTAACCTGGAGCATGCATGCATATCCAAATACCTAGCTGCTGCTTCACGACCGTCTCCTTATAACCTGATCCTTGTCCATCGTCTAGGCTCAGCTCAATTCTGTTCAAAGCAGCGCAGCAGCTTTTCTTGCACTCTATCTTCTTTTTCTTCTTCTTGCACTCTATCTTCCATATAAATTAACGAAGAAAAGTTAGATAGACTAGAGACCCCATGGCGACGGTGGCGACGACGATAGGGAAGGTCGGGAGGAAGAATGGCCTAATCTCAAGAACCCTGCAGCGGTGCAAGTCCGGGCTAAGCAGCGGCGGCTCATCATCCGGGCGGTCGTCGTCGCCGTCGGGGTGCTTCTCGGTGTACGTGGGCGCCGAGCGGGAGCGTTTCGTGGTGCGCGCCGAGTGCGCCAACCACCCGCTTTTCCGGCGCCTCCTGGACGACGCGGAGCGCGAGTACGGGTACGCGGCGCAGGGCCCGCTCGCGCTGCCCGGCTGCGACGTCGACGCCTTCCTTGACGTGCTCTGGCGGATGGAGCGCGACGCCGACGCCGACGACGGCGGCCAGCAGCAGGGCGCCGGTGCGCGCGCCTCCTCGCCGATATGCGGCCTACATAGCGGCAGCAAGGGCCGCGCGGCCGGGTACCGGATGCTCAGCCCGCGGTCGTCGCCGATGGTTGGCAGGAGGAGGTGAGAATTAAGTGAGATGAGCAGAAAGAAAAGATCGAAAAGATCATTACGAGGTCGAACATGCATAAACTAATGATGATAAGTGAGCTAATGGTGCTGTCATATATATGAACTCTAATCTAGTAGTAATTCTATACTGCTATGCGTGCATAACTACCATTCATAGCAGAGAATCGTTGGCTTTCTGCTGGTCATACAGTGTGTATCGACTTTCCTTCTCTCCTTTTGTTTCCTTTTAGGAACTTGTATGCAGTAATACCTATTTTCAGTAGTTCTTTTTTGCGAATTACACTCATCCTTATGAGCATCTGACTCTGCTGACACATATCATCTCGAGATTTACTAAGTCACCATAGGAGTCTATCCACAACGCCGTTTGCCCAGGCTAACTAGCGACCCCCAAAATGTGTATTTACATATGTATGTCCAGTTGGATCGATCAACTCTGTCGATGGTGTATACAAAAGTTTGCTCGCCATTTTAGTTTCAAGTAATTAATACAGGTTATTACAGAGTTGTTGCTTGACACATAAATCTTGCTAGCCAGAGTACGTGACGATGGACTGTGGACAGGCACCGATACAAATATTGTTTGCTATTAGATGGGAATTGAGGCTGGAGAGGAAGGTTGTTAATCCATCGAGAACAGTAAAGACCACTCACTTGTAACATGTAGCAGCTTAATTGGGAGGGAGCGGGTGGCTCCACAACCTGCACTCTTCTTTGTAGAGGAGAAGTGTACGTAGACGTACGGCCCAGGGATTCTTGCCCTATACAAGAATCTAGTGTAATAGGAATTGTCTAATCTAGTCCGTCCTTCTAAGCTCTCTTAATTACTCCTTACAAACTTTAGATGTGACCATTGTGTGTTGGCTTGGTGATGCCTACACTCTACCCTTTTGTTTATGAGTCTTACTCTTAGTAGGATTCTACACTTTCGATTTAGAATAAGTACTAATAACATATTTCCTCCATTCTAAATTGTAAGTCGTTAGACTTTTTAACACCAAGTTTGACCACTCATCTTATTCAAAAACTTTTGTAAAATATTATTTCTTTTGTTATGGTTTGCTTAATTAATAAACATTTTTTTAAAATAATTTAAATTTAATTGTATTTATATATTTTTTTTAATAAGACGAATGGTCAAACTTAGAGCAAAAAAAGTCAAACGACTTACAATTTAGGATGGAGGAAGTACCTCTTTATTATTGGGAGCTATTACAATTAGTATTTAAGTCACCATACACAAAAAGAGAATGGAGGCTTTTTGACACCGTATATGGAATTTTGACTGCCCTAGGGATGCTTTACTCATAGGACACGCCCAACGTCCCAAGCAAGATGAGATTAGAACTCCGGGCAAAATTGCATATATTGAAGAGATTGTTGTAATCGGTGACGATTAAACGATGAAGAACACAAAATCAAACCATAGCGGAGACACAAGATTTAACGCTGAAAAACACTCCCAATGCGGGAGAAAAAAAAACCATAGGAGCTAGCCAGCGAACACTCCTCACTATTATCAATAGTCGTGTTACAATGCCGATCGCGGCTTACAAGAGAATGAATCAATCACCGAGTGGAAACCCTAATACTCCGGCGACGGGTCTCCGCTTCGCTTCGCCTGTCGAAATCGGCCTTTATAATGTGCAATTGAATTTGGAACATATTCAACAGAGATGACCTCATGTGTCTTCAACTCCTCCTGGCAACGATAGATCTAGGATTTTACAACGTGTACTAACAAAGGATGGATGAGAGAATAAGCTAAAACTAGTAGCTTCACCTAGCAGGTAAGCTTCATCATCTCACTTGGGAGTTACGTACGTGGGTTTCTATGAGAACATTGTTTTTTAAAAAGCTCTAGATGCAGAGCTCCCATAAAAACAACTCTGGGGATCAGCTTGCTACGAGCTCTGCGGGTATGTGACTCGATCTTCTATGTATATATTTTTGTTTGTTACATGAGCTCTGCGGGTATGTATCTCTTCTTCTTTGTATATTTTATCAAAAGGGGTGATGTCGACTGACAGTTTTTTATATGGCTACGTATGCTATGGAAACCAACGTGTGAGATTTTTTTCACTTAAACCTGTTGGGTTTAAATTTAACTCGTGTGTATCCAGATGAGAGGGTTTAAGTGAAAAACATCCACCTGTCTCATGGACGTTGGATCCAAATCCTATGCCCTTGATTGTAGTTTCCATAGTTTGCATATGAAGTTGGTTTCCATATCATACGTTTCCTTTTTAATATTACTAGCAAAAATGCCCGTGCGTTGCAACGGGAGCACAGAGAGACATAGTTTATTTCATGGTCACAAATTTATAGATAAATTAATTTTTATTGGGCAATATTACTTATTTATAAGTGCTTGAACAAAACTTTACAATAGAATAGGAAATTGTAAGCATTGCAAATAATTTTTTTTTTTAAAGCATACCTGTATTAATTAAGGGAAAAGCAATATAAGTACACCGTATAAGGATACGTATGACAGCTACCCCGCCTATAATCTACAAGGACCCCAGCAAATAAGAAAATTACAAACTGGTCCTTAGACCTTTCCCGAACGGACACCAGCCGCAACCGCCGCCGTCGAAGACCGCCGCCACCCGCCGCCGCCACCAAACCTGAAGCACCAAAAGCGGGAGGAAACCCCCATCGTTGAGGTGGGCTGCGAGAAGACGATCGATCTCGCAAAAAGCGAAGAAGTCGTTGAACGCCCATCCGTCGGGATCACTATCCGAGGTTGAGACGGCGATGGTGGAGCCGGCGATAGCATCCTCCGTCGCGGTGAAGCGAATCCGGTCGAACCACCAATCTCCCTGAAGACCCGCGGCCACCACCGCATCCACGAAAGTAGGGGCGGGAGCCTCCACGCACCAAGACGCGAAGACCTCGCCCGGTAGAACACTCCTAAACAAGATCCAAGAACGGACCTTACCTCCACACCCTCGTCGCCGGCCGGAGACGAACGCCACCAAGACGGGGAAGAGAGCGAGAGGACATTATTCCTGGACGACAACGCCGCCGCCGCCTCAACGCCATCGTCGGAAACCCTAACATAGACCTAACCCTAGCTCCAGGGACACACCACCTACTCGGGGAAACACCGGCCACAGCCATCGCCGGGCATGGAGGCCAGCTCCCCTCACCCACCAACGTCAACGAGGATGCCGACGAGGAGGGGGGCCGTGCGGCGGCGTTCGGCGAGTTGTTCTCTCCACGGGAAGTTGCCATTGCAAATAATTTTTACCAAAGAGTTAATTGCTTGCTTATTTTGTCCGGAGAAGTCTTGGAAACGGAGAGGTCCTTTATGGCCTTCGAGCTGTTGAACGATAGGGGCTTAAGCACGGCTACCTACACCTAGGCTTGAGTTGTCCATCCGCATTGAGCTCCGATGGCCTGCTAAGTCTTGGCTCAATCTGAGACATCTAATTTCTTTCGACGGCTGGGGACACGTTGTGCATAACAAAACCGCCGGCTCCCCCAAACCCTAGCTCATTTATTTCCTTCGCCCTGCCTGTTTCACACACCAACCGCCAGAGAGAGGGGCATTGCAAGGGTTGTCGTCGCCAGCGTCGGGGTAGTCGGACTTAGTGGCGCCGCCCGTGGGATCGAGTAGCTCATTTATTTCCTTCACACTCACTATTTTTGCCACCAACCACCAGAGAGAAGCATTGAGCGGGTTGTCGCTGCCGGCGTTGGGATGCACGTAGCGGACTGGGGGCACCCGCCAGGGGAGAGTGCACGGTGGGCTAAGCAGCGCCGCCGCCAGGGAGCTTGCATGCCGTAGAATAATAGTTATTATTTATTTGTTTATTTATTTATTTATTGTATCTATTTATAAAAAAATAAGAGGAAAAAAACACAAAAAGACACGGAAGTAAGGAAAAGGGAAAGAGTAAAAACAAAAAAGAGAACGGGGAAAGGACTAATACACAATATTTATTATTTGATTATATTGTAGAAATGTGGAAGAAAAGATGAAACCAGAAAGTTACCGAACTAACAGGAAAAATGAGAAATAGAAAACAGAAAAATAAAAAAGGAATTGGGAGGGGCGTACAAAAATAAAAAGAAATTTTTTTGGAGCATAAAAAAAATTTAAAAAGAGGAATTGGGAGGGGGCCGGGGCAGGCTCATGGGCACAAAGTTTTCAATGGAAGGAAAGGAAGTTTCCATCAGATTGAAATACGGAGCAGGGGTTGGCAGAAAAATAAAAGGACCGCTGGGGCGCTGGCAGACAGAATTGAGCTACCGATTGTTTTAAGGTATTCCCTAGCTTAAGGTCCAATTAAGACACATATAGGGGCAGATGGAAAAAAAGAGGTGGATAAGAAATTTTCTCTTTATTCCGCGAAATCTTATACACCCATAGATTTCCTCACCTTTGCCGGACATGGTCACTTATAATAATTGATAATTGATGTGCTTTTGATGCAACGGAAGGGGCTTTGGCGCGGCGCGTATGAATTCCGTTGACAATCCTTACACGAGTGCAGAACCAGTCATGATGCTTCCAAACAAAACCTTTGAATAATTGACCATCAATTAAAGATTCCTGGACTGGACGTGCTGAGGCCGATCGGTCAACGACGCCCACAATCATGGCGGGTGAAAGCTCATGCGCCACTTTTGGTGGACAATATACGAACGTCAAGTCTAGAACAAGGAATTCAACTGTTCAAGAGCAGCCCCCCTGAGGTCTGACTGACTGAATGATACATGCTATCATGTGGTCCTGTTTTTGCTAGGGAGACCAGACATGGTGCAACTACCTGCATTATTGTGATTGTGCACATATAATATATACTCCTTCGTTTCAAATTATAATTTGTTTGACATTTTTGTCTCTAAGTTTGACCACTTGTCTTATTCAAAAAATTTGTACAAAAATAGTCAAGTCATTCTTAAAGACCATTTGTTGACAAAGCAAGCCACAACAAAAGAAGTAATATTTTGCATAAAATTTTAAATAAGACGAGTGGTCAAAGTTAGAGTTGAAAAAGTCAAACGATTTACTATTTTAAACAGATTTAGTACTATCTTTTGTTTTCATTTTTGCGAGAGTGGCATATATATGATAATTGAATGTTTGCATGGCTGATTTCTTTATACGGTGTATATGGTGCTTACTCCCGTATATATGAACTAGGAGTATATCCACGTTGCCACAGGATTCTTTTAAAAATATTTTTTTATATACAAAGCATTACTATATGGTATTTTGTATACTACTATGTATATACATATATATGAATTTAACTGCAAGTTATTTTAATGGATTAGATCTCTAAAAAAATCAGTATAGAGTATTTGTTTACATTATGGAGGAATAGGTGATGAAACAAATACCATATGTAGTTAACTTGTATGTTAATAGATTTAGGGGTTCACAGGGGGTCCAAATCTACCTAGAAGCAGGTTAATGACGACCTGCCGAACGTACCTGCCCCTTTTTTCTGTTTTTATTTTTTCAAAATTACTCATAATTTCATTTGGAAACTTCAAAAAACTTGTAACATGAAAGTTGCTCAAAATTAAAAACTCTACGAATTTTATTTTTGGACTCAGATGACACAGAGCAAAAAGATAATGGACCTGTGGTGCATTTTGCTCTGAAAGATTTAAATTATTTCGCATGATATTGATGACCTAGACAAGTGGTATAGCGTATACTCTTGTACTTTACAGTGCAGATATATGACTATTATAAGAAACGATCGAGGGCCGGGTCATCTCAATCTTCCATCAACACACATGGAGTCATGGACTTCATCCTAACCATTGAGTGCACTTTATCCTTTGGGTCCACATCATTTAGACACCCATCCACCAGTATGCAATACATCTCAATCGCTGGATGCATATTATGCGGCTGTAATAAGCCAATGTGACCACAAGCGCATGTGGAAGTTGTGATAAGCCATGTGGTTACAAGGGCATGTAGAAATTTTTATTTTTTCTAGGACGTACGGCCATGTCATTTTCTGGTCCAAAAGGTCTTGCGTACGATCAAGGTTTGTATCGTGTCTGAATATGCAAACTGAACTTGTAAAGACGTGTGGATCCTATTAATTCCTATTGCTAATGATCTCCTACATACTGAGAGCTTCAAACTGAAAGCGAAGGGGAAGGAGCAAACGAAGACGCAGGATCACGTATTAATAAGCACTTAAAAAATTAATGCAAAATCAAAAGGGCGTGTCGTCGCCTGCCTCTACCTACGTGACTACGTCCATATGCTGTGTGTATTGATGCATAGTACAGTACAAGAGAGAGGAGGGTCATAAATGGAAGCGATGGATAAAAAATATTGCGATGTTTCTCCTAAGATTGCAGGCACGGGTACGTTGATGGTCTAAGCTAGTTTTATTAAATTGCAATAGGCATTCAAAATTGAGATTTTTGAGGTCTTATTCTGGCCGGTGTGGCCATGTTATATCGAGTTGTATGTTCTGGCTAGTTTAAACCCAAAAAGCTAATAAGCTGATAGAGGAACGATAGACAGGCATTAAGCAATTCACTATGTCAATAAATAGAAAAAACATCATTAAAGTTGGCCGGTTGTGGCAATTAAGCAGGCAGTGCATTGACCACTGGAGCCAGATGGCATACGTGCCACCACACACACAATTATTGAGCATGTTTGTGCTCCTTCAACGCCTCCGATCGAAGCCAACAAAATGCGCAGCTATCGCCCCCTGCATATGTAGCCACACATAGGTTTCCAATATTCTCAACTTTCGTATGTCATATAATGTATATATAACCGCACTATATATCATATATGCAATCTTGTTTTCTCAGTGTACGTCTCTGTTTCCTTCTTCCTATATGGTTTCCTGTGTTTGTCCTTCTCTCCCCAGCCATGCTCACACTACACGTCGCTACCCATAGATCTCTCTTTCCCTCGTAGCCGCCAGAGGCACCAAGAGCTTCACCGTACCCTCTAACAGATTGTTCATGTTGTTCTCCGATCCCATGAAGTCAATAAAATCTGCGTCAATTTAGTGGATCTAGGACGATAGAGAGGCTTCCTGTAGACAAGCATGCACACCGCAGATAGATACTTGTTGCTATTGCATATTATCCTGCACACATCACTTACCCTGGAGTATATGCATGCATATGCAATATTCTAGGTGCTAGCTCTGCTTCCCTCCTCGATCGTGTCTATGAAAGCAATGCTAAGAGTCAGCTTATGAGCTGGTCATTGCAGGTGCCCTTATAACCTCATCTGCTCGCTCCTCTCGCCTCACCTCAGCTCTGTTCGAAGCAGCAGCAGCAGCTTTTCTTACTGCACTCATCCACCATCTTGGGCGGCCGCGCAAATGGCGGCGAAGGTGACGACGACGACGAGCAAGGCAGGGAGGAAGAGCGGCCTAATCTCAAGAACCTTGCAGCGGTGCAAGTCCGGGCTGAGCGCCGGCGCCGGCGGCTCATCCGGCCGGTCGTCGTCATCATCGCCGGCGGGGTGCTTCTCGGTGTACGTGGGCGCCGAGCGGGAGAGGATCGTGGTGCGCGCCGAGTGCGCCAACCACCCGCTTTTCCGGCGCCTCCTGGACGACGCGGAGCGCGAGTACGGGTACGCGGCGCAGGGCCCGCGACGCGCCCGGCTGCGACGTCGACGCCTTCCTTGACGTGCTCTGGCGGATGGAGCGCGACGCCGACGCCGACGACGGCGGCCAGCAGCAGGGCGCCGGTGCGCGCGCCTCCTCGCCGATATGCGGCCTACATAGCGGCAGCAAGGGCCGCGCGGCCGGGTACCGGATGTTCCAGCGCCTCCTGGACGACGCGGAGCGCGAGTACGGGTACGCGGCGCAGGGTCCGCTCGCGCTGCCCGGCTGCGACGTCGACGCCTTCCTCGACGTGCTGTGGCAGATGGAGCGCGCCGACGCCGACGAGGAGGTCGCCGCCGCCTCCTCGCCGATATGCGGTCTGCATAGCGGTAGCAAGGGCCGCGCCGCCGGGTACCGGATGATGTCGGCGTCGCCGATGGTTGGCAAGAGGAGGTGAGAGCGCTGCAGAAAGAAAGAAAGAAAGAAAGAACCCAGTAATTAGCATATCACACATGGGATCGATGCTAATCATGCATGATTAGTGAGCTAATGTAATTAGCATATCACACATGGGATCGATGCTAATCATGCATGATTAGTGAGCTAATGTTGCTCTATGAGCTACTGCTAATCTGCTACAATGCTTGACTAAGTGTCATTCATAGCAGAGTCCAATGTTATTTGTTCATGGCCGGCTTTCAACATTCTTGCACGCATGCGGTTCCAGCTGCTTCCTGCAGCATCCAGTGATGACATACGAAAATTTGACGCGCACAGCAATACTTCACCGACATGCGTATGCGTGCGGCCGGGATCTTTAATATTATTTTAAATGATTAATTGCAAATGTAAAAATTGTTGTAGAAAAATTTTAAGATATGGCACCTTGTTGGCAGTTGGGCGGCCAACGGGCCACCTATCTGCAACTCTATGAGCTGACAAGCCACCGCCGACGTGGCAGCCGACGCCGATAACGAGTCTTCTGGACAGCCAAAAATTGAGTGTTGTTCGGTATCTTGATGAAAACTCAATAAAGTTTGGTGCCGAACTTGACAATTTTTTTTTCCCTTAGCTTCCAAAACCCCCTTGAACTATTGTGCTTTGGAGACAGAAAGACATAGGCACAACTATTGTGCCTTCATTAAAGGGAATGGTAAACACTGTATGTCATAACAAGGACGAGAGATCACAAGAACATAGACGCCACATCGATCAACTCGACATAAACAAGTTTTCAAAATAAGAAACACAAACAGAACGTAGCATTGGCGTATCCATGCAAAGCATGCGCGCGGATTCGTCATCTTGTCCTTCAGGCCGCGGTCACCTCCTCCACGAGCCGCTGGAACTCGGCCATGGCCGCGGGCGGCAGCCCGAGCAGGACGCGGACGCCGCCGCCTCCCTCCTCTCCGCACGACAGGAACAGCGCCACCTCCTTCTCCGGTAACGCCGCGGGGCCGCACGCCGTGGGCGAGCCCCACCCGAAGTCGGCGGCGCGGAACGGCAGCCGGGACCAGGCCGTGATGAGCAGCGTCGACGCCAGCGACGGCCGCGCGCGCGTCGCCTCGAAGTAGTCCACCGCGGACCGCATGTAGGCGTCCGTCACGGCCGCCGCGGCGCCGCGCACCAGCCGCACGGCGCGCGGCAGAGACGACGCCAGCTCCCCGCGGGGCACGCCGCGCTGGTCAGCACGATGGCGTTGCCGAAGTACCCCGCGGGGAGCGGCGGCGAGAACCTCGGCCGCCCGTCGACCGCGAACAGCAGCTTGCTCTGCCGAGACGGGCGCATCCCCAGCGCCCGCGTGCGCGCGCTCCACACGAACCCGGCCAGCGCCTCGAACGTGGTGCACGCGCGGCCCTCCAGCGCCCCCACTGCCTCCTTGACGCGCGCGATGGACGCCGGCGTGAACCGGAACGAGCGGTGCAGGAGCGGGGAGCCCGAGTCCGCCTCGTCGTCCTCGTTGCCGTCGGTGATCTGCGCGAACTCGTCGTGCGGGAAGTCGACCTGCGGCGGGTCGCGCGCGCGGAGGACGGCGCGGTCCAGTGCCGGCGGGAGGGACAGCGGGAGGCCGCGCGCCGTCTCGCCCCACGAGTTGACGAACTGCATGGCGCCGACGCCGTCGAACATGCAGTGGTTGATGGCCAGCCCCAGCACGAAGCCGCCACACTTGAACTTGGTAACCTTGCATGTCCATGGATGGATCGCCCATTGTTATTATTGACTCCGTCCATCGATCAATCCAGGTGAGATGAGCAGCAATATGGTGACCTACGTCCTGACTGCGGATAGGTCGTAGGGATCGTACGTACCTGGGCTGCAAGCAGCGGCATCTCGAGTATGTTCTTGGCACCGGGGACGCTGTAGACGAGCCTGCCGAGCACGGAGGGGTCGGGGTCGGTGACGTCGCCGATGTCCGCCATGGCGCAGTCCGCCTCGGCCTCCACGAACACGGCGCCGTCGCCCGTGCAGTCCACGACCAGCTTCCCGTCGCTTGAGATGGTCAGCCGCCCAGCCAGCGGGTAGTAGTGTACGAGCACCTTCGCCAGCGACTCCTTCAGCACGTCGAAGGCGCTGCCGCCATCTGCCGCCCTGAAGCAGTACACGGTCTGCACGATGACGGCGATGTTCTGGTCCAGGTTAGAGAGGTAGTACAGGCCGCTAGGCGTCTCCTCCGCCGGCGGCACCAGCGACGGCTCCCCTGCTGCTCGATGCGCAGCTCCAACACACCCTACGTGCATCCATCTATTGTCAGAAAACGGCGAGAACACGACGAGCTGGCAAACTTGATGAACCAACATTACCATTGTCGGAGTCAGATCTGCAGCGGACCACCAATGGATGGAACTGGATCGGTACGAACTTGGAGGGGAGCGGATCGAGGGAGAAGGCGTATAAGAAGAGAGGTTTCTTGTGCGTGTGCACGAGCAAAAAAGGTGGTTGGGACATTTGGATTGAGTGAGCCAAGGAACGCAGCCAGCATGCAATGCACGCACGTAGTAGTTCTCCAAGCAGGTGAGAATCGGGACGACCTGTCCAATGCAGCGTCGTACCGTATTCCAGATGATTCTTGACCAAGAGTAATATGATCGTATGATATGATACATTGTGCAGGAACATGAAGACTGCTAGTGGAAATGGCAGGCAGGCACAACAACAGTGATATAAAAATGGACGAACCATGACGGTAGACCAACTAACATGGTGTTCTAGATTTCAGTGAGCTTCAGGTTCAGAAAACCATCAGACCGAGAGGCGGGAGAAACCATCAAATTACTAGATCAAAAAATGTCTGAGATGCAATATAGACAGTAGTGACTGCAACTGTGATCATTACTATCAGAATTCAAAAGCATTTCATCTACAGACCTATCCACCCGCAGATGTTAACTCAGGAGAGACGAGCACTTGAGACCTGAAACGCTTGAGTTAACACAAACACACACACAAAAAAAAAAACCAGACCAGGCAACAATGTACACATCAGAGAAGCACAGGGCTAACACTGCAATGGCGAGGTAAATAAGAAATGCAAAGAGCAGGAACGATTCAGAACTCAGATACAAAGTTTTACATGATAAATAGATGAAACAAGCCAAGAATTATTCTGCATATTACAGTCAGGCTAGCTACCTAAGCAACCAAACTATTAATCGCAAAGCTATCGTACATGACCAGCGACTAGACTACATTCACTACCAAGTCAAGCACAACTAGGTGTGTATGGCTATGAAATGGTTAACAATCTTGTAGCCAGAACCTAGGTCACCGGCTTGTTCTTCCGGTGCCCCAATTGTACAGAGCCAAACCCCCAAACAGGAAACCTGGCATGAAAATAGTCCTTCCAAGTTCAATCCACACAATCATTTCTCTTCACCTCCATCGGGATCACTCTTTGACTTCTCCACCTTACCATTGTCTTCTGCTTCATCTTCTGAGTCTTCCTCACCTTCATCATCAGACATACTATTTATTACCTCTTCTATGATGCGCTTCACTTCTGCTTTTCTGTCCATGAGGTCCATTTCAAAAATGGGTCCCTGGGTTTAAAAAAAAAATCAAACATTTCAGTACTCATCTGTTAGAAACATGAAAGTTAGTATATCAACAATATTTTTTCATATAGCAACATAAAAGGTACCTAATTGTCTGAGAATATCAGCCAAAGTTGCCTACATATAAAAGAATAATAACCAGTCAGAATACAAAACACATCACACTATGGACCACGTTCAAAACATAATGAATTGCTTACGGTGTTGAAGTCAACTTCCTTCAAAATGCTGCTAACAACAGCATGAAGCTGTTCAGTGGTTGGGGCAGTCCCAGCAGCTGCATCACCCTTGCCTTTTCCTGGAGAGCATAGACAGAAAACAAACTCATGTATGTCGTCTCAAAAAATTACTAATGTGCCATCACAGGTCACAAGCCTTTAACTGATTTCTGTATCATGTATCTGTGGTGGTGTGTGTTCGGGGGGGGTGTGGCGGCCTTGTAGTCTAAATTAACCAGCTCAAATGAAGTGGCACTGGGATGGCAAAGACCAGAACAATACCAATCAATAGACACTGCAAGTGCATTAACAAACTTATACCTTTATTCTTATTTGATGACCTGGCAGCTTTATTGTTTGGGGTTTCTTTTCCATCATCCTTTTTGGATTTAGAATTCTTGTTTGACTTATTTGAATCTGGTAACACATCACTTTCTTTTGATTTCTTTGCTCTCTTGCCAACCTTTTTACCTCTACCTCAGGCTCTTTTTACTGTTTTGAGAAGGCTTTGATGCACCTTTTGCAGGTTTGGTAGAACCCTTTTTTCCCTGGTGTATCCTTCTCCTTTGCATCAGAACCAGTTTCTTTCTTAACCTGTTTAGCATCTGTAGACTTTTTCTTTGCTGGAGGCTCATCAGGTTCATCATCACTCACTGCATGATCATTTGCCTCAGAGTCCCCATCAGCTTCCTCTCCTGTTGACGCATCCTCAGGATCAGCATCATCCTCGTCATCATTCTCTTTACCATCTTCAGCAGCTTCTTTCTGGACTCTTTTCCGTTTCTGTTCAACATAAGACAAGCAGACACCAGGATTCCATTAATTGTAAATAATGAATGCTATGACCAAAGTAATTTATTTAACCGCTATAGATATTGCCCATGTATGTTAATTTACTATCTAGACAGTAAGAAATAACTAGAGTACTAAAATAGGAGAGCTCGAAGAGTATACAGTCAATCGTTGGGGACAGTTCAAGAAAAGAGGCAGCAGTACCCTCAGTAGGAAAAACAACAGTGTTCAAGGAAACAAAATTAAACTTGGGCAGAGCCCTAACGCGTTGCATAGGCCAATAGCCATCCAATTAAACACAGGGTGAACTGTCAGAACCGATGGATGCTGAAAACAAGAGACAAGGTTAGAGTGGCAAAATGGTTCAATGGAGGGGCAGTGCAGCTGCATGAGAACAACGATTAGCTGCTGCGAATTGGTGGCGGTAGGTAGGGGGCACAGGAGCAGGACATCAATGGGTGTTAAGGTGCTTAGATGAGCTAGTCAACATCATGTATTCCTCCAACACCTGAGTGGGCTGTTAAGACATTCCTCTTTCTTTCTTATTTATTCTTGCAAATTTATGCAACTAAACCTGTCGATATGGCATTCAATCTATGTTTAGCTCTAGGCAATAGGTGACTTTTTTTACCACAGCAAAGCCGAATTTCATTACTTGATAGCAACGAAACTACAAGAGTTTGTAACTAAGAAAAGGCAAACCAAAATGAACCACAAAAAGCCACATTGAACACAGATGTTTCATCCAATTGGCACAACCTTAACTCCAGACATAACAGCAACATAAAGCATTCATCGCAGCACAAAGCATCCAAACCCAGCACAACATAACATATATTATTACAAACCTCAGATGGCTTTTAACAGCGCAGGCTGTGCTCGGTTTCCAGCATATATATTGATCAGCTATATAATAGACATTTAGACTCACAATCAATGTAACACACCAATATATTAAATATTTAAACTGGTACTTGAGAACCTATAGTCAATCCAAGCAGTTATATCTAGTTACTGAAATAGCCATTTGAACAGCAATATTTGACACATAAACAACCAATTCAGTCAGCTATATATCATTTCAAAATCTATTTATTGATACCTAAAATAGACAAGTCAGTCAGTTACATGTTTACATAGCATTTTGAAATAACTATTTCTTGAATCCTAGTCAACTCAGCCAGTTACATGCTTATGAAATAGCCGTTTCATACTTACTTGATACCTAAACAGGCAACTCAATCAGCTATATCTGTTAAATCAAACAGTCATTTCTTAATACCCTTAAAGCCAATTCAATTGGATGCATACGATTTTTTTAAATAGCCATTTGAAATAGCTACTTCTTAATACCTAAATACACAACTCAGCATACCTGATCTACACTTTCTTAGAAATGTGTCAATAGCTTTATTTAGTTCATTTTCACAATTCTAAAGCAAAATGAACTAGGGAGACAGATTGTGTGATTATTTAGAATCAAAGCACCTGGCTTCAAGGCACAGATGAATACGCTAAAGATAAATGGTCATTTTGGATTTGACAGGGCTCTAAAAAAAAGTTTTTGCTGCACCCAATACCAAGATATCATTACCTTCTCAGCAGAAGAACCTTCAGAAGTTGCCTTAGATTTCCTTCCACGTTTCTTCCCCTTCTGCAATGGCAGAGAACAGGGCAGCTAATTCAGTTCATGGTGCCAAGCTCAGAGCTAATAAGTGGAGTACTGCTAAGCGTACAGCACTGCCTAGGCCATAACCAGCCAATGAGGCACCCCTCAGGTCCCAGTGAGCGAATTTCAGGCTGGGGGGTAAACAATCCCCTTGCTCGTCCCCATAAGACAAACCACAGAACAGCCTGGCCCAGTTCTCTCAGGGCAACGGATTCCACTGCATCAAGATGGGGGCAGAGGTTCAGGGGTTTTCTCAATCTGTATGAGAAGATCATCCTTCTTGAAAAGGCCCAGGCCATCATTACCCCCAGCAAGTCAAGTTTTTTTATAACCAGCCAATCACATTGCTTTAGATGGCCCCAGGCCAAGCAAAAAATAATGATAGGTGTATGACCAGAGAGTATTTTATGCATACCAATTCCAAAAGTTGTACCTTTTTATCAGTGAGAACAACATCCCTGGTGATACAAGGAGACTCCAAAAACTCCAAGAGCTTGGCAGAAACTTCTTCCTGAATTTCAGCAAAAACACCGACCATTAATAAAGATCCCACAACGCATGAATAAACAAAGTTCAGCTCAGTCGACTAACCTTCTTAGTAGTTACTTTTACATTAACATCCAGTACTTCACAAAAATCTAGCAACTTCTCCTTGTTAAATTTCTCAAGCTTTTCCTTTATTCTGTTCCTCTGCTTTTCCTGATGAACATAACACAGGCAGGGCAAACATGACCAACAATACTCAAAGCCTAAATAATTCAAGCATAGTTGCAAATAAAAAATGTCAAGCCATTCAAACAGTATAACAAAGCTGACAAGAGTGCCATGATTGGATTAGTACAGAATATATACATGAGAACCACAACTGAACCTATAAGAAAGAAAACTTGCCAATGCTTCAATCATTCTATGTTGTATCATTACTGGCATTAGGCTAGTACAGTATTACAGCAAGCAGTGACTATTAACACAGAGGTGATCCACTAATAATGAAGCTAAGCACATAACATGGGGAAAAACTTATTTTACATAATATGGTTGTCATGGAAAAAACTTACTTGATTGTCTGTCCAAACAAACCCAGAAAATTGAGATATGTTTCTCTTCAAAAAAATGGTTCTGCAGGGAATCAAAACAGTTTAACAAAGTAGATGAAATAAACCATACTGGAGCTACAAAAGACTTGTGGAAGCCTTACATTCGATTTTCTCCCATACAATAGAGTATGAAGGCTCTGGAGATTCTCATCAGCCTTTCTCTTTGATAGTTTGAATTGAACTGGTATTTCACATACAAGAATACAGATTAAGAATCTAATCTAAGATACCAGATAATAAAGCACCAATGAAAAGGCAAGATCTGCTCATAAAATGTTTCCTTTTATTCAATGCAATTTTCTCTTTTTTTGCCTTTTTACCAACAAATATCAACAAAAAAAAATTCAGAAACAGGAAAAGCAGTTATCATGATACTCACAATTCGATCAACATGTAGAGTAGAGCACTCAAAAGTTGTGCAACAAAACAGAATTGTAAACACAACTATACAAGGTTACCCACATAATTGGTACTCACAAGCTACGCGTGACATTAAACATTATCTTTATGGAAGCTAGTGCCAGTCTAACATTTACTTTTTTGTCATATTTAAGCTTTAAGGGTATCTCCAGTGGCCAGTGCATGGTCCATGGAGCTGATGAGTTGAATCAATTGATTCATCCTCACTGGAGGAAGCCATTCTTTGGAAGAGACAGAATGAATTGACTCATCTTCAAGAGTCAAATTGTGCCAACTAAAATAAGAGAAACAGAACCGCTAGCTTCTGCTTGTTAGGAAATTGATGGTAAAAGGCAAGCAGAAACTGTTGTTTATTTTAATTTGATAATGGGAGGTAACGGCTGCATACGTCAGCACTATTTCTTTTTGCACATTGGGTCCCAAATAGCTGAGTTCAATACAAGGAGCAACTCGCTTGGAAGTTCACGTGGCTGACTCTCATGCATTGACTCACCACAGGTGATGCCCTACAAGCTTATCACTAGACACAGCAGTGCATTGTCCGTTACAGCCTATGGGAATAAGCTTGTGAAATGTATTGATTCTTTTGCAGGTGTACATGTTGGAAAAGAATATCACAACAGTTTCCATTCACCTCGTTATGGAGTCCATCCCCAAACTCCATATAGTTTTGGCTTCAGCAGCAAAAATCTATCAGAACCAGTTTTATATTCCAAAAACTCTACAGCGTCAAAGATCATATCATAGCCATGAAAATCAGGGCAAACAGATCTCTCAGGAAAACGGCCCTACAGTCCACACAACGGGTTTTTTTTTTTTCTAAACTACTTCGACCGCTGAGCAGACAGAGCATTAACGTGGCAAATATCAAACAAAGACATTGCATTACATTACATGGTTAAATAGATCTTGTCCAGTCGGTTACCACACAATGAAATGCCGCTAGCAAACAGGAGGGAGACTATGCTAGTGAAATGAAAACAGTGAAACATATTTCAAGAGGTCGAGCTTACCATTGGGTATGTCCTTGAGCTTCGTTCCAGAGCCCTGTATAGCACAAAAAAAAAAGGGAAACAAAAAGATGAGGAACAATTGGACAAACTTCCAAATCGAAACACAGACGATAGCACTAGCATGGGAAAGGGAAGTGTTCCATTCCATTTGATCCAAGAGACAAAACATCCTTAAAAGTATAGCTATTTTTAGCTAGCTACTAGAACGAGCAGCCGCCGTGGACGGACGCCCGCCGCGTGAAAACAACAGATCAGGGTCGGCCGTGACACGCCCGAGCGGGAAACAAGAGAGAGAGATGGAGAGAGGAGTCGGTGACGGCGGCTCACCTGGACAATAGCAGGGGACTTCTTAGAGGGCGTGGCGCGCGGCGCGAGCTCCGCGTACCTCTCGACCGTCTTCCTCTCCCTGGACGGGCGCTCGACCGACTTCTTGGACGGCGGCGGCGTCTTCTTCTCGGCCGCGGCCTCGCCCTTCTTCCTCCGTCCGCCACGCTTCTTCTGCGGCGTGGCCGCCTCCTCCTTCTTCTCCTCCTTCTCCTCAGGCTCCTCCCCGCGGGGTGCGGGGTCGGCGTCCATGGGGTCTTCGGCGGGCGGATCTGCCGCGGGTGGGGTCGCGGGCTTGGCGCTGGCGGCGTCGGCGTCGGCGGAGGCCATGGGCGGGAAGGAGGGAGGATTGGATTAGCCGGCTAGGGTTTTAGGCAGGCCCGTGCGGGGCCGTGGGGAGGAGCAAAAAAGGGGAAATTTTGGGAGGCGGAGCGGGCGGACGCGGTTGAGAGGCAGGTGAGGGAGGCCGAGGGGCAGGGCAGCGGGCCGCGTGGGTGTGCGTCTCCGGATCGGCACCCGCTCGGCGCCGCGCTGATAAATGGCTGGCTGGGTGACGTGTGACGCGACGGGATCGGGACGGGATGGGATGGATCTCGCGCGCCGGGGAAATTCCGGATTGGATCGGAAATCGGATCCCGCCCACCCTCGCGCGCGCGCGCGCACCTGTCCCGCCGGAACCGCCTGCTTTTCGCGCACGGTTTCCAGGTTTACCATTTTGCCCTTTTCCTGTCGTCACATTTTTGTATCTGGTTTGGCTGTGGTGACTGACTGCTGCCCACTGCCAGTAGTACTAGCAACTTCCAAATCCTCGACGAACGCGATCACAGTTTCTTCTTTTCTTGCAAACGAACACACGTGTGATGCTGTATGCATTCGTCGTGCTTGTACAGAGCCAGCCCTCGGATTCGCTATGGTGAAGTTTGCCGGAGTTGTCGATAAAACATATCGCAACAAAAAAAAGTTCTCGAGCGTGCGTGGGCCGAATGGTAACTGTGGCCATGGGCGGGGACCACAGAGCACGGGGAGCCGCTGGGCCTGCACCTTGGGCGGCAACCGAAAATGGGGAATTCATGTGGCGGCGGGGCGCGACCTGGCGGCAGTTCAAAAATTTGGGGACGGAGCTTGCATTGCAGGGTGGCGCGAGCCAAAATTTGCCCCCGCGCAACTTCCAGCCAGATCCCCGCCGCCTGCGCCAAACTGCCTCGTGTGCTCGTGCTCTTCCCGCGTTTTATTAGGCCGACGCGACGGTGCTTATGTGGATGGGCCCCTTGTTAAGCTGTGTCTCCCTCCCAGGCTTTCAACTTTGGGCCCAGTAAGGCGATCACGTTGGGCCAAAAGTAAGCGTGTATGGCGTCCAGTGTCCTTGTCCTATACGGCCAGCGTAGCCTTTCTGGGTCTATTCCAGGTCATCACCATGAATCTAGCTTCACTAAATGGTGGTGCATGCGATCACTTTGGGCCAAAAGTAGGACGGTCGTGGGGGGCTACCCACTGCGGCGTCCAGTGTCCTTTCCTATTTTCCCAAGGATTTCCGGCGTTATGCATTAAGTGGTATTCGGCGTTCCGGTCATCACCAGGCGCCTATATGACTTTCCTAGAATCTCCAGATCTGCCGTTATTTGGGTCCTGGAGGTGCTCATGAAGGGTTTGCGTACGTGTGTTCATAGGGGTGAGTGTGCGTGCGTGTTGTGGCGTCTGCGTTATCTTGTGTAATTCTCAAAAAAAAAAAAAAAAAAAAAAAAAAAAAACTAAATGGTGGTGCATGATGACTCTCAAAAGAGTGAAGAAAGAGGACAGAAAGGTGGTTAATTGTCTGAGCATTTTGATTTTGGGGGCTTAGATTTTTTTTTAGAGAAATATTTTTTGGGGGCTTAGATGATCTTAAAACATAGGATTGCTTTGTGTTTTTGAGGGTGTCCCTCCTTCAGTTAACCCAATCTTGAGTTTGTTTTAGGATGAACACATTTTTTTGGTGTTTAGCAGGCTCTAAGAAACTACAAGGTCTATTTCCTTAGGCATGGTCAAGTCTTGATGTTTTCTGTTTTCTTTGAGGCTTATTTTAGCTTGGTTCCCTAACTCTCATATCTGGTCCCGCATGAGAGGAAGGAATTGTATGGAATCCTGTTTTTTTTCTCTCTAATACAATGGAATGCACCTTGCTTGCGCTCTTTTTAAGTTATGTTTTGTTAAGATGTACCACCCATAAAGGTCTCATCTCTAAAGTAGATGTTTAGACTTTTTTCAGTACTATTTACGTCTAATTAACCAATTACGGATAATAGATGCTTCAGATTAGACTTGTATGCGTGCCCTCTTTATTATTGTGCCACATGTTGAGTAGTCAAAGTGTTAACTAGATCTATGTTGTTGTGGATACATGCTTAACATAATATATTTGAGCTTTCACTTGTATCTTCAAATGAAAATATGATTAATTTTTAGTAACTTGTGTTTATGTTGTTGGCAAACCAAACAAAGAATGAAGCTAATAGTAGGCTTAAATCTTATTTACCTTTAACAATTGTTTTTTTCTAAACAAAATGAATAAACCTAATTAAACTTATGATTGTTCGACTTATTGGGAAGCGAGATTACCATTTATTTTAACGAAGTGAGTAGCTATCTATTTTGGTAATTTTCATCTCAATTCATTTGGAGGCCAAACTATTAATTTTGGTTGGTATTGAAATTTTACCTTTACCTATTTGTGTTTCAGATGTACTCGTTATCTAGGTATTTGTCTCGTATAAAAATCAAATTGTTATATTTAGTTTATTATTATTCCGAAATAATAATTTATTGATTATATTACTCATGGACTCTTTGGTCTTCCTTGAAAGGATATCTTTTGTTCATCGAATCTAAAACACATATATGTAGATCCCCCACTAGGGGCTAAATTAGGAGTTCTCGGGGTTCTCATTGGCCCACGTCATTGGTAACGGCAGCCCCCCACTAAGCTAATTCTTTGATCTCTCTTTAAGCCATGTCACCAGAAACTCTCCTCAACCCCATTCCGACTGTGGCCCTCCATCTGCATCTCGAGGTCTCCTCATCTCCTGTAAACTGATTAGCCATAACTGCATGGAATCCACCACAACAATTAATCCACCAGAACGCAAACGCATGCAGAAGCTAGGAACTGAATCATCGTAGTTGCCCGGAGGTTTATATAATGACACCGATACCAGCACTACAACAGGGCCTTGCCAAGTGCTCTCCGCCTCTCCCCGAGCCAGCCGCATTGCACCGCGCCCCTCCCTCCGGTGCCAGCTGACACCTCGATCAGCTCCCGAGCGCCGGTGCCCACAGCCCGCCGGTGCCGTGGCCCTTCCTCTCGAGCCGGCCGGTGAGCAGCCTTCGTCAGTGCGTGTCATGATAGCCAACATGGCGGGTGAGGAGATCCAATTGAGATAGCTGCTCTCTGGCTTATCCATCGATCAGGTTCTCTCTCCTCAATATCTATCTCCGTATATATAACTATCATGGGTTACTATAGAGTTGATCAATACATCATTGCAGGATCGCTTTAGCCTTGGTACGAACAGACATCCAGTCAACAATAACGCCTGTTTACAGGCTTTCAAGAAGTTTCGTCAAAAAAAACAAGCTTTCAAGAATCAAGAACCATCGGTCATCTAAGTAGAAGTCTTTAGTTTGTGCCATATACTGTGCTATATATATAGGTTTGCTTATCTGATCATGTAATTTTGTTATATCGTTTTTTTTCTTCTTTTCCACCAAAGCCACCTGTATTTCCAACCTTAAATTCCCTGCCGGCGGATGGGGAATTCACCTACGACTATAGAGATTGATTTTGGCAGCAAAATTGGTCAGCTTTGGTCATCTCTACTCCTAAAATTGAAAGATATCGGCGCCCGAGACGAGCATCGATTCACCCCGCTCTTTTAGGGCATGTACAACCCACGCACGGTGGGTCGCCCGGCGGCCGCGAATTTATCATAGAGGATATAAAAGGGGACCATACAACCCAAAGCCGCACCCGGATGGATTTAATACGTATTTAGCCGATCAACTTCAAATGCGCGGACGCGTGGCTATTTTTCACTCCATGTGCTGAACTATCGGAAACAATGAACTACTGAACTAGTCACACACGCACATCCATGAACTATCTGAAACCATGAACTACTGAACTAGTCACACTCCGTGAGTACTAGTTGGATATATATCAGCGTGATTCAAGAATACGATAGAGAAGAGGTATGATACTTTTGAAGTACTCACGGAGCTGCATATACACATTCACTAGCTGAAATAAGACCACTGCTACTGCTAGCACTTTCATTCAGATAAATGACACATTCATTCAGAAAAAAACGCATACTGACAAGTTATGCAGTACAAACAATAAAAAAAATGCATAGAATACTAGCCATACATATATATAGCTGAAAAACTCATTCATTCAGATAAATGACACATTCATTTAGATCACTGAAACGCTCTTGACTGAAACATTCAGACAAATGAAATATTCAGATAAATTAAAGATTCTAACAAGTAATCTGAATCCTAGCACAACATGCTACGATTCTTTTAAGTCCTAGCACATGATCTCGTATGAATGTCCACCGTTTGGAAGAACACTGCTGACAACCTGACATGCGAGCCGGCAATGAAGCGAGCAGAGAGATTAACATGGCAGAAGTACAGAACATGGGCGAGATAGCAGAGAGATGAGGGGGATTAAACAAAGATGCGAGCAGAAAGATGCGAGCGAGCAGAGGGCTCGCCGCACTTGAGATTGCAGGTAACATTGTCATCGTTGGACCATTCAGAGGGAGACTGAACACATAAGATTTCAGGCACCCACCCGCCTGACCAGCTCTTTTCCTCTTTGCTCACCTGAGCAGCTCCTCCGCACGCGCCCGTCCGCCCGCGAAGATCGTTGCCGTCGGCCACCCATCAAAAAAACAATCCTGTCAGACCCAGCGCCACCACGACCTGCCGCCGCCGCCGCCCCGACCACGCGACCTAGGGTACGGGCAAGGTCCGTCGCCGCCGGTGGTGTCCGCCCGCGCGGTGAAGTTTTGGCGGGGGCGCACGCGGTGAAGTTCTGGCAAGTGGCAAGCGGCGCGGGCGTGGGAGCGCGGGATCCAGCCCACCGTCGCTACGAACAGACGACCTCTACAACCCGGCGAAGCGCGTCTGCTCGGCGTTGGGGAACGGGACGGAGTCGTCGACTCCGGAGGCGACGCGCGGGCCGTCTCTACGCGAACGCGGGGAGGTTTTTGCAAAATTGCCGGTATACAGACGCCTCCTACCGACGCGTTGTACGTGCCCTTACCGCCGGCTCCCTACCTGCGCCCAATCCCCGGCTCCGCTTCCCACAGCCCACGCCGTCGCCCATTCAATCCACCCGGCGTGCGAAGATTCGCTCGCTCGCCCGCCCGCCCGGCTCTTCCCTCGCGCACTCTCTGCCGGATCCAGCGCCCCGCTCCACCTCCCAGGATTGCCCTCATCGCCGGACCTCTTCCCTCGCCAACGCCCCGCGCTGCCGCCCTGCAGTTCCCTCACGCCGGTTTTCCCTCCCTACGACAGCGAGATCCGGCGGAGCCGGTGAGGACGGAGGTGGTGCGAGGCCTGAGGACGGAGGACGGCGGAGCCAGTGATCCGGCAGGCGCAACCAGGCCCAGCCCGACGGGCACCTCCGCCCCTGCACCCTGCCCCTTCCGCATCCGCGCGCACCTTCCCCGTCAGGTGTGGATGCGGCCGGCGTGCCACCTCCCCTGCGCGGATGCAGCATCAGGCGAGCGCCCCTCCCCTGCGCGTCCACGCGGCTTCGACGAGCGGTCTCCCCTACGAGCGGCAGTGGCCGACGGGCCCTATCCCTGTGCTACGTAGCCAGCCGTGACCGGAGAGCGCCCTTCGTTGAACGGCAGTGGCCGGTGAGCCTCTTCCCCTGCTGTGTTGCAGCGGTCGGCATGTCGTATTTCCTTTTCCTAGCAGGCCATGTAGTTCACGACATGTAGTTTTCAACTATAAAACCTTAGTTTTTCCTAGCAGGCCATGTAGTTCAGGCCAGCATGTCTTATTAACCTGTATTTGATTTGCAAAGGTACCTGGAGGCCACTCCAAGGTATATATTTTTGTGAATTTAAACTCTAATTACTCGATGATTAAATTTGCAGATCATCTTCTAGCTGTCCCTCTAAATAAAATAAATAAATCTTCTAGCTGTCGGTTTATGCTGGACGATTTCAGGGACTGTAAACAGGTTCTGATAAGCATGGAACAACTCCTTTATCTTCCTCCATGTACTGTTTTCAAAAGGTAATCATGATAGGCAATGGTGCAAGGTACTCTGGTCAATAATATAAGATCAAGCTGAGTGTCGAAACAGGGCCTTTGCACCATTGCCTATGGTGACCGATGTGGCTGCATTGCATAACCGGTAGTCTGTGTTGCATGGTATCTACATCCCAACCAATGGCTACTTGTCTGATTTCCAAGCGTTCCATAGCCATCGTAGTTGTAGGCCCCTTGAGAATTTGTTGAGGTCCAAGAAAACCCAACCTCCAAGATTTTCTGATTGTTTTATGTGCCTTTCTTTACTTCTGTTTTTTTTGAAGAGTTTATCAGAGTTTTTGCTATAGTTGATTGGCGATCACTGTGCTTGTATCATCTGATTACCCTTCCTCATGTATGCGCAGGTGTGTATGAGAAGCAGGCACCGATTACCCTTCCTCATGTATGCGCAGGTGTGTATAAGAAGCAGTCAGTGCCTGTGCATGTTGATGACAGCCCGAGGGAACATTTACACCCCTCCACGCCAACTGCTGTATAGGACTCAAACTCAAATTGATGGATTTGAGTGGTACCATCCAATAGGATTGAACAAAATGGTGCTTGTTTGTAGGTTTTTATGTATTTGATTGTTCAGTTGTAGGAATATTTGTAAAGCTATACAGTGAAGTTCATTGCACATGCAACTATTTTGCTTAACCTCTATTTTCAATGTATTCCTCAGAAAGCTCTCCATGTTGCTTTTTTTAATTATTTCATGTGTTGTATTATATATTACCTTACAACATTATACTATTTGTAAAAAAATGTGCTCCCGTTGCAACGCACGGGCACTCACCTAGTCAAACTATCAAAACCGAAAAACTTTGGTCGTAAGACTAATTCCAGAACTGTTTTCGCCTAGTGTTTTCAAATAAGTAGAATATATAATTAATTTTCTAAAATTAGTATATCCGATTGATCAACTTTAATAAAAAGAACATGAAACCGGTTTCAATTCCAACCCCTCAATCCCCCACACACACACACCACCACCACCACCACCAAAAAAAAAAAAACTATGTAATTTATGCTCTATTTCGAGATGTTTGGATTTTGCTTGTTCGTGTTGCTAGTTTGTTACTGTCCATAGTCGCAATCATTATCCATGTGAACTATTGCAACAATACAAGAAGCAATTCCAAACACTACATATTTAACCTTAGCTGGTCATATGTTGGATGTTGCGATGCATACAAACCGGGGTTCATTTTATCCCTATATAATTTGGAAAAAAATATTGATGCTCCCCGCTAATGAAAAATATATGTCAAATTTATTCCCACCAATGGAGGAAACCCATCTGGTATCTTACAGATTGTTGTGGTCCAAATGATACGGCACGCTGTCTGTGTCAAAAAGAACCAAGAGTCGACCTATGAAGACAATGGGTGTGCTCAAGTTGAAGGACCTGAGAAATTTCCGTGAAGTTTTGGCGCTGTGGACGGACGGCACGTACGGTGCGTTGTTTGGTGGTGGCTGTATAATAAGTATAATAATATCGAGTTTATTAACTTTCCAAAGGGCAAATGGTTCTACTTGTACGGTGAGTTCTTGTTTTCTTTCCATCTTCAATTCAGGTCACGCCAGACGCGTTCTGGACTCTGTATTCCCTCCCCCCTCTAGCGAAAATATAGAGACCACCTGCAAAGCTCCCAAGATGGCAATAAATACATGGCCAGACCCCAACAGAAACGTACTGGCACAAAAAGAAAGCAGCGTCGTTGCTATCGTGTTGCAGCCATGGCCTATAGAGGCTGCGTTTTCGTTGTAGTCATCATCATCATCCTTCTCCTTACCAACCTGTCTCGGGTGCCATTTAGAGCTGCCGCACTCTCTTTTGACTATGACTTCTCCGTCCAAGGCGATCTCGAGAGGGCAAATCTCACATGCCTAAATGATTCGTCTGTCAGATTTGACAGAATCAACCTTACAAAGCCGACTAGCACGAGTGTTGGGCGAGTGTTCTATCCGCTCCCGGTACGGCTATGGGACTGCCGCACCGAGAGTGCAGCCAGTTTCTCCACCAGCTTCTCCTTCATTATGCAGAGTGACAATAGCACCCGAGGGGATGGCATGGCGTTCTTTGTCGGCCCTTTCCCCCCAATTCTGCCACAGAATTCTATCTATCAATATCTTGGACTCTTCACCAACCCAAATACCTACCCAGGTATCTTGGGCTCACCCCCAACCGTGGCCGTGGAGTTCGACCCGTTCCATAACCCAGATTTTGACCCTCCGAACGTCACCGAACACGTCGGCATCGACATCAACAGCCCACATTCCATCAACTATACTACAGACGTGCCAGACTTGGGCATCTCTGGCCGCATGTTGGCACACATCACATATGATGCAGTCTCTAAGATGATGGCGGTTAGCGTACAACTAGCGGATGGCAGTAATCACCATATCCAGGCGTCGGTGGACCTCAGAGCCGCCGGGCTGCCACAGGACGCCGGTGTCGGGTTTTCAGCGTCCACGGGGGCTTTCTTCTGGGAGTCGCACCAGCTCCTCTCCTGGTCCTTCAACTCAACGGAAATGGCAGGTAACTATCGAGTATTATCAAACGAAAATGTCCATCTACATGCCGCCTGCACCACACTTGTTAATTGTTATATATATATAGTTCTTTTTGCTTTTCAAGACAAAATTAAATTAAAGGACCTATTTATATACTCCTTTTGTTCCAAATTATTGTTCATTTTGGATTTTCTAGATACATTAATTTTGCTATACACCTAGTTATGTATTATATTTAGATACATAATAAAAGAAATGGATATAGAAAAACCAAAGTGAACTACGATCTAGAACGAAGAGAGTAGTTAGAACTCAGTGAATATTAGATTTTGGCTATAGTGAAGTGGTGACTTAACAGATTGGAGAAACCGATAGAAGCTGAGCCCCTCCCCCCGCGCCGCCCCACGCTGGCGGCACGGGAAACCCTAGCCGCCGCGCGCCGCGCCGCCCCGATCTGCATCTGCCTCGCTTCCGCCGCTGCCGGAGCCGGGCCGCGGGCAGGCAGCCGCGCGCCCGACGGGGGCGGCGGCGGCGAGGCCAGCCCTCTGGTGGTGTGGCGGCGGCGGTCGGGCGCGGCTCGCCGCGGCGCCGACCTCGCGCTGAGCGGCGTGGGGCAGCGCGGGTGGCACGGCGAGCAAGCGCCGGCGCCGCCCCGTGGCCCGGGCGGGCGATGGAAGACGACGGCGTCGGGCGTCTGCGTCGGACCGCGCGCTCCTTCTTTCCCGTCTGGTGGCGTAGGTCGACCGGGCTCGGTTGGGGACGGGGCTCGGCTCGAGACTGGGCTCTCCGGAGCTGGACCTGGCGCCCGGCGGCCATCCGCAGCACCGGCGGCGCCGGCCATGGTGGCGCGGCGATCTGTACTCGGGCCCCGGATTCCTTCATCCGCGCATGGATCCGGGGCTCCTGATCTTGACGCGGCGCCACAGTGCCGACGGTGGTTCTCCACCTTCTTCTTCGACCTTCTTCATGGCAGCGGCGAGGCCCTGGGGCTGGATGTCCGGATCCGGTGCCTGGGGTGGCCGGACTGCGCGTGGCAGCTCGGTGGTGGTCGGTGGGCCTGTTCAGGCGTTGGGGGCGATTCCCTCTCTATCGCCCCTCCCCTGATGGCCTTAGCCGGCGGGTCTCTCCCATCGTCGGCGCCCAGGGGCTGCCTGTGGCGCCGATGGGGATCGAGGTAGTCCGCGGGGCTCCCCGGTGAGAGCGACCATTTCGGTTCGTGCTCCCGAGGTAGAGCCGCCTGTGGAGGCCGCAACCATGATCAAGACGAAGACGAAGAGGGCGCTGCCGTGCGGCTGGTGGACACGCGAGCAGCAGTGTGATGGCCGGTTTTTCGGCATGTCGCTTTGGCAGTGGGGGTGGCTGACGCAGCTTGCGGCTGTGATGTGCAGCCGGCGCGTCGATGCCCCTCTGGCGGGGCTTCAGCAGGGCGACTGGCAGCGACGACGGTGGCAACTTCCTAAGTCCGGGATCCTGAGCCGATGTCTGAACTGGGGTCCCTTGGGCGAAAGCCCGGCGACGGCGACGCCTGCGGGCGCCGCTTCCCTGTTGGGGGCGTCGCGTCCCTAGTTTTTCTCCATGGGTGTAAACCCGGTCGACGGCGGCATTCTGAGCGTCGTAACCTTGCTGAAGGCGTTGTTGTGGAGTTAGAATAGGCTTGGATTCTCCGGACTTAGCTCCTTATTTGGGTTGTCGTTTCACTCTTTTGTTTGGCGTGGGTGCTTTGCCCCTGTAGCGGTCTGCTACATGTGGGTGGTGTTGCTGTAAACTCTATTCTTCTTAATATAACCAAAGCCGGGAAACCGGATCTTTCAAAAAAAAAAAAAAAAAAAGGTGACTTAACAGTAACCACAGTAACCAACATTTGACTTTTTTTTTATTGTAATTCAACATTGAGCGGCGAGACTGACCTACCTAAACTAACCCCTCTAATACCGCTGACAGATCCGCCTTGCAAGACCAGATTACGATTGCGGCTATGTATGATCGCCCAAGCTGGATTGTTGGCCGTTTTAGCAGCTGCTCTGCTTTCTATTCGTATATTCGCAAACGCCGAAGGCTGCTGGGGAGTTCGTTGCAAGGTAGGATTACTGTATTTAGCCTTCGCTTTTGCAGTTTCTAATTCGTCTATCAAACCAGTTTTTGTAATTGCGCAAAAAACTCAGCAATCCCATCCCCGTTCTCTTTTCCATTGGGAAATTATTAGTTATTAGGCCTTGTTTGAATGTATTTGGATTCGAATCAATCCATATGTGTCGCCCTGGGGTGGATTGGAAATTCAACCTCAATCAAGCCTAACACATATGATTGAGATGAATCCGATAATAACATCTAAAAAGGGAATTCCCATACAACGAGCTCTCCGCAGAGAAACTCAAACCCCTGCAGTTTTCCTTACATAAATTCTGTGACAGATCTTTCGAAAAAAAGAGCTCTGTGACACGACCAATAATAACTCCTCCAACGACAAAATGACGATCTCGTTGCCAGGTAAACATAATCTTTTTTCCCTGCAAATTCTTAAACAGAAAAGGAGTTGGATTTTAACCAAGACCCGGTCTCTGTCGCCATCTATGTGAAATTTCAGTTCCAAGAGAATTCACGTACCAAGAGCTTTCTACGGCGACTGATGACTTCTCAAGGAAGCTCGGTGAGGGTGCCTTTGGGGAAGTGTACCGTGGTGACTTGCCAGGGCAGCGCGCGGTGGCGGTGAAGAGGCTGACGCTGCTGTCGGAGCGAACCAGGAGGGACTACGTCACCGAGATCATGACCCTGGGCCAGCTGCACCACCGAAACCTGGTGAAGCTCGTCGGTTGGTGCGACAGCGGCGAGCACCTTCTGCTCGTGTATGAGCTGATGGCTAACAGGAGCGTCGACAGGTACCTCCACAAGCCTGAGAGGCTACTGACATGGCCGGAGAGGTACAAGATCGTGCTTGGCATCGGTTACGCCATTGAGTACCTCCACACCGGCTGCTGCACCAGCCCCGTCGTGCACCGCGACATCAAACCTAGCAACGTGATGCTGAACAAAGATTTCGAAGCCAAACTCGGCGACTTCGGGCTCGTGAGGCAGGTCCCCGGGCAGGGCTACCTCAGAGGCACGACCATGATTGGGAGCATCGACTACATAGACCCTGTATGCATCAGCAACAACACGGCGACCGAGGCGTCGGACATGTACAGCTTCGGGGTGCTACTGCTGGAGGTCGCCACCGGAAAGGATCCGGCCGCAATGCGGGAAAAGAAGAACGCCCGAGCGCCTTCATCGAAGCTATCAGGGACTCTTACGACAAGGGCACAGTCCTTCAGGAGGCGGACCGGCGTCTGAACAACAACTTCGATCACTGGCAGATGGAACGCGTGCTGGTCGTCGGGCTCTTGTGCGTCCAGTCGGATCGCCATGACCGACCGAGTATCAGAGAGGCTGTCTACTTGCTGTCCAATCGCGAACATTCGCTGCCTGTTTTACGTGTCTGAAAGGATTCACATTATCCTTTTCTTTGAACTAGATGCGGGGAGTGATTGCGCTTAAAGATGCCTTGTGTTGATGTAGACCCGTTCTTATTGCCGTGATTGAAAGGCGTGTGATACCTTGCTCGTCGAGTTGCTATAATCTGATACTAACGGCAAACTAATCTGAGGTAGAGACTGTTATTTGTTCAAGCTCTGATCGGATACCATGTCTTTTTTTAGTAACCACAATAATGGAGAATTAGATGGATAGTCATTTTTGTGAAATTTGACACAACGGACATAACCTTAGTTTAGTTAGCTTGTTACCATTTGGGTACGTGGAAGCCAAGATACCTAACCACTCGTTCAGCCAGTATCGAAACAGCCAAAACAAGCCTTCAACATCAGCATTTGGATGCTCTCGATCAACTGCATCGGGGCTTCGATTCCGTGGTGCTTCTAGTCTCCTAGGAGGTTTGGAAGGAAAGAAATGTGCGTACATTCAGGAACGAGATCGCCAATCTGGCGGTGGTGGTGCAGTGTTTCCAAGCCGAAAAGGCTCCGTGGGTTTTGGTGGGTTCTCTACACTGTCTGTTCTTTGTGCGCCCCTAGGTGACGTCAGTTTTGTCGTGCCATCAGCTGTCGTATAGTCTTGTAAGCTTTGCTGGTTGTGGGTTGTTAGCCTTGCTTATGGACCAACATAGCAGGCCTAACAGCAGAGCGTTGTAACAAAAAAAAACTCCTTTCGTCTTAATTAACACGGGCTATAACAACGAGTTTGCTAAAAAAATCAACATCTGGAGGATAAAACGCAGGGCCGTCCACTGCCTCGGACAGTCCTTAGAGCGGATCAATTGTCTACTCCTTCATCTCTCTGAAATTCTCCATCCTCCTAGTGCTCCAAACTGAACACTATCATGGTCGAGACGGCAAGCTAATGCCTCAAAAATATCCAAATCGTTGGGCTCCAACAAAGCAACCGGCTCACCGACCCCATCGCCACCCTTGGCGTCATCGTTAGCCATGCCCTAGAGTAGATCCTCCATTGTGATGTAATCATGATCAGTATTGTCATCGACAACACCGTGCTCGTTGACTGAGATAATGAGGGTGGTTGTCCTGCATCATGTTCTATGGTCATCGCCACCATCGACGTTGATGAGTTTCCTACACGTGCACTAGCACTCGCATCTGCTTCGCCATAAAACTTCCACATGGTATAATCCATGACGAAGCCAGACTACACCAAGTGAGATTACACCACACTGTCTTCCAAGTGAGATTACACCACACTGTCTTCCTGAGCAAGCTTGTTCTGGCAGTGATTACACGAACATATAATGTGCTGCCCCTTTAGACTCAAACAATGGTTTTTCGCAGCGGCAATAAACTTTTCACCTGAACCAGGTAGGACGGTTCTAGCCTCGATGTCTGATACATCCATTCTTCCTGTCCACGATGGCGAACCTTGCACATGAACAAAAAAGACATATAAGCATACCAGTATTACAAAAAAATGCAGCTAGGAAAACTATAGATCTGTTTTCTCTCTCCTCCATGAAAAACAAGATATAGATCGTCTAGATCTAGAGCCGCAAATGATTAAAAAGAGAGAAGAATAAAGGTGGAGGAGTGCATAGAAACCTCTTATGGTGCCCTATTCAAGATATCCCAGAATAAAACTTCTCCACCCTAAAAAGTGGTTAATTTTCGTGTGGTTTCGGAGCTCAAAACACGTAAAAATGCAGGAGAAGCTGTGAGGAAGAAGGTGGGGGCGGCTGGGCACTGCAATTATAGCTTCTCATTAGCTGAGGCGGGCAATTAAGGGCATCCGTCTCCATCAATAGATATAATCGAGGCCAACGATTTTACCTGCGAACCTCGCTCAATTGCGATTAACCGAGGCAGCTGAGGTGACTATATCAGTTAATTGAGCATTTATGACAACCTCTAGACTTACTCCCTCCGGGCTGGTATTAGGCCAGTCTCAATGGGAGTTTTATTAGTGTTTCATGCACATTAAATACAGCGTCACATCAGCAAAATTTCACTTTTTGCATGAAACTTCTAGGAGAGAGAAGGAAAAAGAGTTTTACCATGGTGAAACCTTTGGGCACAGTTTCACATGCGTTGGAAACTGTGTGAAACCCCCATTGAGACACAAATAGAGTTTCACTATGCAACTATGCAATTAAACTATACAATGAGAGAGAGGTTGTGGGACCCTTGAGCCTATGAAACTGTGCAATGAAACTGTATATTGAGAGAGACGTCTATTTCATGCCAAAGTTTCACATCTTGGAAACCGGGAGGTGAAACTCTCCATTGAGACCGACCTTAGAAGTCGTTTTTGGATAAGGTTTGGGTCAAACATCGAAATATAAATCATCAATAACTTTTAAGTTGTTGAGTTTGTAAATGTAAAAATTATATGAGTATATTTGTCTTAAAAAATACTTTGATAAAAGTATACATATATCATATCTCTATAAATATTTTTATAATAATAAGAGGTCAAAGTTGTGTTTTGGAGACCGTGTCGCTATCCTAAACGACTTCTAATACCATCCCTGAGGGAGTATGTTTTAAGTGGTTCAACTTTATGACACAAAAATAGATATGGGATGTTGCATATGTTGCGATGACAATACAGGCATGTATTCTAGGCATTAGGGGGAGACTTATACCACACAAAGAATGCCAAGAATCAAAAGAGCAATCCTCGCGTCCCACGCACCAAAGAATCCAAACCTAATCGTTTAGAATATCTTACATTTGCATCATATTGCAAACAATCTGCCATAGTCGTTTACTCTCTTATCCTGCTCATAATGTGCCCGAAAGAATGGAGGTACCAAATTAAAACCATTCAACTCTCACTTCTAAAGAAGAGGGGGAGAAGTATGACCACTTTGAAGGATAATGTTCCAAGTAAGAATTCAAGGATTAAATCCTCCAAATCAGTAAATCCAAGCCAACCTCAAGTTGGCGTGACACCCAATAGTGGAGAAAATCCAACATCAGGACCAAATTCACAACCCGGATTAATGGTGCACCCAAATTATGATCCAGGGGACATTGGAACACCTTGACTCCATAAGGGAAATGACTAGGAGTCTAAAAGGGTTAATAATTTCACTTGCTATGTTGATTCCAAACAATGAATCAATCATTTAAAAGACTACAATTTGTTGCAACATATACTCCTCAAAGATTGCCTTTCACCTTACTAGATCCGGACCAAAAGTCCTAGGCAGAGTGTCTTCACACTCAAATTTGATCAAACTAAAAGGTGGCAATTAAGGAGAATTGCTCTTGTTCAATGATGACAATTATTACACAATAATATCTTTTGTCACAGTTTCTTTTGAGAAGCAAGGTGGTGAACAATAAGAGCTTGTAGCATATGGTTTCACGCAGAGACCAAGCATGAGATACCCCATGGTATGTGTGAAAATTTACTTTCCAAATTCAATAATTGGCAGACCAAACAAATTTGAATAGATTTGGACATATAAGTCCCAATGGACTTCACACTCTAGATCCAATACAAATCGCAACATACATTGTGTATAATTTAAGATACAATTTCCATGATATGAATTGGAGATGGAGGATTTGGATAAGACCAAATAGGCTTACAACTTGTGTACTATCCTTCAAGGATTTTAGCGCATCAATGAGTCTATATCAAGAAAATATTGGAGACATTCAATATATATAGACCCATATCATAACAAAATCTCAATGGTTGTTGGTTCTCTAGAAATAGAGAAAGATCCATTTAGACCACAGGATATTGAGAGAACATATTCGGACTGAGATTCCATATCTTAGTGTCATTGGAGCACTTATGTATCTTGCAAATTGCATCAGGCCTGATATTGCATTTGCAATGACTATACTAGTTAGACATAGTGCAAATCCATCTCAGTGACATAAAGAATCTTAGTTTACTCTTTAAGAGAAATCATGGTCCCAATATGATTGGATACATAAATACTGATTGCTTATGGTCCCCATTATGACCAATTCCAAACATGGTTTTGTATTCTTACATGGAGGTACAACTATTTCATGAAGTCTTCTAAATAGACTCTAATTGTGACCTCTACTAATTATTGCTCCATTTGAGGCATCACATGAATGTTTATAGCTTCACAGAATGATTAACATGTGGTATTGATTCAGTTAAATCACCTACAATTATCTATTAAGATAATTCGTTTGTGTTACATAGATGCAAATAGGTTACATCATAAAGTGTCACTAGCACATTGCCCCTAAATCATTTTATTCCCATGAAAGTGGGGAAATAAATATCTTGCAAATCAAGTCATGCGATAATCATGTTGACCTAGTTATTAAATTGTTACCATATTCTATGTTTTAGAATTTTGTACATAAGATTGGTATGTGATGATTCAAAGTTTGCAAGAATCAGGGAGACATCTCTTAGATGTTAACTTGTACAACATCATATTATAATCTTTTCTTTCATAAGTTTTCCTCATAAGATTTGTTGTGAAAGTTTTTAATGAGGTACAAGCCTATTCACCTACCCCCTCTAGGCTTCCATCAGATCCTACACTTGTCGCCATCGACAAGTTTACCAAATGGGTCGAATACAAACCCATTACCAACGTAAGATCCGAGCAGGTGGTGCTGTTTCATACGGACATCATTCATCGATTTGGGATCCCAAACACCATCATCACCAACCGGATGCAGTTCACTGGGAGAAAGTTCCTGAACTTCTGTGATGACCACCACATCCGCATGGACTGGTCAGTCGTTGCGCACCCAAGGACCAACAGACAGGTAGAACATGCCAACGGCATGATACTGCAAGGCCTCAAGCCGAGAATATTTGACGCACTAGATTGATTCGAGAAAAGGTGGCTCAATGAGTTGCCATCGATAATCTGGAGCCTCAAGACGACGCCGAGCCATGCTACCAGATTCACGCCGTTCTTTTTGGTTTACGGGGACAAGGCGGTCCTCCCCACCGATCTGGAATACAGCTCCCAAGGCTCAAGGCATACGACAAGCGCAACAACCAAGTTTCCTACGAGGACTCTTTGGGCCAACTAGAGGAGGCCTGGGATGTGTGGCACTAATCCGTTCCACCAAGTACCAGCTGGCCCTACGGCAATATCATGAACGATGTGTCCAGCCTCACGAGCTCTGAGTAGGGGACCTGGTACTCCAGCGACGACAAGATGACAAGGGGCACCACAAGCTCTCCTCGCTATGGCAAGGCCCCTACATTGTCGCCGACGTGCTAGAGCCGGGCACATACAAGCTGTCCAATTCCATGTGTGAAGTCTTCACCAACGCGTGGAATTCACTTTTATCCCTAAAATACTAGGCCATCATGTAAACTCTGCCCTAGGAATAGCAAACGAAGCTGTCTTTATTATCTGAAAACACTCTCAAGGTAGCTATAAAGTCATGCGATGCGAGAGAGCCTCAGCCCTAAGCCATCAGAGGCCGAGCATTCCTAGGGGGCTACAAGGAAGGGTCGCCCCGTAGTTTCCCGAATCGAAACATTTCTTTCGCCCTCCAAGATTCAATGACTAGCGCGCTCCACCACAAAAGGAATGCGAGAATCTCCAAAAACCTCCCCACAGTGGTGGTTGATGAGGTGCCAAACTAACAGGCTACATCCCCAAGGTAACCCTACCAGAGGAGGAAGGAGTCAAAGCGCAAAGAAACAAAACGAGGAAACAGGAAAAGACCTCTAAACAAAACCAAAAAAGGTTGCAAGGGCCTCGGCACTGGTTTACAGGAACGATCCAACACTTAAAATAATTACAAAAGGCGCCCAAGACCGAGCCACCCTGCAGGTCCTCGGCAAGGGTAGTGGGGACTACGACTGCTTCGCCTGGATGAGTCTCGAACGCGTCGACGGCCAAAGGTGGCACGACGTCATCGGGCGGCGGCTGCACAACCCCTCCAAGCAGGTCGGGCAATACCCCGACTTCAAAGAGATGAGCCAACTGCTCGCCTGGCTCCTCAACCATGGTGATGAGCCTCATAGCCTCAGCCACGGCGTCATCTTCCGCAGCCACAAGGAAATAGCCGGCGCTCAGAGGGGCCAGCTCTATGTTGTAATAAGACAAAGCAACCGCCAGCGCCCTTGTAACGCCAAGATGCAGAGCCTCCAGAAGATGAGCCCGTATCTAATTGTCTAGCGCCGTCACCTGACTCCGGCGAGAACTACCGGACACGCCTTCTCCGGATGCGTAGGCCCAGAAAAGTGCATTCACTGCACTCTGCAAAGCGTCATGCTCCTGCACTTCGTTCGTCGGTACGGTGTTCAGCACCTCCGAAGCCTCACCGGCCCCAGACAATTCCCTTCTCAGCTCTACGATCCAAGAAACAAACATAAGAACCAAAAGAAGATCAAAGGAAGCCAGACCTCGAAAGAAAAGGCTACCTTCAGCTCTCTCCTCCCACTTCCGGGTCTCGGCTCGCGAAGCTGCAATGTCGTCTTGCCATCTTGCGGCCTCAGCTTGCGACGCCTCTGCCAACCAAAGCGCCTCAGCAGTGGCATCCTCGCTCCTCTGATGCGCAGACCTTAGCACGTCTAGCTCCTTAGCAAGAGCCTCCTTCGCGGCGGACTCCTCCAACGCCTGAGCCATGCAAGCAACCAGCTCGGAGGACACTCGTGTGAGATCCTCCTACAGGTCCAAAACCCTGGCGGCCAAGGGCTCAGCCTGCGACCGAGCAATAGCCGCCTCGGCCACTAAGTCAGAGTAGCGCGCTTGAAGAACCTCCGCCTCGGCGCTCTTTTTCACCACCAGATGATCGTTAGTTTGGGCGAGCAGCTCCCAATGGTGAAGCAATTGGTCTCACACGCCACGTTGCTAACGGAGGAACTCGGACTTACCGCGCGACCACACCATGAGTTCCTGAAACCAACAAGAGCCAGGATCAGAACAACCAAGACCAGCAATTAGGGAGCCCAAGAGAAACCCTCACCCGAGCGGCGTGAGGGATAGCCCGGGAAACAGCGTCCATCACCGCCGACGTTGACTGCTCGGCCAGGGCCCGTGCCCTCTTAAAACACGCCCACAATTCCTGCTCATCGTCATCCTCAGGAAAGGAGGCCGGCTCCGGCTCGGGAGTAGTGCCCGAAGCCATGACCGCCTGACTACCCCCCCTCGGGCGCTGCCAGCACCCGCCTCAAGGCATCAGTCGCATCCACCTCCTCACTCTGCGCCTGACTGCTCCTGCCTTCTGTATCGGTAGTTATATAAGTAATGGACAGGCAGGGCCAACAAAATTGATTCCAACCATATTAATTAAGGAAAATACAGAACAATAACCATGCTATTTTGTTACAGGACAGTGACTGTTTCTTTATCCTAGTCGCTAGCAACAATATTGTAAAGAACATTCGGTGAGAGAACAGAGGGCACTGACTACATGAAATTTTCAAAAAACAAAATTAACTTTAGATATAAATTATTAAGAGATCAGGAAGACTCGCAGCAGCACCATACTATCAGTTGATAAGCAGGATTCATTTATTGATTGCCGATAAAAAATTGTATTGATCGAAATCCATTTGCCCATCTCTTGACTATAAAATTTAACTCAAACAAAAATAAACAAAATCCTGATGGTTATTATATTGAACGATCTTGGAATATCTGCATGGAAATTGCTTTCAACCTGAACTCATGCATGAGTGGTGAACACTCTTCTTTTCAGGGAGATAGCACGCCAATGATGCACTCGAAGACTGCGATAGTATAAAACAACATGAGTGGTATAGATAGCAAAATTGCAACAGTCAAGACCACTAGAACATCACATACCATTGCTGAGAAACTGACCAGAAAGCTCACAGCTTGAACCAAAGCTCTCCTCAGGAGTGATCAAAGCACCCCTGATCGGTGAATCAAAAAATGGATTATCGATGACCGCATTAACGAAGACCCATAAGTGTCTCTTAACTTCAGAGTCTTCAACCTGGAAATGCTTGCGACAGATCCTCACCACACCAGCAACAATCTGGTTTGCCACATAATCTACATGAGTCCCCCTTCGGTAGTTGCAAATTTGTTTGCAAAGCTGATCTGGAACACAAAAAATGTTTATGTTGAAATTGTAAAGACATCGTGGTAAGCTACTTGCTCATAAGCCCAACAACCCCACATTTACCTGCTGGAAAGTTCCTTCACTCTGCGTCGCACACACCTCCAGCTGATCATTAATCCGCTGGCAGACCCTGAAAGAAAGAAAAGCAGAAATAATTAGAAACACAATTTGTATGAGCTTTGACTTGCAGACATAACAACATTCAAAATGATGTTTGTTTGAAAAACTATCACCAAACCTTGGGAGTACTTCTCTGCCTTCGGAAGCAGTGCGGATATAAGGATAGACGGAATCTGAAAAACTCTTTAACGGTTGAAACATCAGGTCATTAAACATAACATGTACGGTTATGCCTAGAAAGCCTAACATATCAACAACCCGCTTCCTCATGAGGGCTACGATATCATCATCAAGGTGGGTCATGTGAAATTTAGCAAGGTCAGGCTTGAAAGTGATTCTTGTCCAATTAACCCCCAGTGAGCTTCTTGTGATCTCAGGCTCAGACTTCTTTCCCATATTCTCAGAGAAAACCTGCAAAATATCGGAAGTGTCACTATGCCCTGTATCTGAATGGAAGGATGTCCCTAAACAGAAAAAATATTAAACGAAATTGCTTCACAAAGTCTGCTCGGTACTACTCTCCTACGCTTGGGATTAGTAATCTACACCTATGAACCACGGATTCCTCCAGCCGCATCTAGCACGCACGATTTTCTAGTCGTACATGAGCTGGGATTGCAATATCTCATCCATACGTTCAGTGGGGGAAGGTTTGCTTAATTTTGGGCAAAATTTCATGACACCCTCAAGAAAAAAGGTGGGATTAAACTAAAAATTCGGCACCTAACTAACTGGTCTACTAGGGCAGAGCAAAGTTTATTTGGTGTGGCTTCAGCATGAAAATATGTGCGGGTGCATGTGGGAAGGTGGCATTGATGATGGACCTTACTCGGAACTTGGCGAGTCAGGGGACCCAGGGAGCGCACGAGTCTTAAACTCTGTGTCGTGTTAGTCGCAAATTGTTCCCTAAGTTAGTACACCCCTCTAAGCTCCACCGTTTAAGCCGGTGACGTTTGTAAGTCTTTAACCCGTTTGGCCTATGGTGTCTCGCCGTTTGGTCACACGAGCAATGTAACTTTATTCCCACTTCTCTTAATGCAGCACGTGCAAATCACGCTTTCAAAAAAAAATGATGGACCTTACTGTATCCCCACATCATGGGCGATCATGTGATCTTGGTGCCCCGGCATATTGACCCTAGGCATCAGCTAGGTCCTCACATCCTCTTGGTTGAGAACCAGATCTTTTGTGAACATAAACTATGTCGCCGGGCCTAATATGATATCTTTTATGATCTATAATTCCACTGGCAAACATTTCTTACTCCCTCAACTGCTGGACTGAAAGAAGAAATCTCCAGCAGATTACTCATATCCATTAGCAACACCATGGTAATACCAAAAAAACTGTCCTAGTGGTGATGGGAGTGCTCCAGCAGATTAACCAATCCAATCACCAATACAAAAATGTTTGGGTAATCACCAAAACACACCTTTCTCTCAAACAAATGAAGGGATCCATCTCTCTACCCTAATCGACACTTATTTTTGGTAGGCTGCTGCAGCGCTAAAAACAATAAGTGATATTGAATTGGTGAGGGAAAGAGGAGTGATAGTTTTCATTTCTATCTTGTGACCCAGGAAAGACTAAAAAAAGGAAATGCAGATGGACAGATTGTGAAATAAGAGTATCTCCGTCGATTGAAACGTAAAGAAAAATAGTGGCCTTTGGAATTGAGGTGCGATTAGTAATGTAGTATCCCGAAAACTAAGAACAGGCATGAGATGAAAGCTGAAGGGGACAGCCGAAGTATGTAACCTGCTTGTACTTCTCAACGCGGCTGTCGACGATCTCGATGATGAACTCCGTGGAGAATAAGTTGGCCAGCTTGACGCCGTAGCTGTTGCTCCCGCCGGCGATGTCTTCGCAGTTGCTGAGGTCGCCGAAGATCATCTCCGGCATGTGTACGCCATCCGGGTGGCGTTCAATGGGGACGCCCCGACCACTGTAGTAGATGGAGATGCGCACTCGGCGACGCCGATCACCACGCTGAGGGAGTCCATGCTCGGGTCGCCGCTTATTGTCGGCAGCGTAAACGAGGACCTCATCGAAGATCTTGTAGAGGCCTGGTACGTAGGTGACCAAGCGTTGCCTCATTGAACGGCCCTCGAAAACCCAGATCTTCCGCGTACACTTCTCGACCGAGCCGATGTAGTCCTGAGGTTGCAGGAGGATGCGCTCCCGCTGAGTCTTGCCGCACCCGATCACTGCGGAGTCGAGTGCGGAGCTCCTCTCTGGCACGAGCTTGGTAGCGGACATGGTGAGCGCGGGTTTGTGAGATCTTGGTGGCGGACAAGGTGAGCGCTAGGGTTTGTGGCGTGATATTAATTGGGAAATCGGAGATCTGCGAGGTGAAGAGGATGAGCAAACAGCGCCGCGCCGACGCCTGGTGTAACGGCGGCTAGGGTTAGGGTGTAGTTGTTGAGTTGACTCGGGAAAAAAAATGGAGTTGACTCACCTTGTCCGCCACCAAGATCGTGCCGTGGAGGGGGAAAAATGAGTTACGGGCCTGGCGTACCGTGCCGCCCGGTACACCCCCACGTGGCCTCTTCTCATTAGCTCGCGAGACCCACGCCACACATCCCCTTCCGACGCGCGTCGCGGCCAGCAATGCATCCCCGCTCGGCTCGGCTCAAGATGTATCACCCAGCGCGCTCCCACTCCGGTAAGGCGAGATGGCGCAGGCGACCTACTGGCGGAGCCACCAGCATGGCGAGGTGCGGCGTCCGCCATACCATGCCAGGCTCTTCGTCAACTCCGCCCGCTTCCACCGCAAGAACACACGCGGGTGCTTCGCGGTACTACCTCGTCGCCAGCGCGGTTGGTGGGTTGCTCGTCCTCGCGGAAAGAAGCTCCCCGCACATCGCATGCCTGCTCAAGTACTGCTCAACCCTTTCACGGGCTTCCTGGATCGGTTCGCGGCGCCCGTGCCATCCTGTACCATCACGAGGGGTGGATCCACAGGTGGTCTGGGTCGTCCACCGACCACCCTGAGCCCTTGCATGTCATACATAAAGGATATAAATAGGAAATGCAAAAAAAAAAAAAAAAAAGAAGAAGTCGAAAACTCCCAGGCTCCCAACGACTCTTATGTTCCCAATGATTCATTCCCCAACGCGTGTGACGGCACATTACGTGTGGGCATGTGGCAGCTCACTCAAGACAGGGAAAAAACAGGTGTGTGCACCGTGCACACCGACGCGGGGGTGTGCACCCCTATTTGATTCGCGCTATGTGTCCTGAGAATCATCATTGCCGTCCGCATCCCGTGTAGTATCTACTAGGCTCGACTTCATCCTTTCTGCGTACGGCCCATCATCGAATGAACTGGCCATCGAAGCGGAGCCGGCAGGTAGCGTACTGTGGAATACAGATATTCCGGTTATCCTTAAAGAGGCCTAAATCGAAACAAAAGCCCATCGGAGGGCGGGCCCAACCCATGAGCAAGCAGAACCGACGAGCCCTGTCCGTTCCGTACGAGCTCGAGCTCGACCGACGACCGCTACTCCGCTTCGAACAAGCTCTCAGCGAGACGGGCTCCCTGAACACGAGCTCGAGCTCGACCCCTCAACCGCTCTCCGCCTCGAACGGATGCTTGTGCTTCTCGGACCGGCCCGACATGACTTTCATCCCGTAGTACCGTAATTGGGCCGAATGCCAAGCACGAGCTCGTGTTCAGCAGGCCGTGCCAGCCCGAGGCCTGCTTAGGCAGAAAAAAAAGAAGGAAGATCAGAAGGGAATGGCCGAGCCGACGTCGCCATCGGCGTGGTGCGCTCGAGGGCATCCTTGCGGCGGTACTGGCGGCCGCCGGCACACTCGCCGTCGACGCGGGATCCGAAGGTGGTCGGCGCACTCGCTGCAGAGGAGTTCAACACCGGATCTGGAGAAGGCCGGTGCGCTCGCAGCAGCTCTACCCGACGTCCGTACTGGAGGAGCAGCAGCTCATCTTCGGCTCCAATGACGCGGAGGTGCACCTGGGCCACCCTTCAAACACGCACAAGATGATTTTGTTGATATGACGCCACATCAAAGGAATGTTTTACAAATTATTCACAACTTTTTAGAAATAATTTTTCAAACATGATCCAAGTAGGGGCCCTGTAGTACAAGGAATCGAGGCGAAGATTTCCATGCTCGAGTACTAGTAGGGGTCATAAATAGAAGAGGCTGAACATAAGAAAAAAATAACATGACAAATCACATGGAACATCATGCTTGCCCAATCCAAACCCGCATAGTTATATTACATTGAAAGAAAAAACTACACACAACTATTTGATACATAATATATATATATGTCACATATAAAGAAACCTGAAATCACATATGTCTCCCAACAAGCTGTGCCATATAACAGGAGACATCAGTTTGGACATGGCTATGTATTAGGAAAGAAATTGAGGTACGGGATGGCTGAGATCGGACAGCAAGTTGACGGCATCTCTTATTTTCGGACGGTGTTCGCGCTGCTGTTGGACACACAAGAGTCCAACGACCAGCACACGCTCCATCTGGCTCTTGTCGAAGTCAGCGTTCAGTCGCTCGTCGGCCATCTGGAGGACTTCACCCCTGGCGTTTGATTCCCGGACAGCGTTGACAAGGGCGTGTGAGAGGTGTGAGAGGAGCCCCCCTGTGAAGACCTGCACCGGGTCCGGCCTTTTGCCGGTGGCGATCTCGAGAAGCAACACTCCGAAGCTGTACACGTCGGACTCTATGCTCACCGTGTTTTTGCTGACGCATACGGGATCTAGATACGCCATGTCCCCGATCATCGTGCCTCCGAGGGAGCCCAGTCCGGGGTCCATCTCCCTCACGAGGCCGAAGTCGCCGAGCTTGGCCACGAAGTAGTCGTCCAGCATCACGTTGCTGGGCTTGATGTCGCGGTGCAGGATCGCCTGAGGGCAGCCGGTGTGGAGGTACTCAATGGCAGAGCCGACGTTAAGCACAATCTTATACCTCTCCAGCCATGTCAGTAGCCTCTGAGGCCCGTGGAGGTACCTGTCGACGCTCCTGTTAGCCATCAACTCATAGACAAGCAGTAGCCTGTTGCTACTGTAGCCGCCGTCACACCAGCCGATGAGCTTCACGAGGTTTCTGTGTCTGAGCTGGCCCAAGGTCATGATCTCGGTCACGTAGTCCCGCCTAGTCTGCGCCATCAGCGTCGTCAACATCTTCACCGCCACCGGCGCCGGCGACGACTTGTCCGCCGAACGACCATCCCGCAGCTCCCCTTCGTACACTATCCCAAAAGCTCCTTGACCGAGCTTCCTGTCCTCGGAGAAGTTGCTGGTCGCTGCAGACAGCTCTTGGTACGAGAATTCCTTTGCAACTGGGATTTCAAAAGAATAGATAATGAAAGGTTTTCACTTGAAATTAATATGATTGGTTTGTTATATTTGACCCGTTTGTTTATTTTGATTCTTTTAGTTTACTACAGGGAATTATGAAGTGAGAAATGATATATAGGGGTTACCTGGCAACGGTATCGGCTCCATTCCGTCGCGGCGATATTTGTGCATGATAAACCAAAGTAGTAGAGCAGCCACTAAAACAGCAAATGACACACTCGCAACAGCTATCAGTATTACCACCCAGAGTTCGAGCTTAGTAGATGGATCTGTTAACGGAAGGCAATAATAAGTGAGACTTTGATATGATCGACAGCAACTATATTAGTATTTTACTTGGATACCTTCGGTATAGAGAACACATATATCCTATCAATCAACTTTTGTAAATATAAAGTATAGAAATATCTGCTCATCAATTTGGTAGACAATCATCACTAGTATTTGGAAGATTAGGGGAGCTCAACCAAATTCTGTTGACACGTCGTTCTTGCCAATTTGATTAGAGATTAGTTATAGATTCTAATAGGTCTTCAAACGACATCGTAAAACCTGACACTTTACTTTACCAACGCATAGATTGCATGAGATTAAAAATGTGATAGATCAAATGTGTTCGTGCTTAAGAGAAAAAATCCATTTAAATTTGATACAGGTTAACTAAGTTGCCAACATTAACTTATGTGTATATGGATGTCGTAATCATCATAAAACATTACATAAAGAATACTATAATAATTAATAAACTATAGCCCTTAAATTTCATAGAAAGAGAAAAGATAAGTAGATATATATGTGGCGTTATTTTTCTATGTTCTTACTTTTAATAGAGGATGATTCCTAATAAGTTGTTTTTGCTATGCACTGTTGAGTTGAACGACCAAGACAGGAGCTCCAAGTTATAGATATATCTACCTGTTGAGCTGAACCGACCACGACAGGAGCTGGTGCGACTCGAGTGGCCAGCTGGTGTCCCGCTACAGTAACAGTGGTTTGCTACAGTGGTTTGCTACAGTTTCAGTGGGTTTGCTACAGTCACAGTGTATAGAAAAATCATAAATTAAAAACTAATTTTATTGGAGTCCACATGATTAGATCTACACAGTGAATATATAATATGATATGCTTCAATACAAAGTTTTTGCTACGAAGGTTTTGTCTTTTTTCTTTTATATTTATAATTCGTAGTTGCAACTTCTATAATTATTTTGTTAGACAAAAGCACACCATATTATATATTCACCGTGTAGATCTACTCATGTGGAGTCTAACAAAATTGGATTTTTATTTTATGATTTTTCTGTGATTTACTATGATTTTTTAAAGATTCAGCTAAATAAATAAAAAGAAAAAGACAAAATCTTTTTAGCAAAAACTTTATACTAAAGCATATCAAATTATATATTCACTGTGTAGATCTAATCATATGGAGTCCAACAAAATTGGATTTTTTATTTTATGATTTTTCTATGATTTATTATAATTTTTCAAATATTCAACAGATTTTTTAAAAAGAAAAGGCACTGGTACTGTAGCAAACCCACTGACACTGTAGCAAACCACGGTTACTGTAGCAAATCCACCTTCAAACCGCCGAGGGAGGTAATTTGCATTGTTTGAAAAGTTGAGGGAGGTGATATGTCCGATTTTCAAGTTGAGGGAGAAAAAGTGAACTTTCTTTAACTTTTTTTTTTTTTTTTTTTTTTGAGAATGACACAAGATAACGCAGACGCCACAATACGCACGTACACTCATCCCTATGAACACACATACGCAAACCCTACCCCTATGAGCACCCTCCGGCGACCGAAAGACCCTGGCAGATCCGAGATTCTCGAAGTCACCATTGGCGCTACGTCGCCGACCGAACGCCGCTACCACTTAATGCATAACGCCGAAAAATCCCGGGAAAATCCCAAGAAAGGTGCGAGCACCGTGATTTGAACCCCCTGGTGGGTAGCGTCCCACCTGGACCGGCCCTACCATCGACTACAAGCCAATTCGCAACTTTCGCGATAGTTGAGGGAGGGAATCCGCACTTTTTCCAATTTTAGAAGAGCGCAAGCGCGAGGAGGCGGTCGCGCGGATTGTTTTGTGGCCCAAATTAAATTCTGGCGCAGCACGGCCTTCTCTCGCGGGTATATCCAACGGAAGAGGAGGCTGGCGGAGGGGATTCAGCCCATGAATGTTTCTGAACATTAAGAAATGGTCTTCTATTTCTTTTATTATTTATTTCAGGCTAAACTTGTGAATATTCTCTGAATTCGAACAGACGATAAACAAAGTTATGAATGTGAAATATTGCTGAAAGATTTTTTATGCAAAATACTGAACGAAAACTTCCCTCTCGATACTCCATAAAAATTTTAAAAACCTACGAATATAGAGGAACCGATTTGTGCCATATCCGTTTAAACTTATCAATCATGATACACTGTTTTTTTTCTCGCAACATAGCAGTATCAATCCACTTATCAACCATAAAACCATCAGCCAAACAACCCGTTAATCATGTCGTACATACAAAGTTGTGTACGTAATCAAATCATCTTCGCATCAAATTGTTCCAAACCAGGAGTCACGACATCTGTATCACCACCATCCTCAGAAAACGTTCCTATCATCATCAACTAAAATTAATTATTAAAATACAGTGACCCTGGAGACGGATGCATCCATGGTAAAGTCAGCCCTGGAGAGTGATGATTTCCGGCTATCTGCGATGAGTGGTCTCATTACTGAAATTAAGCATACGATAGCTAGTGAGTTTCTAAATGTATCTGTTTCAGTGTGCTCACGATCATGTAATAAGTTGGCTCATGCCTTAGCTGCTTTTGGTTGTAATTTACCCGAGAAGATTGTACCTCCTGGGAGTCTGTACCTCAAACGATGGAGGATATTGTGTCCAGCGATTCTGCTGCGACAGAGTAATGAAAAGAGCTCTGTTATAAAAAAAAATTAATTATTAAAATACTGTACGTACTATTTTACTAGTACAAATCTATACCTACTAATAAAGAGAGAAAATTTTCATTTTTTTTTCACCCACGGTTTATTTCCCTCCGTACTGTGTCCGGCAAGGATTTGGTTTCTTTCGCTCTATACTGTGTCCGCAAGGATTTGTATTTGAGTTCAAATCCAAATAGGACTTTCCATCACCGCAAGAGAGGGCCACGGCAAGGGAGCCTTGCCGAGCTCGGGAAGCGCCGATGGTTGCTTACTCTGCTCTACAGATGCGATCCATCCAACTGCACAGCGTCCCGGAGGCGGCACGGTAGATGCTCCCTATGTCGCCGCGATGATGCCCAGTAGTCGGAAGTCCCGCGGCCTCCGGTTGTCGCCCACGCCCCGCCCCCACGGCCACGCCGCGACCTCCGCAGCCACGCGGGACCCGCATGCCAGACGCCATCGATCCGCAACGCGCCACGCGGGCGCACGCACGTAGCCCGACCAGGTACGGGCAGCGCCCGATGGCGTTGCGACCGATCCATGGCCGTGGAAGCTCCCGGCGACTCCTCTCCCTCGGGCGGCGGCGAGCCATCTCCCCGCAGTGGATCTCAAGCGCGACAAGCAGGTCACCGCGTTCCCTCCTCGGTACCTCTAGCCATGGTGGATTGATGGTCAACCCATCCCAATCGATGGCGGCGGCCGGGTCCTCCAGGGCCTCCACCAGCGTCCATGTTCGAGCGTAGGCCCGGACAGGTGCCCGTGGGCAGCCGTAGCCGGCGCCGAGGCCGGTGCATGGCGGATGGATGCTAGCTGGAGCTGCTGCCACTGCCGCAGCCTGTGCATGTACTCCTAATGCACTTGTCAGGTTGCAGGCGGGGGCGGGCTCTTTCCGCCGGCCGCAATGCCGCCCCGCAAAATTAGGCTTTGTGGCTATTGTGGCCCAGCCGCAAATGATTAGCGGCCTGGTGGTCAAAATCCGCGAGACCCGTTGGCCGAAAAGAGGGAGCCGCCTAAAACCCGCAAGAATCCGCAAACCCTATCGCCGCTCTGCTCGCCCTGCCCGCCCGCGCCCGCCGTCCTCCGCCTTGGCCGCCTCGGGCGCTGCTACTGCTGTCCTGCTGCTGCTCGAACTGGTCGGCGCCGAACGCCACTACGCAGGGCCGGATCCCGCCGGACCCTAAGACGTGAAGAGCGGAGAGATGTACAGCAGGGCGAGCTGCGACCCGAGGCACGTTGGCACGGGTGCGCGGTGGGTCGCGACGGGCGGCGGGCGGAGCAAAGGGAGGAGCACGGACACGACGACGCCGATCATGCCGATCTGGTAGAACACGGCGCCGGGCGATGATGGTCCAGAAGCGGCCGGCGATTAGAAGTCCGCAGCGAACGCGCCGAGGATGGCCGGGCGTGAAGGCGGCCGTGCCGCCGAAGTTTGTCAGCGTGTTTGGCCTCCACCAGCGGGAGGTGCAGCTGCTCCGTCAGGTACGTGATCAGGTTGGCGTTGAAGCCCGCCAGGGCAAACCTATCGCACACTTCGCTTGCTGCAATGCAATGGACAAGCCATGAGACTGTCGTCAGAACATCTATCACCAACCCAAGAACTGCACTTGGAATCCAATTATTCGTTGCATCGTCAACCTTGGTGTTTCTTGGTTAATTCGCCAACTAATTTCTTACTACAAAATTTACGATACGTCAGTCTACGTTTACAGTTTGACAGTAGAATTAGACGAGGACCTAATAAAAGAATAATGAATTGAACAATTTATAAACAAAAGTAAAGCAAGAAGACAAATATATTGGCAGTGATAACACCGCGGATGTAGATTTCCATGAACAGGGAAGGTCTAAGTTTTCTTGCACGGGATCATATTAAATTGTGCCCTTCTGGATATCGAGCCAGCTCGGCTCGCCGCTGGCTTGGCTCGTTACAGCTCAAAGCTAGCTCGGCTCGGCTCGTTATGAGCTCGAAGCCGGCTCGCTTTTGGCTCATGAGCCAAAGAACAAAAACATATGCACAAAAATTATAACCGCAAATCAGCGAGAAACACATTACATGCATGCATATATAAAATGAAATAAACAAAATAAACATGAACTTTTCAATGGAAAATATAAGGATACTATAGTTTATGGCCATGATCCATCATCCTCCGTTGATTGATTCCATTAATCGATACATTACTTACTATTTATCTTAGCTCGTTATGGCCCGAAAGAAATTTGCGAACCGGCTCGAGCTGGCTCGTTATTAAAAACGAAATGGGTTGTTACAAAACAAGTTCGCTCATTATAAAACGAAGTCGAGCCCGAGCCAAGCCATTAACGAGCGAGTCGAGCGAGCTAGCGAGTTATGAGTTTTTCATCCAGCCTTACTCCGGCTCCATCCATGTCGCTGCTGTGCTCAGTATATGTGTCAAGATGAACTTTATTGGCTCAGTATAATATGCTAATTCAAGCGATTGTCCGCCATCGTGATGTATGTGTCAGAGCAAAGCCGTCGTGCTTGCATATGGGCCTATTGTCTAAGTATTTGCTTGTTGTGCATTGATGTTTGCGGACATTTGTGGGTTTTCAAGCGATTGTCCGCCAGTCCCGTTGGACGTTCGCGGAGATAGTGTTGCGGTTGGCGGATTTCCGCAAAGCCCGCCATATAGCTTTCGTGGCCCGCTTTGCAGCTTGCGGATGCCTGCAACCCTATGCACTTGCATATGGAGTATGCTACTACTCCTCCTAATCCTCTTGTGCTAAAAACAAAATTCCATCACGGTTCACTTGTTGTGATGATAGCTTAGGTACAGCTTTGGTAGATTGATACGAGTGTTGTAGCATTCCGGAGACAAAGAAATATAGAAGATGGAACCATTCTTGTGTAGTAGTAGTAGTAATCTCTGCTCTTTTAAGAAGTAATTTAGCTACACTGATACTATACGTTCAGGTTCTCCTCGGTACTATGACTAGAGGCATTATTGTTATACTAGATACTAGATGATACTCACTGTTACTGAATATTGGATGATACTAACAACTTGGGAAAGATATATCTCTAAATATAAAAACCTAGCTAAAATAGACACCGAGTATATATATGTAAGTGACACAATAGACTAATCCTATTTTTTTGAAAAAAAAAATATATTGGAGATATTCCTCTAGATTTTTAAGAATGCTGAATACCAAGTCTGATCATGGTACATATTGTACGCACCCTATGTTCTCATATGTGACCCGAATACGGAGTCCGAGCCTGTGACCCGTGACAACGGCATTTTGCTAGTACAAATAAAGAAAAAACAATACTATAGAAAAGAAATAAACAAATTGCGCGGAGAAAATAGTTCGCTAAAAACAAAGCTCTGATTTATCTCTTGGCTGGCCCTCGTCATCTCTTCCCCTTCCCTCGCCCGCTCCACGCCCCGCTCCCCTCCCACAGCAGCCAAAAAGCCTTCCCCGAAAAAAAAAACACACAGAGCTCCCAGCCCCAACCCAACCCGGCCACCCTCTCCCTCTCCTGCTCCTCGCATCGCCGGTGACCTCGACGCCCTCGCTCGCTCGCTCGCTTGCAAAACCCTAGCTCTGGTTCCCTCCCTCCGCCGCCTCGCCCCCCCGGATCGCGCCGCGGAAGCCGCTGCCCTCTCCTCTCTCCCCGCTCTCCACCGGAAACCCTAGCTCACTCCCCCGCTCGCTCCGTCGGATCCCGCGAGACCCCGATGGCGGAGAGGAAGCTGGATCGACCCTCGGCGCTCGGCAAAAGGTGAGCCGCCCGATCTGCGCGCGCCTCGCGGGAGATCCGATCTGCCGCCGCCGCCTCCCGCCGCCCTGGATTGGCCTCGGCGCAGATCTGTGATTGATTGGTGGGTGCCCCCGATTTGACGTCTGGTTGTTGGGTCGCGCAGGTGGGCTTTCGCTTGGGATCGAGGAGGACAGGGCCGCCGCCGCCGCCATGGGGTTCGTCGACGACTCCAAAGGTGCGGATTTCTTCACCCCAAACCATTTGCCTCCTATTCCTCCCTGATTCATTTCGGACCGCATGCTTAGCAGTTGAGGAATTTCTGTAGTGGGCGGCATGTTTAAGTGTCTAGGGTTCGGTTGGGGGCTGCTAGCTCGTGTTCGCGTGGGTGCATGTGTTCGTGTGCGGTTGCTCTCCTCGGACCGTGTGCATAGGAGTGTGAGCTCGTGCGTCAGTAGGCTGTTGTGTGGATGATGATACGACCCCGTTTGGCTGAACGTTGACCCTGTGCTATGCAGATCAGCAGCACCTGGATAACAGCATTCCCCTGTCTCCTCAGTGGCTCTACACCAAACCTGCTGATGGAAAGGTTTGTTATCACTGCCCTTCCCTCTGTGTTTGCTTTTACTGTACCATGATGTTGATTGACTGCTGGTAGAATTGATCGTTAACGATGCTGGATGCTCGCTCGTCTGCAGATCTCACTGCCTCATGGGTCCTCCCTTGAACCTACTGAAAAGGAAGGGAGGATGCTCGAAGGAACTGTTGATAGGAAAGAACGAAGGAGGAATGTATTTGATGCTGACAGTGGCCTTCGTTGGCTTGAAGAGGAGAGGGAGACGAGCCTGCTCGGGAGGAGGGAGCGCAAGAAGGATGTGGACAGGGACGTCGATAATCGCAAGACTGATCGCCGTTCTGACAATGTTTCTGCAAGGGACAACACTGATCCGCGTGCAGCTCCTGCATCTGAAAGGTGGAATGATGGTTCTACCCGGCTCGGGAATGAGGGACGCCGTGATGGAAAATGGTCATCAAGATGGGGACCTGATGACAAGGAGAAGGACTCCAGGACAGACAAGAAGGTTGATGCAGAAAAGGATGAAACCCATGCTGATAAACAGACATTCACAGGAAGGCTGCTTTCTGAGTCCGATTCCCCGTGATAAATGGAGGCCTCGTCACCGGCAGGAAAGTCATTCTGTCGGAACAGCAACGCACCGTGCTGCTCCAGGCTTTGGATCGGAGAAAGCACGTGTTAAGGATAAGGACTCAAATGTTGGTTTTGCCGCTGGAAGAGGCCGGGAAACCCAAACTCAGTTGCATCCTTCAACCGGCCGTCATCTGCAGGATCAATTGGTGCTCCATCTGTGTATGGGAAGTCTGCAAAAGCTGCTGTTAGTTTCCGCTACCCAAGAGGGAAGCTTCTTGATATATACAGGCAGAAAAATGTGATGTCATCCTTTGAAGATGCTGACATGAAAATGGAGGAAATTCCTTCCATCACACTCTCTACTGCTGCAAAACCCCTAGCCTTTGTTGCACCGGATACTGTTGAAGAGGTAATACCTAGGTTATATTCTTCCTACTATCTTTAACATTTGCTGTCTCTCTCTCTTTTTTTTTTTTTTTTACCTGCTTGACTACTTTTCAGGCTCTCCTGGAAGATATTAGAAGGGTAAAGTCATTAGCAGTGAAGGAATCAATGGGACCGCAAACAAAAAAGAGAGGGCAAAAGAGCTCGAAGGTATATCTTCACTGTGGGATGTTAGTCGTGCCATGATTTTTATAGATCTAAAAATGCAAATGTTACTGTCTATCCTTGGCTTCTTATCCATTGGGTAGAATCTAAATGTTATAATTGTTTCAGAACCAGCTTCTGGTATTGATGATGACAAGGGCAAAGTCAGTTTTGCAATTGCTGGGTTGGGTCAAGAAGGGTCTTTGGGTTTGATCTCAGAGAAGGATGCCTTCTATGTTGAAGGGACACTTCCTAGTGGCGTCAGTACATCTCCACCAAAGAAAAGTCCGGAGGAACATGCCGTCAGCAACCAATATGGGATTACTGACATTCGGGAAGGTTTGAAAACTGATGAAATCAAGTCAAATGCTGATCATGATCTTGGCACTAAGCTACCTGATGATTCAAACACTCTGTTTGATGTGCCATCCTTTGAGCATCGTCAAGAACCCCCTATGCCATACCAAAGCAATGATATGGATATGAAAGTGGGTGGCCATGCTAATTATCCAGAAGAGTTGACATTATATTATCTGGATCCCCAAGGAGGTGTGCAGGGTCCATTTCTGGGCGCTGACATAATTTCCTGGTATGAAGATGGATACTTTGGTTTGGAGTTACCTGTCACGTTTGTCTCAGGCTCCAGATGATGTTCCTTTCCGTCCACTTGTTGAAGTCATGCCCCACCTTGGGCAAAAACCAAAATCACATATACCTCAACCCAGCGATGGAATTGCTGAATCTCTGGAATCATCTCAAAGTAAATTTGAATCCACAGTTCCTACTGCTTCCTCTGGGAAGAGTGACCAAGTGTCTAATTGGAATTCTGAAAGCAATGCTGTTGATCCTAAAAGAGGTGATCATGAAGCATCAGTACCTTCTCGTAGTGGTTGGTTATCTTCACCAGAAACGGGAAAGGATATAGCAAATGCTAGTAATCGCCAGCAGCACATTCCTGAATTAGTGAATCAGGATGCCGAAGGTTGGTTCTTTTGTTGAGAAACTCATTTGCCCTATTTATGTTTTTGCTGAGGTAATGTTCAGTTTTCTTTTTCATGTTTAACATTCACTTTTTCATGTTTATGACAGAAGTGTTGTACACTGGAAGACCTAATAGCAGCTTGGGTCAATCCCTACGGGACCTCGAGAATGACCGTGCAGATTTCCAGTTGGCACCACATGATCCTCATTCTGTGGTTGGAGAAGCTAATTTGCCGCAACATGATATCCCAAGGGAGAGTGATCTGAGTCCTCTTGGATTACTTTGGTCTGAGCTGGAAGGGCATCCAAAACAACCTCTCTCATCAAAAGCGTACTTGGTGTAAATGAGCGGAGAAATCCCAAGCCTACAACACCCAAGGACATTCCACCTGTAAACATGAGACACGGGCCACTTAGCAGGATGAATGAAGTTTCTAGCGTGCGTGATGAGTGGCCTGCAAACTTTGGACTGCTGGACAATATGAATGATGCAAACATTTCTGGCAGGATCCCTCAGGTTGAAGCTGAGCATCATTTGAATTTTGAGGGGCAAATGCTACTTCAACAGATCAGACGGGAGCAACAGCAATTGCAGCAGGAGCAATTGATGGCCCGCAAAAACTTGGAGTTTCCTGGTGCATTTCCTGGGCAGGTGTTTGATTCTTTGCACCAACACCGCCAGCCTATGAATCAACCACTTTCTGATGTGGAGCATCTTTTGAGAGTCCAGTTTGAAATTGAGCAGCAGCAGCAGCAACGCCGGCAGCTCCAACAAGAGCAGCACCAACGGCAGCTACAGCAGCAACGGCAAGCCCAGCTCTTGCAACAACAGCAGCAGCAGCAGCAGCAGCAACAACAACAACAGATGATCCTCGAGCAATTGTTGCAGCAGCAGCTGCAGGGTTCAAATTTTGGTCCAACAAATATGGTTGATCAAGTCTTACTTCGTGAACATGTATTAAATGAACTGCACCAGCAACCTCACCATTTGCAAAGGCAGCATGATGCAGCTATTGAACAACTCATTCAAGCAAAATTTGGTCATGGCCTTCATAGGGAGCATCATAATGATATGTTGGATGTTCTCTCACGTCCAAATCAGAGACAGATGATTCCTTTAGAGCAGCAAATTCTTTTAGGCCTTCAGCACGAGCAGCAACTTCAGTCTCAACAATTGGCAAATGCTCTTCGGCAACATTCAGGCAGGGAGGAAGAAAGACACTTAGGTGGGGTTTGGCCAATGGACGATCCTGCCCAGTTTATCCGCTCAGGGACCAGTCCAAATCAGAGACATGGTCGTTTCGATCTCCTGGAGAACCTTCAGAGATCGTCATCATTTGATCATCATGAACATCTTGACCGCAGCTTATCTTTACATGAACGTTTGCATAGGGGAGGTCAAGGTATTCACTCCCTAGAGCGATCTGGTTCTTTGCCCGGTGGTGGTCCTGGACCAAACCCAGATGTTATAAATGCCCTAGCACGCCATCACGGACTTGGTCAGTTGGAAACACATGGTGATGTATACCCTTTAGGCCAAATGCCTATGCTTCCTTCAGGGGTTCATGCCCAGCAACATAGGCTTCAGGAACAGCTTCCTGGTTCTCACATAGGAAGACTTGAAAGGCACTGGTCGGATGCCAATGGACAGTTGCAAAACAGTCTAATGGAATCTTCTCGCATCAACCAGTTGCAGATTGAAGCGGAGAAGCAGAGGAGGAATGTGGAAATGAACCTTGCTGTTGACAACCCACATGCATGGGCGGCCCTTATGAATAAAGAGAGGAATGCAGAACAAGATTTGAGTGATATGATTCATAAGAAACTTGTCCTTCAATCTCAGCAGTCCCTGGGTTTCCCTGATGTTCCTGTTCCAGCATCTTTTGGGCGTAAGGATCACTTTGCGCAACCTGTTGTGGAGAACCCTCTAAGATCTGTGGACATGTTGTCGTTTGAGGAGTCTCTTTCAGAAAGGTCACTTTATGCAAAGTCAGGGCAGTTGCCGCAAGAGGAACAGCCAATCTGGGTACTTTACCCAATAGTATTGAGAACACCGGAAAATTTAACCTTAGATCAGGATCTGGATCATTGCTTGAGCAGAAGCATTTTCTTGGAATTGACGATGTTCAAAGGGACTTTTCAGACACCACAGGTGGTAGAACATCAGCTAATCAACTGGTTGGGAGTGTCAGTGAGTTGACGAGGGGTAAGAAGCAGGGTTCTAGTGCAAGCTTGGCTGCGGAGGATACTGATTTTTCTGAAGAAGCTGCTAGCAAATGGTATTAATCTAAACTTGTAGATGTGCTGCTCCATTATCTACTATATTTCTCCAATCCAAAGGATATTCACTTATCCCTCTATACCCACCAAATCACCATTCTAATAATTCTTTTTGGCATGTTAGTTTATTCTGATGTTCTGACATGCCAAAAAGAAATCAATAGGCCACCAGATAATTCTAATATGTACTTTGATTCCTGTAGACTTTGCTTTGCTGATAAGCTTACCTTAATGCAAAGTCTTGTTTCTGGACAAGAGTTTTGAATAATTGTTATTAAAGGCATCTATATGATTCTAACTAGCTTTTCTATAGCGTTCATTCTATTGTTTTACATGCACGAATTAATTTTCTTGAATGACCACATAGGTTAGTGCAAAGTTGCTTTATTATATTGTATATTTATAATATATAGATGTGCAGGTCTGATTCTGGCATGTCAAAAGGAAGCTCTCACTCCTTACTAAAAGCGCTCTACAAATCAACATACTACATCTCAGTCAGTTCCCACAGACCTGTCTTCAGCAATCAGGCTGAAGAAAGCAGGTCTTCCGTCCTCTGATGGTATGTTTTTTTTTTTTTCAAACTGTCTGGATTGTTGAATTTTGATATGGTTAATATTACTTTGGGGTTGTATACTAAAAGTCAGCTGAATTTGCTTCATTTAAAACAAAGATGCCAATTGCTAAAATTAAAATGTCTAGACCGCAAACTGGATGGTAGTTTGAACGAGCACAATGTTAGTGCGCAACCTATTGCACAATCACAGACAACCTGAAGTATATATTTTTACCATGCTATCTGTCTAGAAATATTTACGTCTGCTTCATATCAGACATTTAATTCTGATCGTACTGTACAGAGAATAAGATGGAATCAGGAGTCGTATCAATAGCCCAGGGTATGGAAGGCAGTGTTCCTAGCAACAAAGAGGCAGGGTTATATAGCATGCCATCAGCCACCAACAATCCAGACGCCTCTGGTCAGTCCTTCAGCGAAGCGCTGAAGAGCTCGAGGAAGCCTCCATTGCAGTATGATGCCTCTGAATCTGCAGACGGTGGCCCAGGTGGTAAGGGTGCAAAGAAGAAAGCAAAGAAAGGAAAGCAGATTGACCCTTCTCTTCTTGGCTTCAAGGTCCACAGTAACCGGATCATGATGGGCGAGATTGTTCGAGATGATTAGCATGCATGGTTGTACATACCCCGGTAGGAGGTGGCTTTAGAATATGAATTGGCTTCAAGGTCGACAGTAAATCCTAAACTCTGTACATGCTCTCACCTCTTTGTAACTCTGAAGAAATTTTGTACCATGGCTTCATTTTTGCCCAGATGTCCCCTTAGCCTCTCTTAGCCATAGTCTCACCCAATCTCAGATTTAGAAAGTTAGGGAGTTTTTTTTTTTCTCTTATTGGAGCCCCCAGGTTTACTGAATTGTCATTTGTACAGAACAGCCAAGATCATCATGTATTTTGTGCCATAGTTTTGATGATCTATCATAAACTGTGAAGATATCCTATTATTACCAAAGCATGGAACGTTTGTGGTGCTGTTCATGTTTATTTTGATCGAAGTTCTGCATTGCTGTTGATCTCTGAAAATGCTGTGAACGGATTACTAGGTAAAGGGTTACATGTAGAAGAGTCGTTCTGCAATGCTGTTGATATCTGAAAATGCTGTGAACGGATTACTAGGTAAAGGGTTACATGGGGGAGAGTCGTTCTGCAATGCTGTTGATCTCTGAAAATGCTGTGAACGGATTACCAGGTAAAGGGTTACATCGTTCTGTGTTGAAGGTAAGGTGCTGGTAAAGGGTTACATGTAGGAGACATGTAGGAGAGTCGTTCTGTGTTGAAGGTAAGGTGCTCGTGAAGGTAGGGCCACATGTAGTGGTGTAGTTAAGGGTCACATGTAGGAGAGAGATGGTCAATACTCCCGACGCTCTACTTCGGTGAGACTCAGCTGGCCGGAGCTGTGAGATCAATAGAATCGGATATTATTATATGTTTTGTTCCACAATCAGATGCAGAATCTGGATGGCATCGCAGTGTACACACGTAAAACAGGCACATGCCACATGGCCCGTAAAATTGGCATATGGCCGATCCTCAGCACACAGATCAAACACAGGGTCATGTGGCATGTGCACGACAGGCTCGACAGCACGAGGGCCTCAAGACAGCATGGCAGACTTCAAGCAATAAACACATGTACATCAAATGAGTCGTTATTGTCACTACGGCTACATCCAGCGGCTAGGGTCAAGTATATAATATAAATTATGTACAGTTAAAGAGAAAAAAAAACAGCATCAACTCTTGTTCTTCTGAGATTGTGTGTGCAGTGACCCCGAGGGTGGTGCAAAACTTGTATTGCCAATAAACCAGTAGAGAACCCACTTCAGATTGCACAGCATGTATTTTAGCGCCTTGGTCCAGTTTTCATTCTTATTGAAACTTAGGACAATCGTGTGGCTCCCAACTTTGTCACCATCAATCCTGTGAAATGAATGAAGTGATCTTAATTAACAACAATGCAGGTAACATGGAACGCATCAACACATCAGAAACTTTCCAATTTACTATCTACCATTACCATAACAGAGCTCTTCCATGTAGTCGACAACTACCACAGTAAACAATGAAAGAAAGGTTCAAAGCCACAAAAACAATTTTGTGCATGCAACCAAACCTGATGAACTTAACAAATTTTACCCCCGTTGGAATGTTTGTAGTTCAAATATTCTTTAAGAGTGATTGCAAATGAGTCACAAGCATAAACATGAAATTCAAATGTCTGAATCATAGCTACTAAAACCAGACCAACCAAGGTTTCATCAGAAAAAGAACAGGAACTCTGCAGGGTCTGGCCTGGTAAGCAATCAGCCTTCTATTACCCGCTACAAAACAGTCAAACCGTCTGAAGAAGAAAAAAAAACAGAAGAAAAAACAGCTTCTGACCCACATGTGGGCAGTGCACTTAACAAATCAACAAAAAAATGTATCCCATGGCATTTGATAGCAGGACCTAAGGAGGCTTTCTCACACACCACTGTGCTACGGTTTCACTTGTGAAAGACATGAAAGGTAATATTAGGTCGTTGGTCCTGGATTCCTAGGTCCTTGGTTGTTTGAGGCTGCTGGTTCTGTTTCCCTAGTTTATTTTCTAGAATGTTGTATTCACTAAACCCATGGGGGTGGCCTGCGAGGGGCTTTCTTACTTCCCTCCCTTTTGTATCTTTTATTCTTCTTAATGAAAAATACGACATGCAGCTCTCCTTCCGTCCTGTGTAGTTTGTGTGTGTGTGTGTGTGTGTGTGTGGGTGGGGGTGGGGGGGCAAGAAAGGTATACAGTATTTAACTACATTGAGCTGGTGGTCCGACAGTCCAATCGAACCATGAACTGGTAACCTCCCCAGTTCAATGCCCAGTTCAGTCTCAATAACTACAACATGAATGACAAGACTAGTCAGGCCAGATAAACATGTGGTTTACGAGACCAATATATTTGCAAAATGTCTTACTTGTAAGGAAGCTTCAGTGATTTTTCAGGTGGAACATTGTTCTGCTTATCAAGACTTATGGCAAACTCAGCAAACTCTTGCAGGCAAGTCAGAAACCATGTCATGGCTTTGTCAAATCGGGTGCTCCAGAACAAATTCACTGGACCAAACCTGACCATCAACAGCGTGTCTTATTAACATCCCAAGCATGATAAATTTGCACTGCCTGATACAGTGCTAAGGCAAGAAGGTTTGCAAACAAAATAGAAATATTATAAACCTAAGAAAGTGAGGACTTCTAAATTATAGACCATCTTGAAGAGAAAAAAAAAAAAGTACACATCTGCCAGAAGAAAGCTTACAGTTCATAAGTATTATTGTGGATGTCTGTGACTCTTGGATAGCTTCCCATAGGGTGAATCTTGATCCGGTATCTAGGAAAAGGTTCAGGAACTCCATTGCAACATTTCTTTTTTTAGAATAAATTCTATTTTATTAAAATTCACAATCTAAGCACTTCAATAAGTTAAAATTACAGTAACACTATGCACTTAGAATGAATGCTATAGCTACTGAGAGAAAAAACAAAAGGATACTGGAATTTTGGGGTGAAATACTGAGCCATGGTATGCAACAGCAGAGCAGCCTGACCCCAAGCAGCATTTATCTCGTCCCACTCAACCTGTATTTTCAGAAGCACTGAGTATAGTGACCCAAAATTGCGTCTATGCATTTTGCAATCTGTATAATACCTCCACATTAGAAAGGCGTCCCCGAGGCGGAAGTTATTTATTGTTCCAATTACTCCATCATGTGAAATATAGAATGCGTCATTGAGAACATTAGTACGCTTCAAGAGTTCCAAATGAACCTGGGAAACTTCTATCTTGGCAAAAACAGCGTCTCTTTGTTCCTGAAAAGTGTCATATTTTTCATATAACAAAATGAATGTCACAGAAAATGGTGGCAAACTATTCAAGCATAAGAAAATATGGCATAGAGATAACTAACTAAAATTTGTGATAGTATATCCATACATCAAGGCAGTTTTAAAAACAACATCACAGACAACATGCGTGTTGCATAAACTTTCTTAGCTTTCTGTCAGCAACTTTTTGATGCAAAATAAATGCATGATCACAAAATCAACCACAGACTCGGTTTATATGCTTTAGTTATTAGCCTGGAACTGATATGGAACAAAATATATGTATGTTTGAAAATATATACAAGTTAGGGGGCAGCGAGAAAGTATGATAACAATAAGTTGATACATTGTTATTCTCAGTTAGGTATCCAGAGGCTGGCCTGAAGTAAATTTACCTGGTGAGATGTCAACTGAAACTGAAAACTGTTGAATTCATGCCAGTACCTATTTTTTAAAAAATGGTAACATCAGTTTTGCATGGAAGGTATTTGAAGCATTATAAAAAGAAGGAGCCAAACAAAAGGTGCAGATGGTGTTAAAACTTTGCAATGCTGTACATCAATCGTGATTCTGTGATAGTATCATAGTATTCCCCAGCAACTCCAAGTGCACAAAAATGATACAAATGACAAACAGCACAACTATAACAGGAAGATGCCTGAAACAATAATGGCAAGGAGAAAGATACTAACCGCTCTTCCAATTCCTCAAATTGTTTAGACTTTATTTCAAGATCTTTCATCTCAGAACTAACTTCTGAATATTGCTTTTCAGCTTCTTCAATTGCAGCTTTAAGTTTCTTTTCCTCTTCCTCAATCTGAATTTGCAGAACACATAAAGGTAAGAGGTTTATAGAGACCAATAACTATTTCTTGTATCTTTTGCAACAAAGTCAATAATATGCACTAGTTCTGTAATCTAAAAAAAAACGTGCCATAATTGAGTTGCATTTATAGTTGACAGCTTATGCTTGATTATTTCACAATATTTGTGAAAGATGCTTAAGCACTAATATGTTTAAAACCACGATATAGGTATTCATATTGTGCAGCTTGATATAACAGTTTCATAGTCAAAAGGGATCACCAAATATATGTGGTGGGAGGCCTGCATCAAGCGTAGCAATTAAACAGTAGATTTTGCATCTTCTAACCTCAATAACTAGTCAGCCATCACGCCACACATATTTCAATAGGAACGGTTACCTTTTGTTTCTCCTTTAGAAAATCTGTTTCACTGAGGATATTGTAGGGTTCCTGCTCCAAAAGTTGAAGACAAGCCTCATAAGATTTAATATCAGCATTAACATCTTCAATCTCCTTATCCATCTTATCAGAAAGAACCCTCATACATTCCAGACAAAGTGGCTGTTCAACCTGCACATGCAATTAGAAAAGCAGAAACGCACTGTCATTACTATATGTATATCACTATAATGTACTCTTGGAAAGACAAAAAAAAAACATGCTTATTTGATGCAATAACTGCTACACTGAAAACAGAAGAGGAAACATAAAAGACAGCAGTATAAAATCCATGCATGCTCACACAACTAGTATAAGCACATAGTCAACAATCAATCATACCTGAGTTTGCGAGCTAGCAATCTCAAAAGCCCTTTTTAGCACAGTAACACTAGAGTGAAACCCAGAATTGTTTCCCTGTGAGGGGCTACTGGAGTTTACACCTGGTACTGTGAGCTGCGCACCGCCTCCTTCAGAGGCAGGTGTCTTGTATATGGAAGCAGCAGGAGGTGGAAGCACTATATATGACCCCTCTATCGCTCTTGTTGATTGGCTGGGATCAGTATGCGCCGCTGCTGCACTTGGTGGGCGTGGGGGAATCCTAGGACCCTGAGATTTGTTCTGCCTGGATAGCACAACATAAGAATTGTCCATCTTGCTTGCACCCATAACACTTCCCTGAACAGAAGATGCATGATTACCTGCGCGCATTAAATGACATACTTGATAAGTGCCACCAGTACCACAAACTTGCATCTCATAGAGGCTCAGTGGATAGTGCTTGTGTGAAAAAAAAATGATCGAAGGAAGCAAGGCAAATAGCCGCATGCTAATCTTGGTCCCAGCACTACAAATGCAATAGAACAACTTAATTGTGGAACCTGATCGGCAACTAGAAGCATGAAGCGACCCCAGCTTCTAGCATCAATGGAAGTAATAATTTGGAAGGGCTGGCAACATGATCGACAAGAAGATTTTTCCAGCTGTAACGCTATAGATGTGCATAATCTAAGTGCCATGAGAAGAATATTTTGCATAATCTAAGCGTGAAAAAGGAAACTAGGCCGAGCAAAGTGGTTCAAACTGATGGAATACAATGGTTATTATAATAGTACTCCCTGTGTCCCAAAGAGAAGGCAATTCTAAATTTAAACCAAATCAAAATTTTCTCAAGTCTGACTAAGTTCATAATGAAAATATATTCCATAATAGTACTAAATAGGTTTATTACAATGAAAATATATTCCATAATTAATCAATTGATACTTATCCTGTATCATAAATGTTATTACATATTTTATGGATTTAGTTAAGCCAAAAATTGTTTGACTCCTCAACGTTAACTAAAAATTGTTTGACTCCTAAACGATTGGAAAGGGAAGGGAAGGAGTATATATAGGTAAAACAAAGGGGGAAGACGGGAGGCAGGCGAGTTGTACCGGGCGCGGCGTGTGCGGGCAGCCTATCGGCGTAGGACTCGACCCCCAACGACGACGAGGGCGCGGCGGCACTCCTGGCACCTGAACCGCGGCACAGAGGGGTCAATCGTGCCGCCCTTGCCGCTGCCGCCAGCCGGGGGCTTCATGCCGCCCCCCGCTTTTCGGCTCTAAGGAACCAACACGGGCGATCTGAGGCCCGCGCGGCGCTCGCCCTGCTGCCGGCGGAGCGGATCGTCCTCCGCCGGCGACTCGGCGAGAGGTGTGGGGAGGCCGGATCGTTGAGGAAAGAGATGGAGTGTCCCCGCAGGCACGCAGCAGCGAGGAGGACGAATTTTTTTTTTTTTTGCCAGACGGGGGGAAAATTTTTTTATATTTTTTGGTTTAGTTTTATTTGAGGAAATTTTGTTTTTTTTTTTTTGAGATTACACCGTACAACGCAGACGCTCAACACGCACGCACACTCACCCCTATGAATACACGTACGCAAACCCTAACCCTATGAGCACCTTCGAAGGACTCGAGGGCCGTCGGCAAATCTTGAAGTTCCGTCACCACCGGCGCCTACCGCTATCGACGACGGACGTCGCCTACCACTTAATGCAGGACCCGTCTCCATCCGCACGGCGCGCCGAAAAATCCCGAAATAAATCCAGATAAAGTGTCACACCCGCGATTTGAACCTCGGGTGGGAGCCCCCAACCAATGGTCTTTGCCATTCCGCGCGCTGTGAGCCTGAGTCCGGCCTGCCTGGTGTGCGTGTCGGATATTGGGTTGGGCCGAAGCGTGGGCTTCGCACAGTCATAAATCTTCTTCCATCAATACCTGGGCCGTGGATTTCCTATGTGATTCAACATTAGGCCGAAATATATTATTTCATTGATGAAAAGTTTCCCAAATTAGAGTTGAACAGCCATGGCCTCCACCTCGTAAACTTTTTTTAATAATGGAATTAAAATTCCGGCCTTCATTGATGAAAAGTTTCCCAAATTAGAGTTGAACAGCCATGGCCTCCACCTCGTAAACTTTTAAAATGGAATTAAAATTCCGTGACCACACACCACACATAGCCAAACTTATTACAAAAGCTAAGAATAAAAAAAACTTTAGTACATGAAGATATATATACTAAAGATCCACTACATCCAAAAAATAATTGAGTTTACTATTCAAGATAGTGCTAAAGATATCGATGTCGTTTCATGGCAGTTTATCAAATCAGCCACCACGCCTTGAACAACGTACACCAAAATGAACTTGAAAGAAACTCATTGGATGTAGAACACCCCCACCGAAGCTGGCAAATCGGCCCACGTTTAAAATCATGTGCCCTTACGGTTGCTCCTCCACCTTAATCGCTCCGCCGACTCTGTGCACTCGCATGCGTACCCCGCGTCGGATGCGTGGGCGATCTGCGTAGCAGCCGCGCGGATTGTGCCGCCGCCGACCCGGATCAGTCATCATGGGGCTGGATCCGCACCACCGTGCGCTGAATGCTCTCATCCGCACCAGCGTCGAATCTACGAGGACGATCTGACGGCAACTGCGCGGATTTGTGCCGCCGCCGCCCCCAGGTCAGTCATTGGGGCTGAGCAGAGCTCGTGGCCGTCGGAAAGGCGAAGGACGGCGAGGAGCCCGCCGAAGAGGACGGCGTCGGTGGAGACCTTGAGGAGCGGCGTCGTGAACACACCGGAAGGCTATGCCATAAGCGCTCCCGCCATGGCCAAGTCGATGAAGGCCGCGGCGCCACGCCCACGCCGCCGACCGACAGGTTGGCGAGGCATAGGTATATCAACGCCTTGGCCGTGGCGCGGGCGCGCTCAGCCGATGATGGCGGCGGGCCTTGGATGCGCCCACGATCCGCGTCGACGACCGCCATGGGTGCCAGGCGCCTGGGATAGGGAACGCCCACGTCGAAGAGCGCGGATCTCCATCCCAGGGAGGTGGGATGCGGAGAGGTTGTGGCTGCTGGCTGGCTGGGTGGGCAGGGCGTTGCCATCACATCGCCCACGTCATGTCGATGCAGCAGATGGACGTAGCGACGTCGCTTCACTCCCAATCCACCTTGGCCGGTGGTTGTAGTTGTGATCGGACTCAGCAGCAGCAGATTGCCACGGTTCCACCTCGTAAACTAGTGACGAGAGATGAAGAAGGTTGAAGACGATTCCGTCGGTGCTTGAAGGCGATTCCATCGGTTCCATGCCAATAGAGCCACGGGCACCTTCAACTTCAAGGTCCAAGATGAGCGGGAGAAAAGCCAAGCCAGTCCCATGCTGGGCACCTTCAACTTCAAGGTCCAAGATGAGCGGGAGAAAAGCCAAGCCAGTCCCATGCTCTGGTACTGCATTGCCGCGCTTGGCACTGTAGCGTGATCAGCCATGCACGTTTTCCGCAGTGTGAAAGATGCTGCCGGTCCAAGCAACAGTCGATTGGTTTCTGGGCAGAGCAGCACTGTGCAGCTGATCGAGCCAGGCCCAGCGCTTCGCCTGCACATGCATAGCTGTTCCGTGACCGTGCCCGTGCCCTGTAGCCTGGAAGACTGAGACATCTCCGTACCCTGTCCTGCAATCGTCCGGCGCCCGCCATGGACGCTTGCTGGGAGTAGAGGCCCCCGATGCAAGGTGGTGTTCGAGGGCGCACGCAGACGCACTGGACCCCTACATATGCGTCGAAACAGGATCCAACGCTTCCGATGGCACGCATACGTTACGCATCGTCCCTCTGCTTTCCCTCCACCCGCCGCGTGTGTAAGCGTGTCTCACGCCAACTCGCCATCACCATCAAGGCCTTGAGTTGCTGCTTCCCGTCTCCATAATTGCCGCCCGCCACAGCATTTGCCGACAGACGTTTTGCTTGTCCGTCACATGCTGGGACCAGCATGTTTTAAAATAACAAAAAAAAATTGAAAAAGCATTAGGCCTGCTAATGGGGATTAACCCGTCCCACACCCACCCCTCCCCAATCAGCTTGCTTCTAATCACCCCACCCCACCCCTCCCCCCCAAAGTTTACCGTGTTTGGTTGAAGGTTGTGTGGGTTAGGTTGAATCCAACCCCATTTTGGGTTGGGTTGAACCCATCCCATGTTTGGTTAATTGGGTTGGGTCGAACCCATCGATGTTTGGTTGGAAAGTTGGAAAGGGATCAAATAGATGACGGTCATGACACCGTTAGCCGGTCAACCATTTTTCATCGGGAACCCCGAACTTTACTAAAATCCGGCGAAGCCCAACGGTGAAATTCCCTCTCCACGGCATTATTGCGTGAGGAACCACGGAAGAGAAATGAAATTCGTAGAACGCCCTTCTTCTTCTTCATGGGATACATCGACGAACCGAACCCCCTCTCCCCGGTCCCGGCCCTGGAGATCGTGCGTTTCCCGACACGCCACCCCGCCGCCATGCGTGCCACGCCGCCCGCCCGGCGCCTTCTGTTGCCCAACCACGCCGCCGCCAGGTCCGCGGCGCGAGGATCCACCGGTGGAGGGCGAGATCCGCCCGTGTACGCCGCCGGCGGCTCGCACATGGACAACGGCGCGGATCCGGCAAATCACGTGACGCCCCGCCCTCCACTGCGGCCGCGCCGCCATGGAGCGGCCGGCCGCCGGGCCTCACACACGAGGTGCGCCCTCTCGACGGTGGCGTCGAGTGTTGGGCATGGACGCCGCCCGGACGGAACCCTTAGGGAGCGGACTCGTCCCTCGACTTTTGCGGGGCGGAGCCAACCCGCATCTCGGGCGCGCTATGCTCCTTCGGGGAGCCGCTCGCCTCCTCCTCGCCCCATCCAAACGGATGGGAAACGGGTTCGCTCGCCGTCCGGGTTGGGATGGTTCCTCCCCAACCAAACACACGGTTAGTTAATCACCCCGCCCCACCCCGCCCCATCAAAACCCATTAGCACCCATGGGATCCCCATATAACCACAAAACCCAAAACCCACCCAATTCCACCCGCCCCGCTAGCAGGCCTAAAAAGCATGAATGCTGAAAAAGGCCGTTTATGGGTTTCCAGTCGCGCACACTAGTGGCCTTCTCTGCATGCACAGTGCTAGAAAAGGGGACGTCCGTATCCTAGCGTTGGAACAAGCAGCCATGAACCAACCGTGATGGGATGCAGCGTTCGACATTCGCAGCTCGTACCACGACCTCAGCATGTGATTTAGCCCCAGCTCTACCAATCAACATCAACTGAAAAGGGTCCTCACTGAGTCACTACCCATGAAATCTTTAGAGGAGAGGATCGAGACGAAAGATAATGGAAAAGGGCCCTCCTAACTACACTATTTTGTTAGATTACTCACTAAAACACAAGGATAATAACACTGGTCGATCGATAGGTAGCTCAGGCAGCAGAAACAGCACGACCTGCTGTTGCTGCATCTAGGCGCCTGGACAGTGAGGGGAAGCGATGGAGTCAGTTTTTTTCCCTCTCTTTTTCAGATTTCAGATTGCGTAGAACCGGTTAACCCTTTGAACAAGGGCGTGATCACGAGGAAGCGATTGGGAAGCATGTTTAGTTGCCATGCAACCCAATATATTTTGGGTTGTGCCTATTGTAGACGCCGCCGCGTTTGTATTTGATGATTGTTGTCCAATTATAGATTAATTAGGCCCAACCCGCACATCTCGCACTTTTCGGTCCAAACCCGCCCGATTAGTTATTTTATTTACCCATTTTTACCCACCCATGCAATCCCCATATAAGCACCCGACCGAAATTCTTCCACCCGCCCGCTTTTGCCTAAAAAAAGCATGAATGCTGAAAAAATGCCGTTTATGGGTTTCAGTCGCGCACACTAGTGGCCTTATATTTTAAAATAGTGCTAAAATTTATATTACATATTAGTATCGTTGGAACAAGCATCCATGAACCAAGTTTTTGGGATGCAAATTTACATTCGAGCTTTAAATCTTCTACGACCTCAGCATGTGATTTAGCCCCAGCTCTACCCATCAACATCAACTGAAAAGGGTCCTTTACTTTGTCACTACCCATGAAATCTTTTTGGGTTGCATGATCGAGACGAAAGATAATGGAAAAGGCCCTCTCGCCGCTATTTTGTTAGATTACATCATCTAAAACACAAGGATAATAACACTGGTCGATCGACGTACGGCCGCCGAAACAGCACGACCTGCTGTTCCGGCATCTGGGCGCCTGGACAGTGAGGGGAGGCCGATGGAGTCAGCATTTTTTCGTGGTGGCCCAGCCCAGATTTCAGATTGCGTAGAACCGGTTAACCCTTTGAACAAGGGCGTGATCACGAGGAACCGATTCCCTGCATGTTTAGGCTGCCATGCAACCCATCGGTCGCATCACAACTCGGCACAGCACAGGCCCCATTTGATGATTGTTGTCGGTACATTATAGATTAATTAGGCTCATAAGATTCATCTTAAAGTCGACCAAACTAGGGGTATTTCTTTATTTTATTTACCTAAACCCCAACGCCTACCAACTATTTTTGAGATTTGATCATAACTTGGTTCTCAATCCTCTTTTTAAGTAACTATTTTTTGGTTGCACTCCAAAATCTAAACATGCGTCACAACTTAAGCCAGTAAAATATGGCTGATCTTCCGCTTACCATCCTGCTGCAAGGGCATCATCCTAACGGACTGGAGGCAGAGAGCACTACAACGCTACACGACGTACGGCCGCCGTCATTGCACTGCTGCTCCGGCAGCGGGAGCAGCCCCAGGAGGCCGAGGCCGGGGCCCACAGCATCCGCGTGGTGGCCCAGCCCACCAACAGTGGTCTGGTTGGGCGATCGGGAACCGCATTGACTGCCTGCCGCGGCTGCCGCGCCCATCGGTCGCATCACAACTCGCACAGCACAGGCACACTGGGCGTACAGTACACTGAATAAATATTAGTACTTGACTTTAGAGTTAAAAATAAATCATGTGCAAACTCGATCGCTATTCTCCCTCCCAACAATGACACACCTCACTTTTATTAGAGTTAATACTAATCAACCTTAAATTTGACTAATAAATATATAATAAAGATTATACTGAGTATATAATAGAGATTATACTGAATAAATATTATTGAAATAATTATTGTAACTTATTTGGAGATATGATTAATACGATCTTTTACACATCTAGTCAAACTTCAAATGCATTGACCAACCCCTAATCAGTAAGATGTGCACTCCTTTAGAACGGAGATTACTCCACCACACCTATAGAAGGGGATAACGATTAGATCGAGAGCAAAAACAATGCAACCAACCGTCCTACCATATGCTAGGACTAGAGGTGGAGGCTTCAAGCAAGTTTCAAAAGGCACACAAAAGATAAAAGGGTCGGAGAAGATTGGATGAACACAAAGCCATCGTCCCGAATAAAATGGCCACCGAGGACAAAGCAAGAGACAGATGTTGGTATCTACTCAAAAAAAAAAAAAAAAAAAAAAAAAAGACAGATGTTGGTATCTCAGTGCAGTGCAGTGCACATAGGTTGCCAGTTGCCACTACATCTTTTGCCGAGAAAAGGAGACACCATACGACGATACAAATACCAGGGAGATCAGACGATGATGATAAGATATAACCTACTACGAAGTCTACGAGGTTATGTACACTAGTGTGATTGCACTACGAGGTTATGTACACTAGTGTGATTGCAAACAAGCTTTTGCCTCCTATTGGACTTGGACGTCGTGTTCTCTAATCCTGTTTTAGCCTAACCTCACAAACCAAAGAAAAAGCGATGTCTGGTGGTATTTTAAGAGAAGCATGAATCGCATGTCTGACAACGAGGACACGTCCCCAATCATCAGTGGTTAGTTTATTCACCAGTTGGAACTACTAATTGGTGTCATCAACTATTCAGCTCGTACAAATATGAGCTGGGACAATGAAAGAAAGAGAAGAGAAAAAAAAAAAACATTTTTTTTTTTTTTTTTTTTGACTTAAAGAGAGGACAAATCTTTGAGCTTTGCAGTAAGCATATTTGCGATGGTAACTTCTGTGTACTGATCAAGCTGCACATTCATCTGTTCGTTAGAAAAAAATTGAACACAGGTGACAGGTGCGTTGACCAAGTATGATCAGATGCAGTCCTATCCGTCGGATTATTTGAGCAAAATACAAAGATGCTCTCAACTGAAAAGGCAATACAGAAACATCCGGGTGGGCGGCGACCATTGATGCGTTAGAGAGGTCATCAGAACCAGAAAACCAGCCGTGCTATTTTTAATGAGTACGTACATCTACCGGCAATTATATATTAAAATAAAATTAATATTTATATTACATAATTAGTATCATTGCACATTCACATTTTTTAACAAAAAGAAAATCTTCTACGATTTTCAAAATGGACGACGATAAGCAACAAATTGGACCACAGCAACAAATTACCACGTTTTTTTTTTTTCACAATCAGGCAGCATGGATGAGAGTGACAACGTCAGCTACCCTCAGCAACACGCCAAATAAATGTGGCCAGAGTGGATAGAACCAATGAGGTCACTAGCAACCACAGCCACCAGACCACCAAAAAAAAAAGATGGACCATAAATGGAAAAAAAAATCTGTTCTGTTTTATTGTTCTGGAATGGGACGATGGGCGTGTTTGGATCTAGAACATAAATGGAGCAACAGAAATTTTTCTGTTCTGGAATATTTCAGCATAACCCAATCTAACCCATATGTTTGACGATTTGAGCAAAAAATAATGTCCAAACAGGGCCGATGCTGATGTACTCCTACAGTAGTAGTGGTGCTAGGGTACTACTACCACGGACCAGAATTGACAGCCAACCATGTGCTCCTGACGATATCATGAGTTTCATGAGAGACTGAGCAAGACCTCACAGGCACTGCCAAACAGAAATAGTATGATTTGCATCTCACTTGTACTACTAAACAGCCACATCTCATAAATGGATGTGGCAAGGACGAAAAAAAACATGTGTGAACATGAACGAAATCCATGCATAGAACAAACGAAATGCAGACAGCATGAGATTCTATTCTTCCCATTGAGTGGCAGTTGCAGTTGTGATAAGCAAGCTCGGCATAAACTACTAGTAGTAGAATACATTGATCAACTACACTTGCCAACACAATCATGATACCCACATAGAAAAAAGTCATCTTTTGTGCACTCTCAACAGCTTTACTGAACATGCTGCCGTCCAAGCTTAAAGTTGGCTTGATCTCGATGTTGTCTTCAGCATGTTGTTAAAAGTGAACAGATCCACAGCAAGTACTGTTCAGATGATATGGATGTTCTTAAAAAATGGCATGACCCTGATGCTACACGTCTAAGCATAGAAATAGAAGGTAGTCATTCACCAAGACAAAAAGATCAGGAAATAAAATAATAGCTTGTAGTAGAAGATGAGCAAGGGATATTTGACAAACCCCAAATAGAAGAATGTAACTGGGAGGTTTATAGTTAGCATTAGTTGTTTATAAATCATCTTGCAAGCTGCATGGCGATTGTAGTTTAGTACTATAAACATTGTGATTTAGGTTAAAGAACACATGGCAAAATATCCCAAAAGTTTTGATATGCCAGGTCATGCTTTCGCTAATTGCATGGTACTATTGTTTTCACCTTTTTCAAACAAATCGAAATCAAGAATGAATATTTTCCAGGATATATTTATTGGCAACAAAGCAATCGTTTCTATGATGGACCAAGTCTGATCCTTATATTCTTGTATCTGAATCAGGCGTCATGCGGCCTTCTACTACTGTATTCTGTTCTGCACATGCATATACAGCCGTGCCACCATCTATGGCTACCATATACCAATAAAAAACCTCTTGATCCTTTCCCTAGCAAAATGTGGTAATATACAACTCTCCTCGGTACAAATATACTGAAACAATAACTGATGATTCAAGCAAACAACTAGGATGTGCATGTTTGATCACACAAAAGAAGAAATCTTGGCAGAAACAACTCACAGACATATCAGAGAAGGAAAAAAGAGGGCTAGAAATGTATATGTATCATATTTGCGTTGCATAGACAGCCTGCGGAGGAGGATCGAAATGCCGGCGAATACCTTGGTTGTTTTAAAACTTGGATCATTGCTCCAATAAAAAGAACACCTCTCTAACTGCAAAATTACCTGAATATCTACACACTTTGCAATAACAAATAAGGCACTCACTCAAGGGCGATTGATCCAAATCCAATCCATCAAGTTTTACACCTGCAGGGTGAGCATACAGAAATATAGGATCACAGTCAACCAAACCATAATAAGGATACCGAGATGTGACATACTGAATGCAAAAAGATGAAACAAAATACCTGGAAGTCGGAAAGAAGGCTGTGGTGATCATCCACCCCATGAGATAGTGGGAAGAACTTAGGATGATCTGGAGCCAGCAAGTCCTCACAGCAACAGCGAGAGAGGCCTCCGTTGAGTTTGGATACCACACGAGAAAAAAATGAAGATAAAAATCCATCACAACTCGACGAACAAGAATCCAAGAGTAGCAGAAGCATCCTGTGGCTGCACGCATACACTTTTCTCTCCTACACTACTGGCCAGACTCGTCATCGGACTCGCCGTCCTCGCGGTCGTCCTCCCCGTCCTCCTGCTGCTGATGATGGTGATGCTGGTGTCCGTGCGGGTGCTGCATCTGGGCGCTGCCGCCGGCAGCAGCACCACCCACCTGGTGGTAGAACTGGCTGATCGACTGCGCGGCGAGCACGCCGATGGTGCCGTCCTGCGAGAGGCCGAGCTCGAGCCCCGGCATGGCCGCGGCGTGTCCAGCGAACATGGGCGCAAAGCCGATGTGGCCTCCAGCGGCGGCGCCTCCCGGCAGCTCGAGACCCGCGGGGATCCCCATCCGCTGCATGATGCCTCCGATGCCGGCGGCGTCGGCCGTGCCCGCGGCGGCGGAATTGATGAAGGAGGGCGAGGAGAAACCCGCGGACGGCGCCCACATGTGGTGCGGGTGGTTGTGGTGGTGCGACCTGGCGAGCCCGGAGGTGGGCGACGGGAGCGAGGGCGCGACGGACGCGAGCGCGGACGCCGGTATGGTCCCCGTGCCGGTGGCGGCGACGATGGCCGGCTCGGCCTGCTGCAGCAGCCACTGCACGGTCTCGCCGTCGGACTTGTGGCCGAGCTCCCGCGTGAGCTGGAAGATCCGCGCGGCGCACAGCGCGGGCATCCGGATCCGACGGCCCCTACCGTCGACCTTGGTGTGGCGGTCCTTGTTGGAGCTCCGCTTGGGCGCGAGCGCCTGCTGCCTCCGCTCCCCGGGCTGCACCACCAGCTGCTGCTCCTTCCCTCCGCCGCCACCGCCACCGCCGCCCCGTCCTGCTGGTGGATTTGGATTTGCAGGTGGTGCTGCTGCGCCGGCTGCTGCTGCTGGTGGTAATCCTTAGGATCCAGCTGCTGCTGCTGCTGCGCGGTCGAGGTGGTGGTGGTGGTGGTGGTCGTCGCGGTGGTGGGCTCCGTTTTGTTTAGCGGTGGGGGTGTGGGGAACTTGGGGTCCATCTCCACACACACACACACAGCCAGAGACAGAGGCACGCCTCCAAACTGCACCAACTCCCTCCTCGGCAACCAAAAGCAAATCAAATCAGGCCGCTTCCGTGCTCTCTCTCGCCTCCTCCCTGCCTGCCCTGAGGAGGGGAGAAGACCAAGCAAGGGCGGCAAAGGGGATGGGGAGAGATGGTGACCGCCGCTACCTGCTTGGGTGGGGGTGGGGGTGGGGTGGGAGATGGAGAGCCGAGCCGACGGAGGAAGGAGAATAGAAAGAGAGACAAGGGGCGAATAAGAAAATCTAGGGAAAGATACCACACCCACTTTCTAGATTTACTACTACCCCTCTGATAGGAGTATTTGGACTTTCCGTTTCATCTCCTCCTCCTTTTACAATTTCCCCCTCACCCTCTCACATCATTTTTTGGGGTTTCACTTTTACCTGCTGTTAAAGTGATGGTGGTTGGTTAGCATGATGCTTTTGTTAGTTCTTACTAAAAAAAAATTACTGCGCCTCTTTTGGAGTTCACCTGAGGTTGGTAGAAGTCACACTGCAAAAGGGGAAGAGAAAAGAAAAAGAAAGTGAAAGTTGCCAGTGAGGGCACCAGCAGCAAGATGACTGAGGAGGAATTGGTTTTGTTATCACGTCCACTTGGAAGGGTCGCTGGCCACGACGATGCTAATCAGACTGTCACGGCTGGCTGTGTTATCCTATCATTATCACCGGATGCAGCGGAACACTACTCTATGATCTAAATTGTTAGTTTACTGTTTGCAATTAAATAATTTCTGTATCATGTAGGAGTGGTGGTGGTCTGTTTGTGCACTCCTCTGTACCTGATGAAAGTAGAAGCTTCATGATGCCATGGCCATTTTTGCCCATGATGCATGTAGTCCCTCCAATTCTAACACAGTATCATAGTTTTATCCCATAAGTTTGATTAATTGTAGACGAGTAAAAAATATAATTCTTTTTTTTAACACAAATAAAATAGTTTAATATCCTATTTAAATTTGATTTTTTTATTGAACTTAAAAGAAACCAAACGACCTCGTAGTACGTGGCCTCCCGTGCGTGAGGTCACGCCAGTAACGATCATAAAATCTGCGGAGATATCATGTGTTTGCCGCTTAAGTGTCCGTTTTTATGGCAATGAAAGAAAACTGAAACCACAAAGCCGGAATGGACGCAATCTTGGCATGCGGGTGAAGGTGGGCAGGAAGGAGCCGCCGATAAATGATGCCTTGGAGAAGAAAGGAATCAGTGACTAGGAAGGAGTCTGCCGCCTTCTCAGGTCAAGCAAGCCTCAAGAGCCTGCCTGTGTAGCACTTTTCATGCCTGTTTGACTTGGTGACTAGGCATTCCTGCCGTCCGTTGCGGAATCGGCGGACTGTCTGTCGATGGCTTGAGACATCAGGACACGATAGGATAATATACATGGGCCTGTTTCAATGATTCCAATACAGCTTCACAAATAAATATAAATATTTCTAGCTAGAAGCTGTTTGACACGTGCTTATTGGCTTCAATGAGTCAAATCAAATATTTATAAGTTCGGTTAAAGGCAAATAAAAATTCTAGTATTTACATTATCATGCTTGATAAGTATCATTTGATTAATAGTGGAAATATTCTTATAATAATAAATATATTAGGAGATATAGATATTGATAGCATTTTTTTATAAATCTAGTCAAATTTGACTTAAATAAGTTTGACTGTCCAAAACTAGGATGTGCACTTATTTGGAGGATAGAGAATATCAATATTATGACATCCAATAATTCCAATGTGAACCAATGATACTTATTTGATATCACATATTTTGATAATCAACTGTATAAAATTTAGTTAAACTTAAGATGGTGTAACTCGGTATTGTATTGTGGTTGTGTTTTTTTAATGGATGGAGGGAGTTCTAAACGTGTTAAAATTTTAATGCTAACTCGTAGCAGCGATCTTTTTTTTTTTTCTAACCAGCGCACTTATAAGTAACTGATCCTTCTGGATCTAAACATATTAATTTTTTGTTGTTATAGTTATGTACTAGCAAACAATATCTAATCTAATACTCCTATAAGAATAAAACATACTAAACTAATTCTTTGATATGCAATCCACTATCAACACCCCACTATCAATTTCTCTTGACATGCAAAGTATCCCTATCATTTTCCACTAGCAATAGACATGCAATATGTCCACCTCAACACTCCACCATCATTTACAATTAAAGTTCACTAGTACAAGAAATATGATATTCATGTTAGTGAGACACATTAAGGATTTTACATTTATATTCTCTACTTCATATTCGCGGAACGTGCAGGGAATCAATCCCTAGTTACTAAATAGAGTAGAGTACGAATGAGAAACCCGGGTTACTTGTTTGTAAGTTGTAGTTTATCGCCGCTTCTGATCTTCAGCATAAACGAAATCTGTTTTTTTTTTTTCATTCTAGTTTTTGTAGCCTCTCTCCCTATATGACCATGGCCAATATCATGGTTTGGTGTACCACATAGGACGGCCATGCATGTTTGGTGTAACCTCGCCACTGCACATGAGCCATGTCTGAATTCACATTTTCTTTTCTCAGAAGCTTTTTCCACCTGCTTCTTGCATAGTAAGGGGCTTTTTGGAAAAGCCAAATGCAATCTCCGATGCTTGGAACACTTGATCTTGCCCATCTTGCGGCCATGCGTACGGTTACCGTCGCAGGTGCGCCGAGGAGTCATTGATAATCAAGGTTTTAGAGTAGTTTCGCTTTAAGAAGAAATGAGTAGTTTTGGTGGAGAGGGTGAATTTCCGGTTAATTGATTCCAGTTGGCGATGAGCTGGTTGCAGATCGGGCGAGGGTTGGTCAGGATCAGCGATCAGTGATGTTTTTTGGCATCTGCCGTCAATGTCTGGTATCTGCAAGCGGCTAATGTCCCGTGTCGTCCGGGTTATAACTCGTACGGGCAGTACTAGTTTTTCCAGTTGAGTTGAGCAGCAGCTAGTGCTCGACTGCTAGTAGTGCTCTATCCAAGATTCCTGATTGGCTGCTGCTGACCTGCAGGATCGGATCATTCTCATTCGCCGGAGATATTTCTGCTCTGCTCTTGCCACGGACTGGATTGGTTGCCTGATTGGTGGTGGTGTGTGCGTTGTGGACGTCCGCGTCTGCTGTTTGACGTTCTGGTTTGATCGGGATGGAATGGAATAGTAGAAGGCGACCTGAACGAGTGGATAACTGGATAAGCATGCCGCGGCGGGCTCAGGTAGGAGTAGGTCCAGGCAGGTGAACGGAAAACCATCAGTAACGGGTGCCGGCTCTGTCTATTCCTCACCCGACAGCCGCGAATTTGCATCGCACCGACCTGCGGCAACTCATCTGTGAGTGGAATTCGGAACACGGAGAGAGAAAGAGGGACAGCGGCCGGGCCGGGAAAACGCCGTGCACCGACCCGCGAGGGATCCAACGATCGTGATTGCTTCCTCCATTCTGATTGCTGGAAGCGCCAAGGGTAGGAGTGGTCGATCGGACGGTTGATCGGTGAGATAGTCCAAGCAGCCCGCGATCGATCGGACGGTTTTCATTAAGAAAAACTAAACCAAATACTAGACCCGATCGCGAGAGGACATCGAAGCGAAACACGGAAAAAATACACACACACCTATCTACTGGGGCTGGCTCTACCAGTTGCCAATGCGCAACCGCCGCGCCGATCGTTTCAGAGAGGCCGGTGCATGCCAGGACGACGAGGGATCGACAAAGAATTCACCGGTTAATAAACCTGTAGTGCAAGTTCGTCTTGTTAACATAACATATTGTATCATGTGTACTATTACGATATATACGTAGCCGCATGCTACTTCCGCTAGCTGAATAGCTGATCCATGATCAATCAACTACTGGTGATCATGCATCACACGCATGCATTTCAAGATGGGTTCCCGCCAAACTAAACTTGCATTGTCGGAGATTTCTATGCACCCCGTGACTAATCATCAAAAAAGAATGATTCAATCTGCTGACGATGCCTAGTACACTAGAAAGTGACCGATCGTCTATCTCTCTATCTATCGATCGATATATTTATGTTCTAAAAATAATATTGTTTTTGACATCTTGTTTGACCATAAGTTCTATATATTTAGATATAATATTATTATATATCTAAAATAAATAGCAAAACGGATGAACTAATAAGTGAGCTGTAATTTGGAAGGACGTTCCTAATTAAACGAGTCCTAGCTTTCCTCTGATCCCGTGTTTAATTTCATTCTGTACAGAATTATTGCATGGAGAACATGCATGTACATGGTCAAAGGTGGGCGCTGGCCGGCCTGGTCACGCACCAATCGGGCTGGGATGCATGATTGATTGACTGGAGCGGCGGACATCCATGCACGTACACTTGACTTCAACTTCTAGTTGATTCTATAATCAAATCATGAGCACTGGCCGCCCTCCGTAGGGGCGGATGTTACACATATTAGAAAAGAAAGACATTTTTAATAAGGTTTGAGTCAAACATTGAGAATATAAATCATGAATAACTTTTAAATTGTTGAGTTTAGAAATGTAAAAATTATATAATAGATTTGTCTTGAAATTATTTTTATAAAAATATGCATATATAATTTTTTGATAAATATTTTTATAGAAAAAAATAAGTAAAAGTTGATTTTTGGAGACCACGTCGCTGTCCTAAACGTCTTTTTTTTCAAGTATAGAAGGAGTACATGTTTGCCCTTGCATAATTATCGTTGTCTGGTTTATCAACTCGAACGTCGAAAAACTGACATCTTATTCTTCCCGACTCTCAAAACCATTTATATTAATAACCTCCATGCTGAAATTAGAAATAATTTGTCAAGGTGATTTTTTATTAAAAAAATACTTAAGTGCATGAAAATTTACATTTGTTTTGAGGAAAGCGTGCGAAAGTTACATGAAACCCTTCAAGCAAGCCCAAAAGACTTCCGGCCCATCTAGTGACAAAATACAGTAAACCCTAGCTCGGGGCACCAAATACCAAAAATCAAAACCAAACCGAAAAATACTGAAAACCAAACTTATAAAAAGCTAAAACCAAAAATTCGGTTCCTGTTTTGGAACCGAATTTAGCGAGGTATTTTCGGTTCCCTACCCGGTAAACCGAATTTATTGAATAGAACCGATTTGGCCCAACAACAGCCCACAAGTCCACCACAGCCCACAGGAAGTCCAGGTAGGCAACCCTAGGTCTGCAGCTCAACACTCGCACACTCCCCATATCGCAAAGCGTCCAGCGCAGCCGCCACCCACCGCGCGACGCCCTCCTCGCGCGCCGCCGCCGCCCGTGCGCCCGACACCCGTCCCCGCGCGGCGCGCCGGCGATTTCTTCGTCCTCTGCCTCCGCCCTCAACCACTGCGCCACGCGGCCGCGCCGTCCGCCCTTCCCTGTCCCGGCGTCCCCACCCGGCCGCCGTCGTCGGCTCGTCGCCCATCGCCCATCGCCCGCCGAGCAAGGATCCACGAAGTCGACTCGTTCGGTATTTTCGGTATTTAACCGAACCGAACCGTTTTTTGAACCGAACCGAACCCATTCTAGTGACAATACGGGTCAGCCCAGTTCCGAGCGAGCGGCCCAGGCCAGCCCACTCATCTAAACCCTAGCTCCCCACCGCTTTTCCTTGGTCGGCACGGCCACAACCTCCTCTAATTCTCTCCCTCGCCGCCGGCCTCCTCCACTTCCCGCCACGAGCCACCTCCGCGACAAACCACCAGAAAGAGAGGACGCGCTCATCTCATACGATCCGATGGAGGAGGACACGCTCACGGGGGTGATCTCCGCGATATCCTGGGTGCCCAGGGGCGCCGCCAAGAGCATGCCCGTCGTCGCCGACCCGCCTACGCAGGAGGAAATCGCTGAGGCCATGAAGACCTTCGCCTTGGACAGAGAGTGAGCCCCGCCTTCCTCCCCTATTTATCTCCTTGCACGCGTGCTCTACTTCCCGCGATAGTGACGAATTTTGTTTTGTTGCCGTGTACCCTGTCTGTCTCCAGCATTGCGTGCCTTGCTGTAGTTCTAGCAATTGACTTGATTTCAATTTTATCCAGCTCCGGGAGCGACGCTGACGACGACGACGATGCTGCTGGCACCATGGAGCTCGACGGTGCAGCGGAGGCTGAGGCTGAGGCTGAGGCAGAGGTGGAGGAGGTTGATGAGGCTGCCCGGGCCAAGGCCGTAGCCAAGGCGCTCGGCAAGGGTTCCAGCAAGGTGGACGACGTTGCTGATGGGCTCCGCGAGCTCAACATGGATGCGTACGATGATGAGGACGAAGGTGGGTATCTTCTCTTCCATTCATCATCCTCCTGCTAATTAATTCAATTCAATCAGACCAGGTGAGCTGAGGCGATTGATGAATTCTTTACCTGTGATTATGTTAGAGGTTGACATTATCGGCTCCGGTTTGGGGGACTTGTACTATCCGGACAATGGAATGGACCCTTATCTCAAGAAGAACAATGTGAGTTAACTAACTCTGCTGTTCTACTTTCGTTGTTGTTGTACTACTACTGATGATGGGAACAAATGGATGCAACTTGATACCGTTTTTCGTACCTTATTAGGATGGTGATGATGACGATGACGATGATGACGATTCAGAAATTGAAGATAAGGTGATCATGCCTACTGATTTTGTTATTCTCTGCGCACACAGTGAGGAGGATATCTTCTCTCTTCAGGCAAGTATCAGTTAGCATATTTTCCAATTTTGCTAAAAAACTCAGCCATGATCTGTTTGGATCCCCTAGAACTAACAATTAGCTGCTAAAAATTAGTTTAGGTCCCGTTTGGATCCCCAGCTAATAGCCTGGCTAGTATCTTACCTACCTCTTTGCTAACAATTAGCTATTAGCTGATTCCCTCCAGCTAACACTACTAATTGTTAGCTCAGAGGATCCAAACAGGGACTTAAGTATTTTCCCTGCAGTAATAGAACATGGTATGTTACCACAATGTCTTCTAGGTGCCCATTGATGTATCATTACTGACATTATAGCAATACTGGCTCTGTGTTTGGAAAATCCCAGCACGTGCTCTTAGTGTCTGTCCATGTAAAAATACAGTCAGGTCACGTTACTTTCCATTTCTCACACTGTCTGAATGACTTGCCAGACTGTCCTATGCTATTAGTTTTCATACTTGTTAAATTATTGTTGATGACAGGTCAACATTCTTGAAGAAACAGATGACGGTGAACAGAATATCTTTGTGCATCATGATGTTCCTCTTGCTGATTTTCCTCTCTGCACTGCTTGGATGGATTTTAATTTCAAAGGTGGCGAAAAAGGTAAAACTGTAAAGTAAGGGGTACCAATTTATTTCTTTGGATCGGAAGGAGCTTATTATCTGATTCTGTTGCTTTCTCTGCACTTCAATATCACAGGGAATTTTGTAGCCGTTGGAACCATGGATCCTGCCATAGAAATATGGGACCTAGATATGGTATGCCTAGGTCTATAACCATGAGGTGGCTCATTGTAAAACAGTTGATATATTATTTGATGAACCTTTGATATTTCTCAACAGGTTGATGAATTGCAGCCGCACATTGTGCTAGGAGGACTTTCAAAAAAAGAAGAAGACAAAGGGCAAAAAGGTTTGCAACTATCTCTAATCTTGAATGAGATTTGGGCTATCATACTTCTGTAGGTTATTTTTCTTGATGTTATGCTAAACATCTTGCTCTCCTTGTATAATTGCAATCAATACTTCCAGCTTTACCCACACTCTTAAAATAACACTGCCATTTTATCTCATTAGTCTGTTGATTCTTGTTGATGACACTATTTACTATTAGTTTTTTTTTTTGTTGGGAAATGTGTTTAGCTTACCATGTAGTGCTGGTGCATCATCTTTCTGGTTAATTGGCAGCTAAACTTTTGGCTAGATTCATGATTTTTTTACTAGGGTCTTCTCCTTAGATGCAAATGACATCACTTGGGGGTTCTTCTTAGGTTCAGTTTGCTTGGTAGCTTTTGCCTATCAGAGTGATTAATGCAGCTAATGGTTCTCATGTGAATGTTTAACAGTTAACAGCTTGGTGCTAATTGGATGAATGTACTTATCTAGAACAAAGATTGTTACCACATTTTTTCTTTCATGATAGTATGATGTGCATTTCAATCTATGCAAGTGAAGTGAGGATTCATTTATACCCCCTCCATCCCATGGAGTTCGTCGTTTTTGACTTTTCAACTTCATGTTTTGACCATCCGTCTTATTCAAAATATTTATGCAAATCATAAAATAAATTAATCAATATTTAAGTATCTTCGTTGATAAAATAAGCCGTAACAAAATAAATTATATTTGTGTAAAAATTTGAATAAGACGAAGCATCGAATAAGATGGCACGGAATCCATGGTGACAAACTCAGTGGGACGGAGGGAGTACTTTTTCTTCAATCTTTGAGAACTTTTCTCTTGCAGGGGAAAAAGTATAAAAAGGAAGTCACAGAAGTTCTGTGCTTGGTCTTGCATGGAACAAGGAAGTGAGGTGAATTTTCATTTCAACCCTAATGATGGTGCCTCTCTTTTTGCTTATTAAGCACCTGATGTTTGATTTATTGTTACGAACTCCAGGAATGTTCTAGCTAGCGCAAGTGCTGACACAACTGTGAAAAAATTTGGGATGTAGCTGTTGGTAAATGTGCAGTCACACTAGAACACCATGATGACAAGGCAAGGATTGATAACTATCTGTTTTTGTCATTTTGGACTGATTCAGAAAAATCATGTTGATGTACAATTTTTATTTCCTTTATTTACTGGAATTGCAGGTTCAATCAGTTGCTTGGAGCCCACAGTCACCTGAAGTTCTTCTTAGCGGATCCTTTGATAAAACAGTTGCTGTGGTAATGCATCTACCTGTTATCACGTTTATTATTTAATATTTATTGAATTATTCTTTATTGATATAGACCCATCATTTTAATTTACAGAATGATATGAAAGATGGTGGACAGAGCTGCCATAAATGGTCTGTGGAAGCCGATGTGGAAAGTTTAGCTTGGAATCCACACAATGAACACTCGTTTGTGGTGAGTAAATGAAACTTAGTTGTTTTCTGTATATCTAAACTCTTTTATCTGTGTAGTCAAAAGAATGTGAGAAGTTGCTGAAAAACGAGTAGTAGTTGAAATATAGATGGATATAGTTAGTGATTCCCTCTTTGTGAAGGCAAACAGCATGAATATAGTGTGGGAAAGAGTTTATGGTGTTAGTTGGTGGACCATGGGCTCAACCACCATGATTTAGTAATTTTTTCCACACTTTCTTTTGGACCCTAGACATGAAGTGGTTGGTTAGACTGGTTGCAGTTTTCTTATTACGCATATCTGGTAAATTTAATATCTACTTGTTATAAAACAGTGTACATGTGTATTTTCTGAATGTTCTGTATGATCTCCCAGGTCAGTCTTGAAAATGGGATGGTTCAAGCCTTTGATAAGCGAACAGCTTCATCAAGTTCTTCTGGCCAGGCTATTTATACCCTTCATGCACACGATAAGGCTGTTTCTTCCATCTCCTTCAACCCATCTGCCGCCAATGTATGTTTTTCTTTTTTGGCATATAGTTTTGTGCTAAATAGGGAGAGAAACACATCCACAAGTCCAGATTATTGATGCTAGTTTCTTTTCTTGCAGTTTCTTGCAACAGGCTCGGTTGATAAAATGGTAAGAACATTCCAAATAGTTTGGTGGCATATAGATATGTTTAAACTTGTTGCTCACACATCTGCAAACGTAGGTGAAACTATGGGATCTATCGAACAACACACCATCATGCATTGCCTCCCAAAAATCCAAAGCTTGTATGTTTACGAATGAACTAGATCTTTACTTTATGAAGAAATTCTTTTATTTGTATCACTTATACACTTCATTTTTTCAGGGAGCTATTTTCTCGGTATCATTTTCAAATGACAGCCCCTTCTTGTTAGCATGTGGAGGTTCAAAAGGCAAACTCAAGGTAATCTCCTCGCTCATCTCTACAAAAAGGTGTTGAAACAATGCCTTTGTTGCACGACTTATCTTTGATGGGCCTTGTTTTGCATCGTTGACAGGTTTGGGACACGCTAAGGGAGCCAGCCGTAGCTCACAAACAGTTCAGCAAATAGAACTCCCGCAATCTGCTGTTCCAAGTTATTCTGGCATACACATGTTTCGGTAGAACCGTAGATTGTCCAAGAGTTATAGTGGAAGTTTTCCTTTTAAGTTTCGAGAGCCCAGTTGTTTAATGAATTGATGAAATCAATCCTTGCATTGGTTTATGCATGAGTGATTTGTAGAACAAAAAGATTACACTGGGCAAAGGATATGGAATGGAGTTATCTAGTTATGACACTCAGTTGTGAACCTGTGACTGCTTTTTCAATTTTGTGAAAGAAAGTTAGCGGTCTTCACAGCAGAGCACTTTAACTCGAATCCAGTTTGAAGCTTTGGACACAATAGTTTCACATGGAACAGCTACATTCGTATTGGTAAAAAAGGCCTCGTGTCGTCGTGTAAAAACATTGCTCTTGCCGATTCTTGGTCGCAAATGTACATAAGACAGTTGACCGGTAGGTAAAGAAAGATAAACTGATACAGCTAACTGTGTTTCAAGTAAAAAACAACTACTTCTCATCCTACTAACTAGTATTGTAACTTTAAAAATTCCAAATGTTACTTTGTTCCCTGAAAATACTGGTGCACGTCCACCTTTCAATTTTTTTTCGCAATGCGAATAATTTCCACGGTTGTAAAGAAGTCCACTTGGATTATTCTATGAGCGTACAGTACGCCAATCCGATCATCTCACCGTGGTCATGCATCCGTGCATACCCTTTTTGCCACCATTTTTCACCCCTTTTTCTCTTCCTGTTTTTTATTAATCTCCTTTCTCGCATCAGCTGCGATGCTCCTACTCCCAGTGGCCAGTAGTATCAGTGCGCCTTTTCCGTGTCACGTCGTGCGTGTGTGTGTGGCTCAGCTCAGATAAGAATATGTGATCTCATCTCGAAACGGCATGCATGCAGCCCTGACGCCGATCCGATTCAGCAGCCGAAAAAGCTAGCCGAGGCCGCTGGGCACTGGCAGCACAAGTGGCTCCGGCTGCTCGTGCTAATCCATCCATCTCGGTTAGTTTATGTCGTGATTAAACTGAATTAAATCTGATTTGCAGTACGTATCATTTCTAAAATATTCGTGTGGGTGTATAAGTGTTTGTGCGTGTATGATATCGTTCGACAAGTCTGAATAAGCAAGGCGTATGCATCTATCTATTGTACTATACTACCTTTTTCTTGTTGCACCTTTCCGTGCCTGAACATTCAGCATTGCGTGTGATGGCCCCTATTTTATTTGATCCAACACATGCGCCGTTTTTCAGCATATATACCTCTGCACAGGTGTGTTGGTGGTTGAGCAAAAGCATATAACTTTTTTAATATAATAAAAAATGGTCCATATACGAGAACCCTACACGCATTGCTTGCTTGTACGGACTGAAAAATAAGCGTCTACGGAAGATAGAGCCGACAGATCTTGAGATTAACGAGCTAATAGTAGGCACCTAGTTATTAACCATGCCTTGTTAATTTATACCAATGTAACGCCGGATGGATGTGTTCCACTATAACATGCTACGCTCAGTTTGCAAGCAAAAACATTTTAACTAGCACAGGAATAATGAAATGCTAGAAAAAGGAATGGTGAAATGCACAAATTTTTGCAAATAATGTTTCAAGGTCAAATTATTTCAGGAAGGGGCGGATTCACTGCCTAGCCCCATTGGCAAATGTGCAATACAATTTAATGGTAATTTGGAGATTCAAAATATAATTTTGAGTGAAATATTATATGTCTTTAAACTTCTCCATATATTCTAGTTTCGATGAACCGTTTGAGAAATTGAAGGATCCCTATAATTAGTCAGAGAGTTTATTGACCTAATTAAGAATGCGAAAAGTTTAAGGGCCCACGGTTCATGTCACTATATTTTAATAGGAAACACTCGACTTAATTAGTTTGTTTTACTTGGGCTCAAAAGTTTTTCTAGCTCCGATCCACCACTGATTTCAGCATTTAACTTTTACAGTTTCTCTTGGGTTACTGAAACAAGTGTCAATTTTGAACAAGTCACCACTTCAAATAACTAGTCAGTCCTCATTGTTATCCCAACATCCATCTCAGTCCTTGAATTCTCAAAATGATCCTCTAGGGGTCTTCATCATTTCAAATGGTTCATTCAGTGAAAATTTAGGTTCATGATTAAACCTAGAGTGAATGAGCCACTTGAAAAGTAACGATCCATGATCAATTTGAGACTTTATGAACATAGAATCCTAGATGAGAATGCAGGGGGAAAAAATAAGGGCCTTCGATGCATTTCACTGTAATTTTTATAGGAACCACTGACTTTGTTTGTTTTACCTGCAAAAAAAAAAAACTTTTCTGCCACTGATTTTTTAGGAGTTAATTTTTAGAATCTCTCTTGGGTTACTGAAACAAGTGTCAATTTGGAATCTCTTGGGTTCGTCAGTCCTCACTCCTCACTGTTATCCCGACAACTTTGTAACATCAGGTTGAGAGTACAGAATCTCTTTGTTCCCCAGTACACAAAGTGCTATCAGCATCATCATATATGGTTTCATGCCAATAGAGCCTTGACATAAAGCAAGATAAGAAACAGACCACACATCACTTTTCTTCCTTTTTCAGAGATCACACACATCCATTGCCTCCTCTCCTTTTTCTAATATACTCTACTTGCCATTTCTCCACCTCAGTTACACTGCAATTCCTACAGTGGAATGGGTTCATTCATCTCCTTGTTTTTTACCTCTGACATTTTAACCTAACAAGTGACAGAAATCGGGATAGCTAGCAGCACAAAGCATTACAGATCCTTTTTAGGGAGCAATCTTGCTGTAGTTTGCACCTGCCAGATCATAGTCGTCATCGATCGACATCGAAGAAGCTCTTGAGCTCCAGCTTCCTTTGCTTCTTGACCCTTGCAATGAAGTCCTCCACTCTCTTGTGCAGCTCCTCTTCTTCTCCTTCCTCTTCCTTCACCTCCACCTCCTCCTCCACAATGGCGGCTCCGACAAAGGTGCTGTAGTCAGCCGCCGTTACCGCCATTGCTGTTGATGCTGCGGTAGTCGCCTTTGCGGCGACCATCATCGTCGTGTTCTTCTTCATGTATCTCGTTCACCAAGGAAGGCTGCTGGCTATCGTCCCTTTTCGGCGCCAGCCTAGACTCCCCGACGAGGAAGGCGACGATGAGGTTGCCGACGACGAAGAGGCACTTGGGGCTGAGCAGGAAGGCCGTGACCAAGTCAGGGAGGGTGGTGAGCAAGAAGAAGCTGAGGACCGAGCACAGCCTGGGGAACCAGGTAGGGCTAGTGAGCACCAGGCAGAGGACAAAGGTGGCAGCCATGTAGAGTGAGAGAGTAGGAAGCTGCAGCTGCCTCCTGCTCTTGCTGTACTTGTTCATGGCCCCGATCTTCTCCATGCTAATGGGATCCATTTGGACTGATGAGATGAGAGAGTATGAAAGGCACTGCTGGGATCTATACAAGAGTGTGTGTATGTACAGAGAAAGATCTTCCAGGGGGCTCTGGAGGCCAGAAAACAATGAATGAGATGGCCGGGATGGAGGGGGTGAGAGGGTTTTATATGTGGAGGAGGAGATGGTAGGCCATGGAAAGTCAGGAGAAGACGACGAGGTGTGAGGGGTCATTTGCAAGAGCAATGAGAGGAACAAGACATGGATCTGCAAATGCTGTTGGTGGTAGAAGAAGAAGATGCAATGCAGACACATGCTGCTTTTGCAAGGGGGCATCTGGGATTTGACAATGCTGTGTGTTGTTGTGTTGTGGGTGGGGGCAGCTGGTTGTCAGAAAAGATATAGTGGTTGGCTGCTTTTTACCTCAAGAAAAAAAATCCCTTTGTTGCTTTGGGTCCCTCTGCTCATATTATGAACATGATCCTATACCTGGTGCACGGTCTCCATTTTGGAATTTGGATGGCAGCGGCCAATGGATTCCATTTGGAGGCCTCAGCGACTTATAGAGCGCCTGATTTTAGGAATCAAACTAATCTTTTAAATTTTGTAGAATGATTCCATTTTTATCATACTAGTACTAAGTATTGGCTTGTGAGGAATGAAGTTTGATGCATCAACCATTCTATTTCACAAACCAAATAAAAAAAAGTAAGGAGTGAGAAGATGATCGAGTAACCTATTCCTCTAACCAAAAACCCTGTTAGTGTTTGGGTGGCTGCATATTTATAAGCAAATATAACACATCTTCAAACCTACAGCTACAAATTGTGTCCAAACCAAAGAAATGATATTGCCATGTCATGGAGTCAATCCCCCCTCTTACAGCAAAGCAGGTTTTATATTTGTTCTTATTAGCCTAGCAACCTAGTGTAGTCGATTATGTTTTTCCTTTTTTCTCTTAAAAGAAAACGACAAGCGTATCAATGTCAGTGTGACACTACAAATATTATACATTTCTGCTCATGTAGTAATATGTATCCTAGTGGTACTGTCGGTGCAAGTGTACCTGAAATCAGTTTGGATCCTGTTGAACACGTTTCTGTGTCAGAAGCTGTAGTGAACATGAGCAAGTGATCAACAGTACAGTGGGCTAACACATCTGTTTCCTGTTAATTAGAATGGTATAGCAATCTGGAAAACATGAATCCACCAAGTTGGTACTTACTCCTTCAGGCAATTGGCAACCAAAAGAAATTTTAGTACAAAATTCAAAGATGCAATGCCTAGATTGTAGGTACCACCTTTGACAGAGAAGTTCAACAAAAGGTAGTACCCTTTAATTGAGTAACAGACTGGGAAATTAAGTCCATATTAACACAAAACAGTTAACATGTTAAAGGGTCTACTTCTACCAGAATATATGTATGCACTGGGTGCATCTGCACCATAGACTTTCAGAGTCACAATGCTCAACTTTTCCACTGACTAATGTAAGTAGCATTGGAATTTGGAAATAGTTCCATCCTGAAATCTGTACATTCAACTTTTTTAATTTTAAGAATGCCTTTTGTAGTTTGTTTTATCACTGCTTCATATTCTGATTGCACACTGTTCATATTCTGTTGTTCAACTGTTGAAAGATGGAATAGCCAAAGACTTAAGGACTAAGGAACGATGGTGTTAAACTCGGCCCAGTACGTCCAATCCAACAAGACCTAGTGCAGTAGTAGCAATTATCGCCTCCCAAGGTCCCATTTCCTCTACTTTTGCAAATCTACTGAGGAGCCTACCAGTTGATGAGTGCAGTGTAGAACTTGTCCATCTTGAATACAGCAAGCAAGCACAAAGGTTTCTGTTGGTTTCTGCAATTTGCCTGTCACAAGTCACAACATTGTGACATGCATTGCGAGACATGTAAGGTCTTTAGAATTATGGCTCGGACCAGCAGAATATGCTTTAGGATAATAATTGAGCAGAGAAAAGGGATCGCAATTGTTGATAGAAAAAGGGTTTCATTACCAGTTGGTGGTTGCATCAAGCTTTACTACTATTATGAGGTGTGGACTGTGAAGTCTGCAGACAAAGGCAAAACTTGTGATAAGCATTGCTGCATGGGTCATCCATGGACGATTCTATTAGTCCACCTTTCGTGATCATAAACACAAATTCTGTAACTGCCCATTCACTTCCACAATCATAAACACAAAATTTGTAACTGTCCATTCACTTACACTTTGCGCCTGTTGCTCCAACACGGCACCAGTCCACTGGTTAGGGATGCACGTCAACTTGTCCCAAGGCACTAGTTCTCTGAATTTATCGTGGTTCATGGAATGATGGAAGCATGATCTGCGAAAAAGAAAGATAATGAGCATCGTAGCATGCTGACGGAAGCAGATGAACAAGATTAGCAAAACTTACATTGGTTCATAGGGCAACTCCAGAAAATTTCTAAATGAACTCCCTATTTGGGTTTTTTTTTGGTAAAACGAGTATCTTTTCAACAATTTGGTAAAACAATTCCTCAAAAGTATTCCTAAAAAAACTACTTAAAAATAAGAACTTGACAAATCTCCCAAATTATAAGTTTTCCCAATCAATAGGAACTTATTTATTTTCTCTAGAGATCGACCCAATGCAAAATCGTCTAGAAAGCTACGCTCTGTATTCTCTCAAGAGATCGACCCAATGCAAAATCATCTAGAAAGCTACGCTATTTGTTTTGTTAAAACAAAAGGTGATTATAGAAAACAATTGGGAGTTGCTCTTACACCATGCAAAAGATAGCAACGGCGAGCAAATCCATATGCCATGCCATCAGGATTAGCACACCAAATCCTGTTATAATCAACCATGAACCATGTAGCAACACTACAACAGAAGTAGATTTCATTTAACCTCAGATGAAAAAATTATAACATAAATATGTATACAAACTTAAATTAACCAAACAAGATCCTCTGCAGTTGACCCCTATGCTGTTTGAGGCTGACATGCTAGTAACCCAACTGTAGAGGAACCATTCCGGATTAAAAGATCTGAGGCAGCACAAGAAACATTTCAGATAGGTACACTTCAGCTATACACTGCCTATATGAATTTCAAGCAACCTCATGAAAAAATTCAAGGCATAAACGTGCAAGTGGGCAATAATTCAATAACCCATTAGATAGCTGAGTTCGCAAAACAAGTACAAGGTATCAAACAGTAGGACACCGAAATGTTTGTCTGGTCTCTATTTCCAGTACCCAAAAAAAACTTAGAACAAGCACTTGATGGTAGTAGCATCCACTAATGACTGAATAGAACAAAACAGGGTACTATATTCTGCCACTTCACTTCTTGTCTTCCTTCTCCGCCTCAGCTGCCTTCTTCTGGCGAGCCGAGGTGTTTCTTGTTCATCCGCCAAGGCGGAGCTTGCCATAGGCATAAACGACTTCATCTCATCGGTAACCTTCACGACCTCAACTGAGCGCTTCTCACCACGTGTAATTGGCATGTAGTCACCCTGGACCTGGGTAGCGGTGGCAAGCTCCTCCGAGTAGAGTCACCAGCCTGCAACAGAAGTAGGTGATGATAAGGGATTAGAGATAAAAGCAGCCAGGACAATACCTCCAAGAGATACCGAGTTCAGGAAAAGATCACTCCCCATACCTTGACCTTGCGAGCGCGCCTTGGGAAGATAACCAGCTTGGCCTTGTATGTCTTAAGCCTCTGGACATTGGCCTGCAGTCCCTCCAGGGACTTGTTCTTTAGCGGCGATGATCAACAGAAATGCCAATAGTTGGAGCAAGCTTCTTTGGAATGCCTGCAGCCTGCAATCAACATAATAACTTTCAGCATCAAGATATAGCACAAAATAACAATGAGAATAGTGACTTGTCAGAAGGTAATTCAGCAAGGATACATGAAAAATTTATGCCAACCAAGCCAGATCTGAAACAAAATCTTAACAACATTGAACATCAAATTTTTGCAAACATTAGAAGATTTAACGTCTTCCAAAAGACAACATATGACTCTACAGAACAGTTCACACAAAAATAGCATGTGCCATACAAATTGTCTACATATACAGAAGGGAACAAGGTTCAAGAGTAACCCAAATGGAAGGACAATAATAAAACAATGCATCACCTTCAGCTCCTCAAGGGTAAAGCCTCTCCCAGCCCTTGACTTCATGTTGTACTTGAGTGTCTGGCATTGAACAATGGGGCTTAAGAGGACCAGCAGTTGGGCGCGGGAATATCTTCACAGCCTTCTTTTGACGAGCTGCATACGGAACATAGCAGGGCCAAATTAAAAGTACTCAATTAAAAGTTTAGAAGCATTATTGAGTAAATAGGCAAATTTTTATTTTTGGATTCCTTAATAGATAGCATAATAGTTTCTATTTTTGGATTCCTTAATAGATAGCATAATAGTACTATATCAAGGAAAACAATGCACTGCAAATCAGATACATGAACAAAAAAACCTATTAGCATGGCCATCTTGATAGGTCTTATATTCACTCAGTAGCAAATAAGAAACATAACACAAACATAATGGATCTGTTTGGTTGGGTGACTTGGGAATTATCTATGCTAAGCTACTGCAGGCCTCATTACAAGAAGGTGTCATGGTAGGAGCAAGGAACAGCTAACTGGTACTACAGATTGATGAATGAAAAACTAAAGTACACACAATCAGAGAATCCTTCTTGTATGAATAAGTATACAAACCAGTATATTATCATCTAACTTATCAACACTACATGAGGACAAATGTACGAGACTGCAACAGACTAAACCTTGCACAGGTTCATTATTTATCAACAGCAACGAGACTATTGCAATGCACTGGAAAGCCAATCTGTTTATTAGCTTAACCACTAGTAGGCATTCATGCACGTGAAACACTGCAGGTAACAATTAGTTGGAATTCAAGCACGCGCAATATTGTAGGTAGGCTCAAAGAGGGAAGGAAGCGTTGAGCTCACCGATGCGGCGCCTCTGCTTGCGGGCAGGCTGGTTGAACCATGTCTTAACATAGTTCTGCCAGTGCTTCTGAAGTGCCCGTTGGGGATGACGTTGTTGTGCTTCACCATTTCGCCTTCTCCTTCTTACCTGCACATCAACAACGCAGCAGAGACATCAGCGTCAGCAGAGACAACGGGAACAAGAATCAACTTGCCGCAGCTGACAAACCCATCCCATGCCCTCGTTAACACAGCAATGCAGCAGAGTCTATAGCAAATTGCAACACCAACCCACGCTTGGCCACTAGAAGCGCACACACAAACGCATCGAGATCCCATAATAGCCTAGGCAACCGATTAAGACTCCAGAGCCCTCGCGCAGCAAGATCCGAGCGCGCATACCACAGCCTATGACTAACCAGTCGATCAAGAACCCGGATCAGACGAGCAACAAATCCACCGACGGCACGGAACGGAGGTCTAGGAGGTAGGAAGCCGGCGAGCAAAGGGCAAAGGCCTACCTGTGGAGGAGACGCGGCGGCGGCGCGAGGAGCGGAGGGGCAAGGGGTGTGAAGTGGAGGCGGGTTTTGACTAGGGTTGATGCTTATAGGGGTCGGGGAGCGCCGCTTGCCCTAGCTTGACGGCCGAGATCTCACCATTCCTGTCACGGGAATGATGGGCCAGGCTGTTCAGTAGTCGGGCCTAAATGGGCCTTTCTGGATGGACAAGTGAAAGATTCAGTGAGATGGGCCTCTCTATCCCCGTTCCATGGCTGCACTGGCCGCCCAGATCGCCGTGGTAGGGTTTGGGCCAGCCCGGTAGAGAAGAAGCATGCACGGTTTCAGATTTTTTGGGGAAAAAATGTCATACTTTTCTAATCTAAAAATAAATACCTATGATTTTTTTTTAAAAAATGTTTTTGTTGTTTTCAGAAAAATGTAAAACCGTATTCAACTAGATGAACAAATTTGTTGGAACTTCGTGGCCAAAAACAAATTCGGACAGTAGTTGGCTATTGAGTTGAACGTGTTTTTTTTTTTATTGTGGATTAGGATTATTATGCATGATTATTGTTATTTATAATTCGTTGTACAAAATTGTTTGCTGGTGCATACATTTCGTGATGATTTGCATGGTACTCCGTAGACCATAGCTGATTTTGCATAGTTCTCGAGATTGTTTTCCAGTTGAGGAGTAATTGTTGGTCTATATAACAACAACAAAAAAAAAATTGTTGAGAGTTTTGAGGAATTACCTAGTACGCTCGAATAAAAGTCTAGAAAGCAAATATATGTATGTGACTATTCATGATTTTTTTTATATTCAAAAGTATTGTCGACAACTTCAAAAATCCATCCAAAAGTACACCCGTACACCGCAAACAATTGCTGCATTTCATGAGAACATTGTTTTGCCAGGAAACAATCAGAATAATTCAAAGCATGCCAGGTCAATTATATAATTATTGAAGATATTGACGCGTTACTGCGTTAGCAATATTCTACTCAGCTAACAGGGATAACAACCGGAAGGTTCCAACAAATGTGACCTGGCATATGACTTACAACACTCAAAATCCACATGAAAACAACTGGAACATATAGCTGAAGCCATCTGGTAGTAAGTCACAGTCATAGCAAACTAAAGGTACCAGATGGCTATGACTTACAGCACTCAAAATCCACATGAAAACAACTGGAAGGTTCCAACAAATGTGAGAAGGGAAGAAACATACGACACAAGGAAATTCAGTGGATCTGTGATACAGAAAAATTCAGACATTATGCACATGCTTAACCCAGCTACAGGCTATACTGGTCTCTTGAGAATAATAAGCAAACAAATTTATGGTCTCAGTTCTTGAAAATGCAATAGTAAGGTTAGTGGAACAATTTTATCCTGCAAGTTACACCAACAGAACTGGTATAAAGAAACAAGAGAATGAATCCTTAAATAGGTATTCCTAAGATGTTTCAAAGCACCAAAAGTATGCAAATAAACTTTGTTGGCATGGGAAATACTCCATGTCAGAAAAACAACCATTCACACATGAATTTACACTTCTCATAGTGTGAGATGAGATACCAATTTTGATCTTCTCCAAACATTCCACATGCACCCAACGAAGATTCTGCCTTTTGGGAACATTGTTGAAAGAGAGTGGGGAAAAAGATTCCACATGTACAAAGCTTGAGGAAAAACAAGGTGTGCCTTCAATAATGCCTGATTTGGCGCCATCACCGGCTCCTGCACTATGGGATGCCTTTGTATTGTGTCTCTTGATAAAGACCTGTTTCACTAGAGTTGAGGGACCAGGAAAAGGTCTTAAATACCCTCTGGCAGGCCAAATGTATTGGAGAAAGCCCAACCTGAGGCTCATGCCCCTCTTTGCTTTGTTTCAGCAAAAGCAAGCCACCAGAAATCACAAGAAAGTCTTTTTTTTTAAAAAAGGAGCAAAACACTTTTTAAAATAGCCCTTTTGGTTTTCTTTTTCTGAATGTGAGATCAATGCCTAATCCACAAGGTTCTTTTAAGAGAAGGCCTAAACTTTGTTGTAGCTCAAATAGTTAAGAAATATCTCCTTGTTCAAACTGAATTTTGCGCTCACTACTATTTTTTATATTAGTCTAGAGCATGTTATCAATATCTTTTATGAGAAAATATCAGAAAGTAGTAGTAATGTTTTTTGAGTTTGCAACAAAAAAAAAAAATGTACTGGCTATAAGAACACTAGTGGCTGATTAGGTCCCTAAGGCATAAAAAAAGCAGGAAATGTGGCTGGTTGCTATTAAACCTAAAACCCCTTCACCTCATGTCTATTTTTTTTTTTGGCAAAGAAAGTTGTTTATAGTAAGGCCCTGAACCATAATGAATAAGTAATGCACACAATGTAGCCAGGAATATTCAGTTAACAATGAATATAAACATAGCATGCCCCCACCCACTATTTTTCAATATTCCAGGGCAACTAATATATAAAAAAAAATTCAGTTAACAATGTCCTTAATAAAAGAATATATATATATATAAAAGAAACGGAACAGTTTGGTTGCATGCTTGTGCCCCACAATTAAACCTAAATCCCTTTATTGGCCTTTATCTCAAAAAGGATATTTTCGCAAAGGAGAAGGTCACTCCTGATAAGACCTAAACCATATACCCCCCACCCCCACCCCTCTCGATGATGATGACATTGGTTATGATTTGATGACTTGGTGCATTGCAACAGTGTGCCATCCTTTTGTACCATATTTCAAAGATTCATGGGTTCCGACAAACATCTTCATTCATCAATCACACCATGGCATGGAGTTCTTGGTCTAGGAAGTTGGAAAAGACCCCCCACAGTGACTTAGCATAACTACCACACAAGGCACAAGATGTAGAACATATATAAACAACATGTAAATATGACCTTATATATAGATCATGTGTCTTACAATTCAGGAAGAAAATATGTAACAAGGGTTGTGAAAAAGGAGAAATACTACACAGGAAACTTATCCAGCAGTCCGCGCTAGCCTCAGAGTTTTTTCGTCAACAGAAGCTAGTACCAATTGAGGCTCAGTGGCTCCCTCCGCTCTTGCCTTCTTCCGTTCCGCGCCGCATGCGAAAAGTCTCTTCCCTTGCTCTGTAACTGTTTTGGTTTTCAGGCTCTTTCTCATATGGGTAAACACTTACCTATAAAAAAAAGGTAGTCAAATATGGCATATATAATATGCAGATCTCACTCAGATTCAAGTAAAAGCAGATTTCAGTAAGCAATAATTAGTAAGATATAGCCACCTTTTTCTTGTCCGGCCCATACTTCTCAAACTTGACTAGTCCATCAATCAAAGAAAATAGTGTATGGTCCTTGCCCATTCCAACGTTATTTCCAGGATAAACCTGAAATGTCCAAAAGATTTATTAAAAAAAAAAACTTAAAAACGGCAAGGAACATACAGACCATAAAATGGGGAGCAAAATGAACAAGCGACACAATGGTATATTCCATACACCATATAAGTAACCATAATATATATAGGATATCTTGAATATAGGAGGTGTAAGCAGTAAAATAGACTCTACAAGATGGACCTAGATCATAACACATGTGAGCCATGTTAGTTCATGCATTTTTTCTTTTACAAGACACACGCATTTGACCATCTTACAGTATGCCTAGTATCGAGCAGCAATGTCTGATCATGTGTGTGTGGTGTAAGTTCATCGCCAGTTGGCTGTATAGCACATTGAGGTTAGTAGGTTACATTACTAGCAATTCTGAAACACCTGGTAAGAGCAGTTATGCACATTAATTTCCCCTACCGTCATGTGAGATAAAAAAAAAAGATATGCAAGGAACTGCAATCTTTTCTTTCCTTCATCTGCAGTGTTATTAGCAAAATTGGAAAAATGCAGCATCTAACGTGTGATATGGCGCCCCACCAACAAGCAATCTAGCTATTAACACTCACAAGCGACATCCTTTCCTTATGAAGGTCCCAGCAGGTTGTTAATTCAAGTTTTTTCGTTAACCTGTCTGATATGCTTAACCTGCAGCAGCAGCAGGAGCAGCAATCAAACGCTAGGCAGAGAACTATGTCATCCATCCAGTAGGCCCAGTCAACAAAATAGCATCATCCACGCAGGCAAGAGCCTACGTAGGTTGTCTTACTAATCCAAAGCAAAGCAGTAACGCGGAAGCGAAGGGGAAGGAAGAGCCAAGAGGAGTTCAGGACCCTGGTGCCGCGCTGCCTGATGATGATTGCCCCGGGCTTGGCGACCTGGTCACCGTATATCTTGACCCCGAGGCGCTGTCCCTTGGAGTCGCGTCCGTTCTTGGTGCTCCCGGCCCCCTTCTTGTGCGCCATCTGAATGGTGAGCCGCCGCGCCGGCACCGACACGCCCACGGCGCCGCCGCCGCCGACGGAGAGCGAGGCGCGGTCGCCGCGCAGGAAGGAGGTGGGCGCCAGGGTGAGGCCCTTGAAGGCCCCGCCAGGGCGAACGCCATGGAGGCCATGGACCGCTGGAGGCCGCTGGAGTGGAGGGAAACGGCACGAGCAGTTTGGGGGGAAGAGGGGGGGCCAAGAGACGAGAGCAGATGAGGCAGTGAGGTGATAACGAAGGAGTGGAAGGGGAGGCGGGAGACGTGGGCTCGTAGTTGGCCCAACGTTTTGGGTCCTGGAATTTTAGGCCGTACTTGCAGATGGGCCTTGTAGTGCTTGGAGTGTCTGGGCTGAATTGAAAGAAAAGGAAATGCTGTTGCTTCTGGCCCCATTTCCGTGCTTGTAGGCTTGTAGCCTAGTGGTTTTTTTAGGTAAGGCAACACGGGAAAAATGGTGGTTGTATTGTATCAGGAAGGATTCAGTGAGACAGTGATGTATCGTCTTGTTCCTCCCTTTGCAGTAGCAGAAACAGACACAGACACTGAAGGGCCGGCCACAGCGTCGTCATGTGGGGAGATTGCCGGGGAAGCTAGCTAGAGTGACAGTCAGGCTAAACACCGTGGCTGGCCTGGGGAGCAAGAGGAGAGCAAAAAGAGCAGCAGTAGGCAAATAGAGCATGATGATGGGCTTGACTAGCAAAGGCAAAGCTGGGGATGGAGTAGAAAGAGGACCGATTCCCGATTCCTTGCATGGACACACGGCATGATTGGGATCCTTGACCAAAAGCGCAGCATGCATTTGGTTTGGGGTCCAAGTTAATCATGGCCCAAACCACACAAATTAAAACAGTCCCCACCACCACCCACTAATCATCTCCCCTGCACCACCACCCGGATTACTGCTTGTTTCTCGATCGATTAATTGGCAGTCACTGGCATTCGGATCTGATCATGACGTCTTGTTTTTCAAAAAAGCTCTGCTCACTCACAGATCGACTCACTCTTCCGTGTGAGCTCGTTTGATTTCTTTCCTATGGATATTTTGAACGAGCTATATAGCGCACGGCGCCATCAGTGATCTCAATCGCCATCGTGGAGATCTCTCGCGGAGCGGAACCGCGCAGTGCAGTGCAGTGCACACCGCGGCCGTCGTCGCGTCAGTCGAATCCGCCAATCGCTTCCACCCACCTGTTGCGTCGGCGGTCGTGCCGGGCCGTCGTCCGTCGGTCGTTTCAGCTAGCTTTATGGGCCGCTACACTACACCGACCGACGCTGCCTGTTGTTGACGGCGGTGCCGGCTGCCGGCGTGGGTCTCGCACGCCTGCCCACAGATCCTCCTACTTCTACAGCAGTCACCGCATGCACCATCAGCACGGGGGGAGACATTGACCGCAGGGATCGAGAGGGCGATGCGACGCCGGCGATCATTGCCTCGTCTGACGATTCGCCGGCGATCGACCCCCACCTCGACCCGACCCGACCGACACAATCCGGCGGGACTCAGGTCCTTGCTGGCCGGGCCACGCGCGGTCGCCACCGACGCGTCTCGCTACGCCTACACTCGGTCGGTAACTCTTCGCGGCTCTTGTTTGTAAGAAACTTTGCCTAAGATTGGTGAATTTTTACAAGTTGACAAGTTGAGCTTCAGCAAGAAAAAATTGATAAAAGGATTCAGCAAAAAAAATTTTTGATAAAGGACTGTTGGTGCAAAGAAAAGCAACGAAAAGGATACTGCTAGTGGTGTACTGGGTAATCGACTTGCTGCACGGTGAATTCTCAAAAAAGCGACCGTTGGTGCTAGTGGTGACTAGGTAATCGATGGATCTTGCACTGCACGGTGAATAATTTGGAACAGTAAGTGATCGTCAAGATTCAAAAGGCAATAATCAAAGGACGTGGAAGGAAAAGAGGGGAATGAATGGTGCTGCCCCGGCCGGGTCTAGACGAGAATGATGGGGAATCAGATAAACCGAAGCTAGCCGTATGAGGGCTTGTTAGGACCACCACCAGAATGAAAAAAGAAAAAAAACATTCCTGCTTTGACCACGTACACGTGGAGGTGGCTTGGTGTCCAATTTCTGAGACAGTAGCAGCAGCTGGCTGCATTTGCAAAGGATCCTGCCTGCGTTGGATTGACCAGATCACGCCTCCGATTTTGTCCAGAGTCAGGGGTACCTACACTACACCAGCAGCGATGTGGATGATGTGGCTGTGCTGTGCACCAAATGCGGTTCCGTGTTCATATGACAAAATTACCTACCGGCACTACAGCTCCACCATGTGTATTTTTCTTCCCCTTAATTATCTATTTTGGTCTTGGAATAGAGCATGAGATTGGTTGGATTTATTAGAGAGTACTAGCGGCACTACTGATTGGTTGGAATAATGTGGAGTACTACTTTTTTGTTGGCATCGGCAATCATGATGATGATTCTTCATCATATCTGATACATGGCTACCTAGATCAAGGAGGAGAATGTGTTGCAACAACCACTGCAGATGCGTGCGTGCATTGCTTTTTGCCTGTTGCCTCACGACGACTCTAGTGTGTGTGTGTGTTTCGTGGTTGGGTTTCGCCCAACCTTCAACTTTTTTCTGGCAGGACTCAACCCACCGCCGGTTAGGAAGCTAGAGAAACCACAAGACTTGTCCACGATTGCCACAGCCGGTACAAAGAGTTAGTTTTGAATCTTTCATCAAACACATGAATGTAAAGAAAAAAAAGGGAGGAGAGGGCTAGGGACGAAGGCAGGAAAAATTTTAGAGCGGGGTTGAACAAAAGTCTAAGTGACTTAACTTTACTATCATCTCTCATAAAGAGACAAATATATAATAGCTTGAAGTAGTCTTATATTCAAATCATCGATTAACCATGAAACTCACAAAATACATCATGAGAAAAATTAAAAAAGGATGCACTACACATTCGTACTGGACCGCGAGCCATGAGGGGCCAGGCGCAGCCTAAATTGAAATTATAAAATCAAAGTATCAAACATTCAATTCAATTCAATCAATGAATTCCATTCAGACTAGAATGGAGCAATTAGGTTTTGAAATCTAAGCACAGAAGAAGAAAAACTCAGCTCTACCTTCCTTTTATATCTACGGCTTAGATTGAAGGGGAGGATCAAGAGGGACTTCACGTGCTTTCGGGAGCTGTAGGTGGGGCTCGAACCCGGGCACGCCCGGGCGCTAGCTCCATCTTTGGAGAGGGTGGAGGTTGTGTTGCTATACTCTAGCTTGATGTTTTTAATCGATGGGTTAGGAGTGTTCGATCATAAACAATTAGACACTTCTATCTCTCAATTACATCCAAAGAATTTCAGATGTATCTTCATTGTTGGAGGATGCACTATCTATTTTATATGGTCTGATGTAATCTTCATTAGAAGATGTTTGAAGCCGGAAACCCTCGATTACATCTAAAAATTAGGAGGCACGAGAAGCAAAGGACTTTTTTACCTTCAAGTAAATTTCTGGTCATATCATGATAAAAAAAAAGATAATCGAAGTGGCTTTAATCGTCTTTCCAATGGCAATAATGTGTCATGAAGACTTATTATGCCTGTGAAAAGAAGTGCTTTAGTAAAAGCAAGAGAGGGAGGAGAATAATTATCATTGCTAATTATTACCACGGGGAGGCTGTCCAAGCAGGCAAACCTTCAAGAATGCAATGATCCAAGGAGCTGGACACGGCATGCATGGTAGATCATCAAAGGGGCCGGGGAAAGAAAAAGGGAGGAAGAAGCAACTGTTGAATGAAGAGGAAATAAAGGGGGCAAAGGAAAATGATAGCTGGCCATGAGGTGAGTGAGAGCTAATATGGGCTGAGTGGTTCAACAATGCAATGATCCCCTGCCGTCCCAAAGCTACCCTCCCTAAGCTGCTAGATCTATCTACCGGAGCCAAAAAAGATAGAAAGAAAAAAAAAAAGGAAAAAATGAAAAGGCATAAATTGAGCAACGAAAAGAAGGCGGCTTTAGGGAAAGTAATCTTTGGGTGATTAGTAGTAGTAGTAATCTTTGAGGAGGAGGCATGCATGGTTGATGGATTCAACCGCCAGGGTGCGTGGGGCGTGTGAGTGAGTGAATTTGAATTCTTTTTCGAAGAGAATAAAGCGAAAATTAAAGGTCTCTCGTACGGGCTGTTGGCTGCTGCCTCACTCAGCCTCAGTGTAGCATACAGGCAGCAGCTCACAGTCACAGCTAGCTGATGCTGATGGCTCGTGCGCTCCCCGTCCTCGTCGCGTCGGGCCGGGCCTCCCACACGTGTGAGGGCCACCGACCCACCGTGCGGAACCACTTCCTTTTTGCTTTCTGGTGCCCCTCGTCCTAAATTCTGCCTTTTAATCTCCACGAATAATCCGTCGAAGACTCACAAAAAGAGGTGCTCGAAGCTAATACTAACTCCATGTCTCAAGCAATGCTTCGAATGTGGGGCGGATGTTGCACCGGGTGAGCAAGATAGACTCGAGTTCCCCACTATGGCTAATCAAATTCTAAACATGGAGCTCCTCCCTAAGTCTTACTAAATTAGTACTCGTAGAAGCTAGAAAAGAAAGGGACGAAGAAAAAAAGATAATGACATAAGGTTTTTCCCTAACTTATTTTCCTGCTACTAGATCCGCCCCATCATTAAATTATTGTCTTATTTCACTCGAGGACACTAAAGAAAAGGCAATGATAAATTGCATCAAATTTATTCGAAAAATTTGGACATTGCTTGCTCACACTCCGGACTGAGCTGCTTTCTTTGGGTGCACCCCGCCGAAAACACACCACCGACAAAAGGCTTTGCCCGATTGCGCCCTTCGATATATAGCTCACTTTCGGCAAAGAAGCCATTCTTTAACGTCGTCGGGCGGACGACAAAGCTTTACGAGTGCCCAAAAATGACCCTCAAAAAAAAAAAAAAAAAATCATTAGACGAGGCTCATGGTAACTGTGGCTTTGAGTGCCGAGGCCGGACCAGAACTTTCGGCAAGAAATGCTTTACCGGAAATGTGAGTGACTGATAGAAAAACACCGACAAAGATCCCGTCATCACATTTTTCTCGCCAATTATGTTTCATTTAGTAGGTAGTCAGTCAACAATATATGGGTGTGGACAGAGGAAAATCCCGTGTCGGGAGGGCTTGCATGCAGTACTTGTTTATGAACCGTATTAGGTCCGGTCAAGCATGTATTTAATTTGATGTTCGTTTTATTTGTGCTATACGTACGTACGCAACAACTAGTCCGTGTTGCGTGATGGATCGGATTATGGATGGATGGATGAATGGGATCGGAGGATCGGATGAGGACTATGGGGATGATGATTACTTTGAGGTAGAGGTAAGTTACCACTGTGGGTTCGTTCTCCTTCGTCCAAGCGCCCATGATGGCGAATGAGTAAAACCCGGCCGATCCCAACCCCCAAGCACGGCAGTCTGATGCCTGATGACTGCCGCTCGATCGCTTTCATCATCATGGAAAACTGGCTCACTTGCAAGCCAGCTACAAATAAACTTGCCCATCAACCACCTCGCTCCTCGTTCCCGCCTGCAGATGGCATTAGCGTTAGGATTAGCACAAGCTAGTGTTACGTGCTAATATAGTTTATGTATTTTACCATGCATTACAGAAGTGAACAAATTAACGATCGACGAAGTTTTCGATGTAGTATGTGTTTTTTGTATGACTGTAAATTCGATTAGGATTAGATAAATTTAACTTTGTAGAATATACTGAATCTGATAAATTTAACTTTGTAGAATATACTGAATCTGAAATGGAGAATAGCGCTAGCCAGTACACTTTGCATTGGCTTTACGCGATCATTGCATCAATGCGTGCAATTTGATTCGCTGATGGTCCTGAATATATATGATGGCGATTAGGCGCGGGCAGAGGATGATCAGATCAAGATTAAAGGAATCGGGATGGATGGAGACAATTCGCCACGGGATCGAATCTGCTCATCACTTCAGTCGCGATCAAAGCACTCAAAGCTACGCAACCAAAGATTTGGCATGCATGGGCCGCCCGGGTTGCCACCTTCCATAATGTTGTCCACACCGGTTCATCCGGCATCAACAACAACAATAATCATGCCATATGACCATTTCTCTTTTCGCCAACACATTTCTTTTACTTCTTCTTTCATTGTATTATTATTTCGAAAGATTTTTGTCACTACTGTTGTTACCTTTTGTATTGTACTCACATAGTTTTAATTATAAGTCGTTTGACTTTTTTTAGCATCATCAAGTTTGACCACTTTCGTCTTATTCAAAAATTTGTGCAAAATATCATTTATTTTGTTTTTTGCTTGCTTTATTAATAAACATTCTTTAAAAGTAACTTAAATTTGACTATGTTTGCATAATTTTTTTTAATAAGATGAGTGGTCAAAGTGGACAAAAAAAATCAAGCGACTGTGTCAGTACCTAATACTACTTTCATAAAAAGAATGAAAAAAACATACCGATCTTTAGTTCTCAGATCTTGTGTTGTGGCATCATTTCTGACCCATGAAACAAATATATTTGCTTGTAGTGAAACGATTGAAGCCTAGAACGCTATAAAAATTTCCACGCTATTGGCTATTGGACTATATAAACTATCTAAAAAAGCGCCCGGTATTTCCTTATCGGCCCTAAAAGCGGCGCTCTTTCCGCTAATATTGCTAAAAAGGCTATTGCCTGTTATAAGCGGCAGCGGCATCTTTGGCGCTATGCGATACACAATCTGCCCGCTATAGCGGCGTGAATAAGCGCCGATTTTACTTATTTTTTCATATATCAAAAACATAGTTTACGACCGTTTTCATCTCCACCTATATTGAATACTATAAATTCCTGATCCTATAGTAAAAATATTCTATTGTTCTTCTAAAAATATATACTGATCCTAGTCGTAAATATTGCCACGTACGTGCATCACGTATTTTACTATTCACAGAGCGTGGTCCAAACAACGAATGCAACATAGTATAAGCTGAGGACAGAAACAGGATACCATAGCACCCTACTTATTATATATGACATTTTTTTTTTTTATGGCGCTATCTATGATTATTATAACCTACTATACTATATGGCCATCACACACGCAAACACGCAAATCTCTTCCAACACTACTCCATTCGTTCTTCTTCTAACCCTCCCTCCACACAATCCAATCCCATCCATCCATAAAACAAAAAGCATCATTGATGCTTGCGCTTAAACCGCACCACACCCAACGCAACGACACCCAACTATCTATAAACCCCAAGCCACCAAGCAAAAGCAAACCGCACCCACACGGCGAAGCCAAGGCGCGCACGCACACGCCACGCGCGAGGCGCGACGCGACGCACGGGCCTCACGCCGTCACCTGCTGCCGTTCGGGTCCCGTCCATTTAGCGAGCGCGGAAAGGGAGGGAGGGGCGCGAGCCGAGGGAACGAACCCCCAACCCGACCCAACCCGACCCGGAAGAGCAGGAGGAGAGCGCGCGGGCGGCGAGGAGGCCGGCGGCGGCGCTCGCGGCGCCGGCGGCCCGGCGATGGGGAGGTGGCCGCGCTGCGCCAGCTCGTCGGCCAGGTGCAGGAGCTCTGGGACCTCTACGGCGCCAACGCCCACCCTCCTCTCCCCAGGCAAGGCCAACCAACGAAAACCTCCTCCTCTCGCTCCCCCACCCTTTTTTTTGGTTACTCTCCCCACCTCGCGTCGTCCATCACTGCCCCCCCGCCTCGCGCGGATCTGCTCGCTGCTGCGGTGAGGGAGGGAGGGGGTTTGCAATCGCGTTGCGAATTTGTTTGTTGCTGGCCTCGCTAGCTGCTTGTTTTTTGTTTGCCTGTCGTTGGTTTGGTTTTATCCCGCGCGATGCTTGTTTCACTTACCCAAGCAGATTAGGTCGCGCAGATCTTCGGCTCTGTGTGCGCGACACACGATTTCCCTACACGATCGATCCACTGTCTCCGTCTCCGCGAATTGGTGCCCCCTTATTTTGCGCAATTGCGCTAGATTTGGCAGGGGTGAACGGAGGGACTTTCAAGGCGTGCGCCGTAGAAATGGAACAATCCCGTCACCCCTCCCTCTCCCTTTTACTTTTACATTTTGCTGACTTCCTTCGCTGTTTGCTAGTTTATGGTCACAGGTTTTGGCATTGCCCCATGCATAGGACAAAGATTATTTACGCAACCCAATGGAATTGAGCCCGGAAAAGTTCTCCACCCCAGCTTAGTTTAGCTCACATGACAGCGGATGATGATAATCTTAACATATCCCCGTCAGTTTGACTTTGGGGCTTTGTTGGCGAGGGGACCAAAGCAAAGGGGGAACGAGGAAATCAACTTACCTCGACTCACGTGCTTTACTAGTTTTTATTAGTTGGAGGTAGACTTGGTAAACATATGCTGCCGGGGCTTAGCTGGGCATGCGGTGGAAACACGAGATGTCATTCTAATTCTAATATGTAATTTGCTCAGCTGGGCATGCGGTGGAAACACGAGATGCCATTCTAATACGCAATATGCCCATCCTGTTTGCTGCGACTAATTCTAACACTTATGTCACTGCTATTGATCTTATGCACGCTTTGATAAGCATCGTGCTTGCAGTTCTTTTTTCTTTGCTAGACTTTCTGGGTTTGTTCTATGGAAAGTTACCTGTCATCCTGCAGCATGTAAATCGAGTTTTGGCAATAAGAAGCGCATTCTCGAGTTCCAAGTTTTTTGGTTCAATGCCTGCTTAGGTCATGAGGGTGTATTTGCTTGAAGGTTCCTCCTAGGCAGAGTGGACGCCTAGGCATCGATCAGAACCCATTCAGACACCTGGAAAAAAGCTTCTTGCATCTTGCCTGAATGTAATCCAAACAGGTCCTCACTGCATTGCTTGTCAGACCATAAGGAATATCCTCTCAGCTTCAACTTACCTCATATTCACATAGGATCCCGTCATTTGTGCTTCTGTTTCCCTTCACAAGAATATAATAGATTTATTTTTGGACAGGGTTTGGGTCAAACATCATAAATCATCAATAACTTTTAAGGACCATTTTGTTTTAAAAAATACTGATATGATATATTTCTATAAATATTTTTATAATAATAAGGGTCTTGTGTTTTGGAAGCAGTGCAATGTCCTAAGCGACTTCTAATACCATCCCATTGGGGACATTGTTTTGCTATGATCAGGCACTTCTGATTGGTTGGTAAATAATATAAATATCCTTTCTAGGCTTTTTGCCTGAAAGGGTAAATATCGATGAATGTTGATGGGAAAAATGGATGACATGATTGATACTTATGCATTACAGAAAACCAACTAGTTGATAGATTCTTATTTCCCATCGGACAAGCCAGAGAAAAACAGTTTCAAAGTACTCATTTTTTTAGTGTAATCGTGTAGCTGCATGTTTGGCTATTTTAGTGAATCGTGCATTCATGCAAGTGATTCTGTCAAATTGTTCACATGACGCTTTTCGTACTTCTGTATGCATTTTTGTCCAAAACGATGCTTCGGGTTGTAAACAGCTAAACTGGGGTTTATAGATTATATTATGCCTTTTCTTTTGCAGTTAAAAAAAAAAATCTTGTTCATACCCTCTCTGGACTAGTTTTCCCATAAATAAGATGGATTAACTGGGTTTATCAATATCTTACAGGTGGTATTTACTTGACTTCGAACATGGTTCAATCAAGGATGATTATTGTGGGGAAGGTCTGGATACAACTCGGAATTACTGAAGATCATGGAAACTAACCAATCTCCCCTTCATGGCGACGGAGAGATCGAAAACCGTGAAAAAGGCACCCTCCTCAAACAAAACTGAAGTAATGCAACAAGAGATCTGGAGAGATTTCCCTGAAGATCTTTTTGAAACTGTCATTGCAAGGCTTCCAGTTGCTGCAATTTTTCGATTCCGCACTGTCTGCGAAAAGTGGTCTTCTCTTTTGGGCTCCGACAGTTTTCTCTCATCAGTACTCTGAAGCTCCACGTGGATTGCCATGGTTGTATACAATCACCCATGAGAATGCAAACAACAATGTTGCAATGTATGATCCTTCACTGAAGAAATGGCACCACCCATCCGTTCCTCTCCCACTCCTACAAAGATAGTTATTCCAGTGGCATCTGTGGGTGGCCTTGTATGTTTATTGGATCTGAGCCACAAGAATTTCTACATATGCAATCCTCTTATGCAATCACTCAAGGAGATCCCACCAAGATCAGTCCACGGGTGGTCTAGAGTTGCGTAGGGATGGTGTTGAATGGAAGAAGTTCTAGTGATGGCTACAAAGTAATGTGGTTAGGAAACGATGGGACTTATGAAGTCTATGACTCTACAAAGAATGTGTGGTCTTGCCCTGGAAATTTTCCTCAGAGCATCAAACTTCCACTTGCTCTAAATTTCAGGTCACAGCCTGTGGCGTTGGCAGCACGCTATACTTCATGTGTCGCAGAACCAGATGGTGTTTTGTCATATGATGTAAGCACCGGGATTTGGAGGCAATTTGCCATCCCACTGCCACTGCATCTGACTGATCACACACTTGCCGAGTTCCAGGGAAGGGTTATGCTAGTGGGTCTGCTGTGCAAAAATGCAGCGACCTCGTCTGCATATGGGAGTTGCAGAAGATGACTCTCCTCTGGAAGGAGGTGGACAGAATGCCAAATATCTGGTGCTTAGAGTTCTACGGTAAGCACATGAAGATGACATGCCTGGGCAACAGTGGTTTTGCTCATGCTCTCCTTGAAGGCGAAGCGTATGAACCGCCTCGTTACATACAACCTTTTGAAAAGGGAGTGGCAGAAGGTTCCTGATTGCATGCTACCATGCAGCCGCAAAAAGCAATGGATAGCATGCGGCACAGCGTTTGATCCAGTTCCCTGTGCCTTGGCCTGACATGGAATTTACCTTCCTTGGTCCAGCACGTTAATATTTTAGTCATTTCATATCATTGGTCTATCTTTAGATATTTCTATGTTGTTGTGACAAGTTCCATAAAACCGCATCACTGTGGTTTGTTTTTGTATCACGCTGAAGCAATCAAACCATTTCCTTTTATTACCTGCTGCTACTTGGGTCAGTGCTACATCAATTGGGCAAGCTAGGAAGTCAAAAATGGAACACTAGGCATCTGTATGGTCTTGGTATGTTTGGTCTGTGTCCTGTTAAGTTTGTAATCTTTTCTGAACTTGCAGTTACCTGCCCAGAACTGAGTTTATTATACAATAAAGACCGGGATGTTAATGTTTTGTTTCTGGTGCATGGACCCATACTTCTGTTTCAGGCTGCCTACAATTTTTGTGTTACTTGATGCTATTTTGATACCTGAATTGTTTGATGCCACTTAGTATGATTCCAGTCATTCTGACATCCACATTCTACACTAGTCCCATGTCAAAAGTGTAGGTTTCTTATGCACAGTATCTTATATGTAATGTAGATGCAGGGATATTTGGAGAAGCTTCTTGATCCTCGTATCTTATTATGTTCTGAAATCTCTCACCAGAAAGCATGGAACCGTATTTGATTCCTGTTCAGATGTACAAAAAGCTCACACATATATCCAGGTCTCTTGTATCACGCAGAAAAACAGATACTATCATGCATCGTAGAACACAATTACTAGCAGAAAACTAGACATCTTAAGACACACTGGCAACACGTTGGAGCTTAGATAGATGGTTCAAATATCTCAAGGAGGCAACCTCAAGTAGTCAAGTGCCTTTCCGTCACTTCCAAAAATGTACAAGATTACCTTTTGATGGAATCTTTGGCGTCAGGGTTTTCTAGTTTTTCTAATTTCTTCTTTAGCAAAATGTGCAAGATTACCTTTTGATTTAAAAGCAGAAGAAGAATTAGTAGCAGGTTATCAAACTGAATAACCTATACTAAACATGGGTTTACATCCCTTCCCTCTTGACTTTCAAATCGACACAGAACCTCGAGGTTAAATTGTTTTAGGTTTTAGTACAACACAAGCATGCTCTACTGTGTTTCGATGTGATGAATGATCTGATCAGCTATAACAAGAATGGAGGCGAATTACTATCATCAAGGAACAGGAGCCGTAAGGCTATAACAAGAATGGAGGCGAATTATTATCGTCAAGGAACAGGAGCCGTAAGGCTATGCTACAAATATAGCTTCCGTTCCAGAATGGCAGGGGTGCCAGGCAATAGAAACTTGCATGTTGCATCTCTCCAGCATTGAGCATGGAAGGCCTCTCATCAGCACAGTCACGATGAGCAATCATCATATTAATTTATTTATGAGATCGCAACAGGAAAATTTAAATCAATCAACCATAGCCATTCAGAAAGTGAAAGTACTTGAATACAATCCGGGTCCGAAAAACTAGACTAAACTCAACTTGGTTTCTAACCCTGTGATAACCATTTTTTCAGAACAAGCCATTCCCAGCCTCTGGTTCATTATTTTCCCATAAAGAGTAAACACCTCACTCATCATCAGCATGCCTTTTCTTCTTTTTTTCTTCTTATCTTTCTTAGCAGACGCTTCGGTTTGCATTGCAACATCCTCACCATCCTTGTCAGATGTCTTCTTTTCTTCTTCTTCTCACCTTCTGAGGCAGCCACAACAAGCTCCTCGGCCCCCTTGGACTTCTTTTTTTTTTTTCTTCTCACCATCAGCTTCAACAGCAGGAGTCTCCTCGGTTTCCTTGGACTTCTTTTTTTTCTTCTTCTTCCGATCCTCCTGATCACCATCCTCCTGGATTGCCTCCTCTTCAGGCTCTGCTGATGGTGCAGTTTCCGCCTCATGATGTTTCCTCTTCTTTGAAGCCAATTCTGACTTCTTCGGCGCTTTCTTCAGTGGATTGTCCAAGCACCAAATCAGCTGCAGGATTGTATGTCTAAAACAAAAGCAAAGCATCAGATCAAAACACATTTCTTAGTGCAGTAAGTACTTTTAGAGCAAAATAAAAGGAGTACTTCCTAAGGATACTTTAGCAAAATGATTGGGTCCCTTTTACAGTAACGAGTTAAAACAATACAATACTAGAACAGCACAAGGTTCTGGAGAATATATTATTTCTTGAAGTGTCGGCCAAGATTTCAGCCCAACTGTTCAAGTTTTTTTCCACCTTGAGAGCAACATGTCAAAACACAGCTTACCTTAGCAGGAGTCGTCAAAGCCCCAGCACCCTTCTTCCTGTCCTTTTCATACACTTCTATCTTGGGCTTTCCTTTTGTGGAACCAGCAGATTTCCCAAGTTCTTTATTTTCAAGAACTTGAAGCCGTGTCTCAAGCTGTTCAATTGTAAAAGTGTCACAAGGCCATCTATATCATACAAATTATGAAAAGCAAAATGATTTCTACAGTTCATATACCTTAATTCGACTCTCAGTGCCAATAGAGTTGTCCTCACCATCACCAAGGGCATCATATCGGATGGCAAGAGCAGTTTTTGCAGCAAGAGAACGAGAGATTTTTCCCTTATTCTTTTGAGAAGCCTTACCAATTAAGGATGCATGGTAGATGAGCCCATACTTAGGTGTAGAATGCTTTGTCTTTAGAGCTCTGAATAAAGCCTGTAGAGAAACACAATCTTTTATTTCTTACTGGAGAAAGCAAATTCTAGCAGACAGCATAAGCAAATAAAGTTTAACACGTGCCATCAATTGAAATCACTACAACATTATTAGTGAACAAACAATTTTAAAAAGAAGACGCGGACAAAAGAAATGATTTGCAAGATCTTGGACGATTTTAGCAGACAACATAAGCAAATAATGTTTACATATGCCATACTAAGCATTAATGCACATAAGGTCCAGATAGTAGATACACACAAAAAAAAAGAGAGCCACAAATTAAAACAATGTTCCAGAACCATTCATAAGCAGTAAACAAACCTTCTCTGCACCAAGTATCTGAATTGTGCTACCAGGTTGCTTGGCCAAGTTTACCAAACTTCCACCATGCGCAATAAGGCGGGCACCAACTAATTCACCCACCAGCGCTGTCAGATTTGGTGCGATAGTGTTCATCCTGCTTCTTAAGTACTCATATAGCTGCGCTCTGTACTCAGAAAGGGCCAACACTTGATCACATAGCTCTCTGATATTTAACAAGTCAAGGTCATTAACTTCTGTTCCCATGGATATTACTGCAGCCTCCTTTAGCTGTGTTTCTAGCTCTTCATCTGACAATATCTGAAAACAACAGAGCTTATTACTAAACAGCTTCCTTAATACGCATGGTCACATGGAGATCATATTTGGATGTCAATGATTACCTCAGAGAAATCAAGGTTGACTGCATTAGCTCTATTGCCCATCATCTTCACAACTTTAGCATACTGTATATTATCTGTAACTATTTTGGTGAGCTCGGAAAGTGCCAACCATACCATTCACGAACTCTCATGGCATAAGTGTTAAGCTCCTTGTCAAGATCATCCAATAAGCCAATGGCCTGAATAATCATGGTATCAACCTGTGGAACAGAAACAATAAAGAGTCACATAAACAGGTCAAAATGGATTCTTTAATAACAAAGATCAAGAAGAATAATCAAAACTTGCTAGATGTTACATATTATAAGAGTTACAAATGTAAGCTAGATAACATAGCAACACCAAAGGGCAATCAAAGGATAAATATGCACGAGCACAATAAGAAAAATGATAAATAATGCATGCCAAGCACAAAAAAATGCTGACACAATAAAAAGGCAGAAACAGAGCACATAGCAACATGATAAATAAGACGGCCAGCAGCACTGATAAAAAAGACTCACCTTCTCAGGACTGAACTTGAGCTTATATCTAGACAAGCTGTGCGACAATCCCAAGCTCATTGGACCAAGGTCTTGTGCACCCAACCCAGTTATAAGCTCAGTGAGCTGATTTCTCAGCCCTCTCATCAGCTCCATCACAGCACTATTGTGAAGGCAGTCGATTTTCTGCAACAGCGCAATAAAAATGTAAGGCACAACAAAAAATGTAAGGAGGGCTCTGCATTCTAAAAAAAAAAAAATGTAACAAATTGACAAATACCACTGACCAGCTTTTCTTTTATAGCATTTCCAAGCTTAGAATCAGCAACAGCTAATGTTTCACCCTCACAATGTTTCTGCAAGAACTTGCGCAGACCCTTGCTAGGCTTGCTATCAATAATCAGGGTTGCTGCAGATAGGGCGTCAGATGTGTTCTCAAACTTGTTGAAAGCCTTCAGCTCAACCACCTACACGAAAATTCAATATAATAGTCAGAACTCAGAACAGAAAACTACGGTACAGAGGCAAAAATCGTTTGTCCTCCTAAGGTTAAGAGAATCACAAACCTTTCTCGCTGAGTCCGACGTCGTGAACTCCTTCCATAGATCCTGCAAACAGAAACACACAGCACAGACACTTTCAAAAAACAAGCACGGAACAGACCAAATTTAACAAAACCAATCGAAGCCAGACTTAGAAATCCGCAGCGGCGGTCACTCACCTCGACCTTGTCGAGCTTCCCCTCATCAAGCACCTTGAACAGGGCGAACCCCGCGGGGGTCTCGAAGAGCACCAACATCTCTTCCTAGAACGAGTCCCCCAATCAACTCAGCTGAAAACAAATACACCCCTTCCTTACGCGACACGTGCGTCCTAGGCAGCACGGCGCGTAGGCTCGTCGCCGGCGGCCGGAAACCGGGGCCCCGCTGCTGCGCCTGCGGCTCGGCGTTGCGCGAGTGGGGAGGCGGCGCGGCGCGAAGCGGTCTGGGGTTGGGAGGGGGTTTTAGGGCACCGGGGTGGGCAGGTTACTGCCGTTCCGGCTGCCGCTTGTTGGGCTGGATGGGCCGTATCCTACATACATATCGGCCCACGAACTCAAAAGGCAGTGGTGGGACAGCATTTTGATCCGGTCCCCTGTGACTTGGCCTAATATTTCTTTCGCCGAGCAACGTTAATATTTCTGTCATTTCAAGAACCATTGATCAGATGAATAATATCCTATATATACATATAATGTTGATGCAAAAAATGTAGGGATATACTCCCTCTGTTCCAAATTATAGGTTGTTTTGACTTTTTTTGTTTATCCATTTTACTATTTATCTACATGTATCTACCAAAAAAAATGTAAAAAAAAAAAATAATTTAGAACAGAACAATTACTTAATTATACCTACTGTATACGATTCTGATTTCAGAGGTATAAAGCTCACCCATAAGCTCAAACGGTGTAAAAAAATGTATGATTTCAGCTCCTACTGGCTGCTGGACAGCGCCAGCAATTTTCCAAACAGTTCTGAAACTAAGATGCCTCTGCAGCTAGCTACTACTAATTGAATAATTGATCCGTGCTGTCCATACCGAATCGTATATTTGGAAAAACAAACACGACATCAACAATGCCAAATCAACTTTGACAGGCATCAATGAATCGCATATTTGGAAAAACGAAGACGTCAACTGTAGGAAAGGCGAGGCATATTAAGGAGAAAAAACAATTGCAAATCAACTTTGACAAGCATCAATGCGTGGAAACATAATAACAGCATAATTAACAGTTAAAAAGGCACGGTGGAAAAAAAAAAAAAAAAAACACATACTGAGGTGCAAATGTGTTGGGAAAACAGAAAGGCATAGCCATGGATTTCTAAAGCTCTCGAAGCTTGCATCGAGAACGAGAACTGAGCACATTGTACACGACAATTTAAATCTGCAAAATCCTGATAGTAACCTGCTACATCAGCACGACATAGGGTGTGTAATTTACACTTCAAAACAAAGGAAACAGCTTACCCGAACTGCTGCTAGGTCAAAGGATTAAAAAGTTTAAAACACAAAACTTAAGCACAGAGCAAGCTCCAGCTTCAAGTGCAAACTTATTTAGCATCGCCAGGTGGTGGAACTACATGAAGAAGCTCCTGTGGAGTTGAGCCTGGATCCAATTCGTAGAACCCCTTGGGAGCATTATGAGCTTCTTCTCCAGTTAGGACATGGAATGGCACTTGGTGTGAAAACCGCATCATCTCTCTGCTTGGTATCCTCCAGCTTTTCGTTGCATTGTGAAGGGGCTTAAACACTGACACGAACCCAGGAACTTTCACAATAGGCATCACAGAAATGCCTTTGGCAGGGTTGTAGCTATCAAGAACCTCAACCAGTTCATACTTGTAAATCGTATCATCAGGTGTAAATTGATCCCAGTCAGGAGACCAGTTCTGGTACAGAGCCCAGATATCACCTTTCTTAGGAAAAATTCTGATGATGCCTCCTGGACCTTTGTCACACTCGACCTTATGTGAGAAGATATTCATTTGGTCAGTAAGTCTGGACACATCAACCTTGAACTCACCGCAGATCTTGGAGTATCCATATGAGATCCAATTAGAGGCTCCGAACTCATTGCAGTCATTTGCTTTGAGGTCAGCTATTCTAACTTTAAAAGGGCGGGTGGAAATGACTTTTCTTATCACAGCATAGTAGCGAGGCATACCATCTTCTTCATCATACATGGCCCATACTTGACCATTTTGAAATAAACTTTCCGAATGATCACCGAAACTGGAGAAATCTGCATCAGGGAGACTGTAGAAATCTGCATCAGGGACAGGCGTTTCGTCAGAGCCTTCATCAGGAGAAGGTTCTTGGTTCAAACAGCCATATTTTGCAGGCGTATGGTGCTCTGTTGCCGGATTAGCACCAGTTACTTCATCTCCCAGTTCCTTCTTGTGCTGCTTGCGGTTTCTCCTCGTGTATACTATGCGTACTTCAGGTATCCTCCATTGCCATGACTTCACCTTTTCTTCTAACCCAACCTGTTTACTGCACTTCTCCCTCTCCTTTTCTTCTGAATCAACCCTTTTGCTAACTAAATCCAGGACATCTGTTTTCGGATCAACTGAACTGCTGCTTTGCTTCATCTCAATTTTATTGACACAATTTTCAATGTTGCATGCCCTTTTTGCACTGCTTTTCTTACTATTCTGCATCTTTTCTTTGTTTTTCACATTGGCTTTCTTGCTATTGAGTTCCTGCAATTTCTGAGCTTGAAGCTTCCCCTTTTCAATTAGAATGCTACGGATGTCTAACTTCATGAGCTCTCTGCCAAAGCTGGTCCTTCCAGTGTTACAAGAAGATTCAGAGTTAAAACCACCAGAAGACACTTTGCGTTTCTTGGCACCTGATGTTTCAGAGGTTGAGCGAGGCTTTCTTTTTGCTGGGCATACTGGCTTGCATCCATTACCATCAGGGTAAGGGGTTGCTGACTGACAGGTTCCTTGCTTGTCAGCATTGGCACGTTTTCTCTTTGCAGCTTCATGCACCCTTGTTGCTGCATTTGCTCGTTTGGCAGAAGAGACTGCATGTGCATGTTTCCTTGCAGCGTGCTGCAGAACTTCTCTGCAATTTGCTTCTTCATTTGCTGGAATACTAGTCCCAGCTTCCTCCTCTTTTCTAATACTGTCAAATGTTTGTTGGACCGTATGTCTGTTACTTTGTGCACATGTTGCAGCCATGCCAGGAACTGTATTGCCACCAATGTTATTATTAGTAGCCATAGGCTCACAAGGGTAAAACTGAACATTTGAAGTTGGTGGTTCAACTTCAGTAGCAACAAACACTGCATGACATTTGTGACACTTCAGAATGTGGTTGAGGTATTCCCTGGAGTACTGAAAGGTCATAATACATGAGCGGCACTGTGTCCAGAATGTTTTTGTTGCTTCGCGGGCGAGGTGGGGTGCCGCTTTTCTCTGTCTGTCGCAAAATCTATTCGCACTTGACATAGAGGAGTTTGAAGTGTTACTGGCAGTTGCTTTGAAGTTATTCTGATGCACTGCTAGGGCATGCATACGCCTCAAGTGGTCATGCTTCATCCTATCAGCAGTATTGGACAACACATTCCAGGCATCTGAGATGAGGTTAAAAGCGGCTTTAGCACAAACAGAGCTATTCTTGTCAGGATGAGTTTGGAAGGCCAACTTCTTGTATTTCCTCTTGATTGTCTCCTCACCAGCCGTTGGTTTCACTTCTAAGATCCCATACCAGTCATTTTCCCCTGCAATCTTTGTCTGTGCCCTTACATGGACATCTAAGGCTACAATCATCTGATCAATGCCCTCAAGTGGCTCAAAAAGAGCCTTCGCTTTGAGAGCGAACTTCTTTGCACCCGCAATATCATTCTCCATGAACTTTGTTTCAGCAATATCCTTTGATCGCACTGCGTCATCTCTGTTGCACTCCATATCTGCAGGTAAGTTTTATGAGTCTTGTTTCATCATAAAGCAAGAATATTTTATCAAAAAATCATAAAGCAAGAATAAAACTCTGAAACTTTGACATTTTTGAAAGAAACTTTGAAAGGGCATGGACAGAACGGAGGCCTCGACCAAAAATGAAGAAATAAGGGGGATTCAGAGCTGGATTTAGCTACTGTATTTTCAATCAAAAACACTTAATGGAAGGGGGGGCTCATCAAATGTTCAGAACAATGCACATACATAGTTCTCAATAATGTCAAATACAGTATTCACCGGATCTCCACATTTAAGGAATGTATATCTAGGCTTACACTTCTCACTGAATACAATATCCGTGTTTCCATTAAAAACAGATTATGTTTCCATTAAAATCATCACAATCGGATTCGAAATGCAGAAAAATTCATGTTTGGATGCCATAAGGAATTGCAGGAACAGAATCGATTCCCGGAATTCACGACAGAATCAACAGAACAGTAATCTTATTGTATTAGGAGGGGAAAAAATGGACTTGCAAACAAGATCAATGCCCAAACAGACAACATAATCACAAACAATAGTAGGGTAGAGCGGTTTGGATTGCGACGAACCGAATCGGGGAGGAGCCGAATCCGCTGCGGGGGGACTCCTAGCATCCGACGACGGGGAGGTCCTCGGCCTGCGCGACGGCGCGACGGCGCTCGTGAAGAATGCCGACGTCACGGCGAGGGTGGCGGCACTGGAGCGCCGAAGGCAAAGTGGAGGAGGTGTGCAGCTCACCTCGTCGGCGATGAGGAGGAGGACATCGTCCGAGACGAGAGGGAGGAGCACGCTACGGCGGCCGCGTCGCGGGGCGAGAGCGTCGAAGGAGAAGGGAGATCGATTACGGTATTGTGGGTTAACTGAGATCCAGGGGTCCTCCCAACTCCACTGATATACTACTGGGGAAAAAATGATTTTACCAACAAAAGAGACAGTTATAACATGATTTAATTAGAGAAAAAAAATATCAGGCGGATCGAATTCCCACTCTAGAAAAACAAACCCCAGTCCAGTCTTCCGAAACCAGAATATATATATATTGTATAAAAAACGCAATCATAATATAAATATCTTGTAAATTAGACAATAACTTGATTGTAATCATATATTCATATATAACTTTGGTCTTGTAAAATCATATATTCATATGTAACCTTGGTCGTGTAAAACTAGACAGCAACTCGAGACCCAAATATCATGGGCTTGCAATTTAAAAATTCACGAATAAATCAGGTTCGTTAAAGCCTACCGTGAAATGTTCCTGCGAGCGGCGAAAAGCTTGAGGCGTTGCCACGTGGCATCAACTGTTTTTGTTCCGGGCGAAAGCCTGAAAAGCCCGGGGGCATTGCCACGTGGCTTGGGCTGTTTTGCTCCGCGGCGGCGCTAAAGCTTAGGGGCGTGTGCCACGTGCCTCGGCAGTTTGCTCCCTACGAAGCCGCTTCGGGGTGTTGCCACGTGGCATTGATTGTTTTTGCGTAAAACGACCTTTAAGTTTAAAAAAATCAACCCGCAATCCTCGTTCTATTGGGATATACAGAACACATAATCATCTATTTTACGATACATGTTTAGTATTGAAAAGTTAAATGATTCATATCACTTTGGAAGTTCATGAATCCATATGGGAATTAAGGAAAAGTCTCGAAGACCTATGGTGCATTATAAAAAAGTTTGTACTGCCTAGTGCCTCATATGTAGGATTAGAATTTGGTATAGTGTGCCCAGACTCAAAATAGTTACATGCTTTCTCTATTTGTGTGTGAGTATAATGCCACTAGCACTTGGGCAAACATGTGACATTCCTGGTACAAAATGGTGAAACATGTATCACTAAAAGTGACTAATTATCTAAGGTGCTGCTCATTAAAGGATCAAGCATATATACTAAGAATGGCAACACAAAACAATGTATTGACGAGCAAAAGTATTACACAAATGTAAGAAAACGGGTTTGAGATAAACTATATATGGCACGATATGGTATTGTAATGGGAACTTACATGGTCCTACATATTATGCTGGTTGGCCTATATAAATGGCACTATGAAAATGGTGAATGATTGCATATTGATTGCATCGTAATGACAAACTACCATTATACTAACATGGCATTGAGCTCCTTGCGACCTTTATTATATCTCACAACTTCATTGAGTCTTTAATGTTGTAGATGATGATACAATGAAAAGGATATCATGCATGGCTAGCATTTCCTTGATATTGTAGTGTGACATCATAACCTTGCAAACAACTAAGGCTTGATTGTTAAGATGACATGGATGACTATAGCAGCACAAAGTAGGAATTAATACGTTGTAATTATGCTAACCATAAGAATTTTGCATCAAGTAAGGCATGCCATACATGAGACACCAATTATATTGAAGTAGGCCGGCTTTGTGTTTCTAGATTTGTGATATTCTCTAGGCTTAATGGGAGGCCCCGGGACAGGTGATTAGCGCTATAGTGATGCCCCTAACATAGAAAAAGTTAGCATGGGCATGGGCCATGATGACTCATTGCCACAAGTGAACGATGGTGAAACAAGGTGATGTAAGCAGAGAAAAGCTTAATTATAGAAGATGAGGAATATGGAGAACAAAGGTTGTGGGTCTTGGAGATGGAGGGGGAGCATTATGGCACATTGAGAGATTGATCACTTCTAGTCTCTTATGGACCTTTTGCTACATATAGAATGTTCTTTTTACAAATTAGTTACAATCTTGTATGTCTCTAGGCTACATACATTAATCTCGCCAAGCTTCTCGCGGTGTGACCGGGTAGAGCAGTGAGCTCCGGGACTCTCCCGTCCGACCCGGTTTCGAAGCTTGGCACCTTCTTATGTTCAAAGTTATAGGAGAGTCTCTCCTATAATCCATTTTTTTTACATACATTAATGTCATTCTTTTGAAGCATAATTAGAGGGACATGGTCAGTGCTATGGGTGCAACCGTTCAATATTTCGCCAACCACCTTTGTGTGGCTACGATGGTTAACTGAATTTACATCCAAAGTTAATGTCCAACTTGCCTATGGAATGTCTACGTGGAGGAATGTTATATCTATCCAAACACTCCTTAAATGAGATTTTTTTTCTCATCCTAAGGGCTACGAAGGAAAAGGATGCAAGTGCCTCGACAGTTTTTTTGTTCACGGGAAATGAAAAATCCACCTCCAGCTCTTGTTTTCTTTTCCTTCGTACAAGTCCGAGCCACCGCCTGACGCAAAGCTAGGAGAGCCTAGGAGCGGTGGATAGATGGATAAGAACGGTGTTGCATGGACCATGGACCCCAAGTGTAAGTGTCAATTTTTATTATCTTTACTAAAGCCAGACATGAGAGCATTCCCAAATATACAGTTCTTTGCCACAGTTCTGTTAATTAATCTAACACTAACGGTTCTTTACTCCTTTTGTTTCCCCAATTTTTGTGGTATAGATTCCTGAGTTCCAAGCACACATCTATGACTTGTTCCTGTGTTTTTCTGTCTGTTTTCACACATTTGGTTCCTATCCTTTTCGTATGTTCTGTTCCTTCATTTTCAATTCCTCTGTTCCAAACCGTCCCTAAACATTTTATCTACTACTAGAATATAATATGCTCCACTAAAAAGTTAATATGCGGCCATTTTTCCAGCCTATCGTCATGATGACGCTCCAAAAGAAAAGGAAAAGAAGTTCCACCAAAAAAAAAAAAGGAAAGAATAGTTATACTTCTCCATCTTAATTGTAAGTCATTTTCAAAAATCTTATAGAGTCAAAGTATTTAAAGTTTAACTAAAATTATAAAATAAATTACAAAGATCTACTATATAAATTGGTATACTATAAAGATATAAATAATAAAAATAAAAATCTAATAATATTTAGTTGGCATCATAAATGTTATTATCTCATAAAATAAATTTAGTCAATGTATACTTTGACTCTCCAAGATTCTTAAAATGGCTAATTTGGGATAGGAGAGAGTAGTTGTAGATTGTTTTTTAAAAATGCTATTTTCAACTACCTAAACGAGTCCGTCCCCGTGAACCACAACCGCAATTTTTGTGGAAGATACGATTTGGGCTACCCACCTGGGATGGCAACGTCTTTTCTAGATTTGGGATACCCACGGGCCACCTGCGATGGTTCCAAACAGCTTCTTTTATCTGCTATAGAATCCAACCAAGGAAAGTTAAATCCTAATTTCACAGCAATCCATCCGACGTCAAAGATAAGTTGACCACTTTAAAAAAAGAAAGAAAAGAATAGATACTCTTGGAAAAATATCTTTTAAAGCTTATTATAGAATAAATTACAAAGATGAAGGATATAAATTGACGTATACTTCCCGCAACAAAAACAAAAAAAAAATCCAATCTATTTGTTACAAAACAGATACCTAAATTCGCCTCGAGAAAATGACTAGGATAGATGGTTTCCCATTTTCATCCTAAACAGGCCTCGTTCATTTCGGAGGTTTGGCCTGCCAGAATAGTTCCCACCGGATTGCTAGTTTATATTTGTGTAAGATCCTCACCGGCCGGAACGAATTCTGGCTTGATGGAGATAAAAGGACCGCAACAAAAACAAAACTCCGACGGATACCTAAATTCGCCTCAAGAACGGTTTCCCGGAACGAATCCAACTAAAGCTAGAATCGGTTTTTTAGCCATGTAGACCACGACCAAAGTTGCTTGCCAACTAAACAGGGACCACAGGTGAATTCTCTCCGCTACAGTGTGAGTGTAAGTGATCAAACATACAACAAAAGTGGCTACCGGCATCTAACAACATAGAACTGGCGTTACATTTGCAGATTTCACATTCATGCCCTTTGCCTCTGCCTCGGATTTATCTCTTCGTCTTGTTCCACCTGTCATAGATGGACAAGAAATGAATTATAACCAACCAAGAACTCAGCTAATCCAAGCCAACTTTGACAACATTGACTTCGTTCCTCAAACGAAGGCAAATTCAATAACTGCATGCTTTCAACAAATTTCATCACAGATGATTCTATCCATTAAGTTTTGAACAGTGTTATAATCAAGAATATTGAGCAGTATCCTACAAGCAACTCACTTTACTATAACACAGATATGTGACGACTGCCAAGTAAACAATCAAATTTTGTGATGACCAGATGGGCATTTAGGAAGAGTAGATAACTCTCGGGGCTACTAAACGTATCAGAGAGGCAAGAGAAAAACTAGGCAGAGTAGATAACTCTCGGGCTACTACACATCTCAGAGAGGCAAGAGAAAAACTAAGGAAATATTGAGATTAAGTTGGTACATGGAAAACTTACCTCTGTCATAACCTTCCTTGACCTTTTCCCGGCATTTTGCTTTGAATGAGAAGATGATCCCTTGGGTTTCTTTGATACTGGATCATCCAAAACATCATCTTCATCTGTGCCTCCTGCAACCAATTTACATTTTTTTTAAAAAAAGAAGAAGACTACAGTAACAGACTAACAGTTTAACACTATAATCCTTTACATGCAAGTGCTGCACCTTGCACATACTAGCAGAACAAGAGCCCAAGACAGTTTATAATGAAGTACATAAGACATGACATCGAAAGTTTCAGCAAAACATCTTTACCATCACTGAGGCCTTCAAAGTCTTCCATATCTTCCATGTCATCCATCTCTTCTATATCATCACCTTCGACATATTCTATCTCACCTTCCTGTTTTATCAAATAAACACATGTCAAAGCTGGTGAATATAAAGAACATAGAAACAAACCGTGCCTGCAGGTAGGTACTAACTACTAAGTACAATGCTTACTTCTTCCTCCTCTTCTTCAGCTTCAGGAGGCATTTCACCTTTTCCATATCAAGAATATCACCAAACTTGTTGAAGGGAACATTATAGATGTCACCATAAACACCTTTAGTCAGGCCTTCTCCTTCAATTCATTTTCAATATTCTGCATGAAAACAAGCATATGTTACTGTGTGACAATGGACAAAGAAAATGATAAAAAGAGAAACTATATAAGAAAAATAACCTTTTCTAGTTGAGCAGCCCTTTCAGCTTTGTCCAATCTCCGGAGATCACGCTGTGTGTTTGCTTCCTGGGCATTGTCACAACCTTCTCCCTAAAAAGAATGGAGGCATATGTCAAACAACTTATCATGTTACACGGAAGTTAAAAAACCATCACAAGATGACTCATTTCCTGATGAAACTTAGCTACAGACAAATGGCACATTGATCAGAGCAAGCAGAGCAAGGATCAGAAGAATACACCTCAAGACAAAATTCAGACTTCCAATAAACATTTGGCATATCACATTCTAAACCCATCTTAATTCAGAATTCCAATAACTACACTTAGGGCGTCTGGATGCTTTCATTTTGGAGGAATTGGAATCTACTTAATGGATTATGTTCTTTAGCTTGGAATTTGAGATTCCACAACCTTCCGAATTCACATATAAGGGAACTCAAATTCATAGGGTGGGAGATGGAACTGGATTCTATAGAACACCATGCCTATCACAGGGCCTTAGTGTTAGTTTTAGTAGGCATGAGCTAATCTTCATTTGGCATGAACTAGGTTCCAATAATTACACTAAAATCCCTGCCTATCGTAAAAGGACTTTGTCTAATTCATTTAACCCAACAAGCAGTTAACACAAAATTTCGTTGATGCAGCCTACACTATTGCATAAAATGGGAATCCAAAACAGAGTAGAGATTTTAACAATAAAATAATCATAGAAACCTTAAATCTGGAAAACTAAAGTCCTAATGTTTTCAACAGGATTGTACAAACTACGCACAAGGCATTTCTCATGCAATAGTCCTCTCCTTCATGATCTGCAATATAAATCGTGAGCTACACATAACTACTTCCACATTGGAATATTTTTTCTATGCTTTTCTTAAATGAATATTGTTTTTTTTTGAATGGTATTAAATGAATATTGTCTCCAGCCTGAAATTCAGAGGCTCTACTAAAGTTAAAAAGAAATTGATTCAAAAATGTACATATGGATCCACCTTCCTGTTTACCATTTTTTTTTTTAGCAAAGCAATATAAAGAACACAGTGATACCAACTGAACAGAATCAGGCATGAATTAGCTATTATGTTATCCTTAAACTATATTATGCTATAACTGAGTATTTAAAATAGAAGCGCCTACCTCACTTTCAGTTGAAGTTTCCTCATTCTTATACGATACTGAGTCATTTTTGTCAGCCGTTGTTTGATCTTGTGCAAAACAAGTAACTTAGGCCAAAATTCCTTCATGACCAAAAAGAGGCAAGAAATTAGACTAAATTCTCTAAATTTTTAAGTAGTAGCAGTATACGTTAGCTAGTGTCTAGGGATGCATACAAGATGCTTGTTTATGACATCCATTGCTTTCTCATAATTCTTCGCAGTTTGACTCTCTCCCATAATTTGTTTGGCAGATGAGCTCTTTCAGCAGTTTTCATGTACAGATAGAAAACACCTGCGTAACCATTTGAGGAAGAAAAATAACATGATAACATCAGAAACAAGATTTTGGTGAACAATAACCATATGCTCGCCTCAAAATTAATAGTCCATAACTCGAAAAATAAAGATGCGTAATGAATTGGTAGATCTGTTAGCCACCACAAGATCCCAGCATAATTTGTTCTCACACAAAAGAAAACAAACTTACACACTTACAGTTACAAAGCAGTACTCTAGTATTCTTAACTCCACAAAGCACTCATCTTCTTTTTTTTTAGAAAAGAGGTTTCCCCTGCTTTATATTATAACGCAAAACAGTTCACAGCACAGAGTGTGGCACTCAGCCAGCAGAATCAGACCTTATGGCCAGTACAGAGAATGAAATAGGTTCAGACAAAGCAATCTTCTTAATTAATGATTAATCACAACCAGAGTCACAACTAACTAATTCCATGAAAAAGATTAGTCATCTCCAGAAAGAATAACTACAAAACTAACTCTCTTTTTCCAGTCTAGTGATAGATGGGAAAGTGCAGCATCCAAATTTGATTGGTTTGCAAAAGTAAAGAGGCTTTGAATTTGATTGGTTTGCTAGTTGCTATGCCATACTGAGTTGAGTGCTTGGGTGACCTTGGACGCAAGAGGGAGCTATTGAACATGTTTTTGCAGCTCTATCCATGTAGTACATCATTACAAATTAACACAAAAGGAAGAAGCATTGCATTGCAGTGATCACCATCATGATCCCGGATGGTGGCATAGCGACTGTTGGCAAGGGGCAGGAGCTCCGGTTGCAGATGCCCGTCGCGTTGTAGGGATTGCGGCAGAATATCCCTGTCGTGATCCTGCTCAACCCACCCACCCACGAAACCGCCGCCGTTAGATGTGATTTATCATCGGAAAACAACCATACACACAAAATCGAACCGAGACGAGAGCAGAGAGTAAAAAACAAGGCTACTACGTACTTGGCCATGAAGCTGCAGTGGTTGTGGCGGATGCAGTGCCATATCACGTCGTCGCTCATTTTGGACCTCGCCGCTTTGGCAGGTTCCTCCCCTGCTTTTAATTACCGCGCCGAAGCTGGGCTCGTCGGAGCGCACGGAACGGGTCTCCCTGCCGTCTCTGATCGCCCCACGAGGCCTGAGCGTGGGAGCACGACGTGGAATCCTCGCCGTCGACAAGGAAGGGAAGCCGAGGAAGCGGAGGCGCGGGTATAGGGTTTGGGGGCGGCGCTGGTTATGCGGCGCGGAGGCGGCGAGTGGGCTTGGCAGTGGCCGCAGTGGCGAGTGCCGTGGGCTGATGCGAACCGACCGATCAGATATGGACGTATATGATGGAGTCCAGGCCTAGGTGGGCCTGGGGCGAGATAGCGCTTGCAGCCCAATACACTAGGCTCACTTGCCTATCAGAAAAACCAGCCCATCAAGCGTTAACTCAAATGGGCCCGAGTCAAATCACAAGTGGGTAGAGCAATGAGCCCAGTGTGGAGAAGTACCGATGCATGGCAGGATTGCATTGTGGTAACAGGTCCAAAGCGTTCACTCAAATAGTTTTTTTTTTAAGGCACGTTCAAGCCACAAACGGGTAAGGACATCAAATCTAGCGTGGACAACTAAAAAGACGGGTCATACAATAGGAAGTTTATTTCACCGTCATCCCGGATTTTAATGTTTTGTATTTAGCCATGATCAATAATAAACACAATTTTCTATACCATTACGTTGCTACTGTAGATAGAAACAATCCACTATGTTGCTACTTGATAGAAAAAAAAATCACACGGGAGAACTCATTGCTACAGTTTTCATTCACTAATTCTTCAATTACGCATGGGAACCATTCAGATTAGTACCAAATCTACGGCGATGAGCAAACAAATTAGTACCAAATAGGTCCTGCAATCCTTGTTGGGACAATTATCTTTATGACCCTCAAGAAAACACCTTGGATCTCTATGGCCACAGCTCGATCTAAACCAGCGTTAAATTCCCATAGCAATTCTGAGCCTCAGTACTACAACGTTAGTATATATACATTTTTTTACCTAACGAGGTCTACACGTACGCACTGTCCATTCCGTAGATACTACTACCTCCGTTTAAATTATAGTTAGTTTTAACATTTTTTGTCCTAAAAGTTTGATCATTTCGTCTTATTTAAAAATTTTTGCACAAAAAACAGTCAAATTTAAGTCATTTTTTAAATATCATTTGTTAATAAAGCAAGCCATAACATAAAAAAAGTGATATTTTACACAAAATTTTAAATAAGGCAGTGATCAAAGTTTGGATTAGAAAAGTTAGAACGAACTACAATTTAAAACGAATTTAGTATTGTACTAGATAGTTAACAAGCCAGTCATGCGGCATGTGTGCTCCCATTCCTCAGACAGCGAGAATGGTCAATACTAAAATTAATATGGCCGCGCGAGTAGCTTGCTTGCTGCCGGCACATTATTCGTCAAAAAGCTCATATCAACAAGACAGCGTGCGGGTTAGTTTATCCGCACATGCATGATACCCTAGCCGTTTGGATGGTCGTCGGTCGTTTGGTAGCTACGAAACAGACAGGGATACAAACACATGATCCATGATGGTGAATTATATTAATGATATGATATGAGGATTCTCCGGCAGCTCTAGTCAGGTAGACGCCAGTATTATTAATTGTGGGAGGGAGAGGCAATAGGCAATTGACCAGCTGTTTGTACGTCTTGCTATATACTATACTGTATTATATATATTGCTAGCTGCTGCTGGATCGTATTATCTCTGGAGCAACCAATTGTTTTATCAAGAGACAGGATCGAGTTGTATGCTGGCTGCTGCTCAACCTCAACCAGCAAAGATATATATGCACAAATGTTTAGTTTGTGAGTGTGGTCGTCTGTGTGGACGACATTCTTGTTTTTGGGGCCGGCTAGCTTAGCTGTCGAGAGAACACACAATAATAGTGTCGATGGAGTCTTCTTCAATATATATTCATATAGGAGCGAGGACCGGAGTGCTTTATAGAAATTGTATGGTGCTGCATTATTGAACACATGCACACAGATGTGTACTAAGCTCCGACACAACGAGCTACTGCTGGATTGATCAAATAATATTGGATATGCTCTTGCTTCAACTCCAACCACTCCTCGATCGATCGCAGGGCCAGCAGAGCAGTGCGCAATGTGGTGC